>VTON01000005.1:0-67500 GCA_009617725.1 Hydropsyche tenuis | reverse complement strand
TACGGTCCTGTCTCCGACGCCCCCTTGATGGGGTCTGTGTCCCTTTTGTGCCCGCAGGTGCTGGCAGTATAGGATGCCTTGAAAGTTTTTTTTACGATTTTCCCAAGTCTGAATACAATCGAGCATTATTCAAGTTCTTAGCCAAGAAAACTTTCATGAAAATTTATAACGACGAAACTTTTTATAATATCATAGAATTAAGTATAATTTAATTTTCCATTTCAGCAATTCGTTAAGTATGGATCGTTTAATTTAAATTTAAATGAGATTTTGATCATTTCGATATAAATTTTCCGACAAATTTTCATTTACAATTAGGGAAAATAGATCGCATATTCTTATGGATTTTCAGACGCTATCCTTATACACTTGTTTTAAGTGATATGTGGATGTGCTAACAATTCCATAATATGTGAAAATTCTTCCTTCTCTTTCATGATCCTATTATTTTCTTCGAGAAAGGAAATATTTTTCTGAGTTATCTTAACCAATAAATAGGTCTGATATGATTATTATGTTTTATAACAATATTATAAACATATAGCATATGTTTCAGATAAATAATAATTTTGATATTTTTTATTGCCTATTTTGATAATCTATATCCGTACACAAAATTTGATTTACAATTTAATGTTAGAATAAAAAAATATTTAAAAAATCTTTAAAGTTATGAAGGATAATGATCCTTTAAAAAATATAATATTTTTTTATGTATAAGTCAAGAAAAGAATTGATTTTTATCGGTGACCTATTTTTCCGTTTGTTTGGTAAGTAAATGGAGGTCGCATCCAACTGATATATACTTCAAGGATCGTACACAAAAAAGGTACTAGGATCCGCTTTTCCACATAATACTCGTTTATACAATTTCATCTGATATGAAGTGCGTTTTGATGAAAACTTGTATATAAAAATCGTATTTATTACAGTCAATTTGATTCAAATCAAACATGATTGTATTATAGAATTAATGGCTATTTAATTAATCAAAATATAATAATCTCATAGTCCTTTTTTAAATTACATCAATAAGACATTATTCTATTAATCTTTCTTAATTAAATTTCTTAAAAATCTTTAATGAAAATCGTCGTTTTACGAAATATTAAAACTCCAACAGTAAAAAGTTAAAAGAAAAGACACGTGTTTTAATAAGAAATAAAAAAAAACAAATGTCAAATTAAGAAATTTTACATACTCAATCATTTCATATTATCTTATATTTCAAATCAATCGATAGAACAAGAGTGAGGATCCATGGTAAATGTAAAAACAATAATTTTCTTTATCAATTAAATTATTAACTATTTAAATGCCAACAAAATTACTATTGAACTACAATTTCATACTTATAAACCTTACCAACCCCTTCAACCTTATCTATACATACTTTCCTTATAAATACTAAAGAAACTAAATCCATATTCAAAAAACCTACACAAAACTCATTTTCACACACAAACTCGAGTACTCAACAATCGCACCGAAATCATTACATATCAGGTGTAGTTTAAAGTCGTGTCGTATTTACTCATTAAAATTCAAGCTCATATTTTTAATTGCTTATTGATTATTTTTTTACAAAAAATAATTCCCATTGTTATTGGCAGAAGGTTATCCTTCTGCCATCTATTTTCTAAATCTAAAGTCCGTTTTTTGAAAAACTCTGCCAGTTCAGAATCAAAAAATTAAGAAATGGCCGATTTTACTATACTTTCTGTTTTGAATGTTTTATTTGAAAAAAAAAAGTTCCATACATAGAGCGAAATAAGTGTTAACCCGAAGGTACCAAGTCGTGTATGAAATACAGCCTTCAAACCCAGGTCATCCAGTTTTTTTTAAATATAATAACAAAATCTCATTACATTATCTACAAAATAACCTCAGAACTTCCACACATATTTCCAAATAACAACCACCCAACTTTGAAAAACCCTGCCGGTTCGAAATCAAAAAATTGAGAAATGGCTGATTTTACCACACTTTCTGTTTTGAATGTTTTATTTGAAAAAAAAAATCCATAGAGCGAAATAGGTCCCAAGTCGTGGACGACATACAGCCTTCAAACCCAGACCATCCAGTTTTTCAAAATAATAACAAAAAGCAACTAATTATTTGGCTGGTTAATAATAACTAAAATGATCAGTAAAAAAATTGTTAAATAATAAGTTAGGTTAGGTAAGGTTAGCTTACTACTACATGTGACTACATTGAGACCTGATCCAACAATTTCAAACACGTTTCCACGTGCACAGAACCGAATAAAAACCATATACTTTATTTTTACTGATCAAAATAGTATTTTTTTACTGATCAATTAAATACAGGCCATAATAAAACCCTTTTCTACACAAAATAACCTCAGAACATCCACACACAACTTCAACAAACAATCAAAACCCCGACCCCACCCGACCCAACACCCATCCCAAAACACACAAAACCCGACACCTGCGCACACAGACAACCGCCCCGACCTCAGCCAACTTGTTGCACACACCGCGAGCCTTCACCCCTCCGACTCCAGACCATCCCGAGACGGGATGATCCCGAAGGCCCGAGGACGTCGATCGATAGTCCCGGCGCGGACCAGAAAGGGACGAGGCGATGGATCGATAGCCGTTTGATTGTCGGCGCTGGCGGATTTTCAGCTGAAGGCCCACCCTTGGAGGGTTAGGGGTGGGGTTAGGGGGGAATGCTTTTGGAATTCCTGGAAGAATTCCCGAAGTCGGCCAGGGGCGAATTTCCTTTGTCGATTGCGCAATGCGTCGATCGCAATTATTAAATTCCTCGCAGGGTGGATTCTTTCGGGCGGTCGTATTTTATAATGTGCGTTTTTATGATTTTTAATGTTTTTCAGTTATTGATTTTTTTTTCGTTCGCATGTTGTGGATTGTCAGTGCCATCTATATATAAATTAAAATATTATATATTTTTTTATTAAAATAATTCTTTTATTTTTATTAAGTTTTATATGTTTTTTTTTAAGTTATACTTTTATGGAGGGAAGTATAAAGTGCAACGAGAATGTATGTAACGATTTTGAAATGAGTAACGAACGAAACGATTTATGAATGTAACAGTTATGAGATTAGTTTTATAAAGGTTTTTTAAAGTGGAAGAATTTCGGAGTATATTAAAAAAAGCTTGAAAAACAAGGTTCAAGTATTATATAGGTGACTCAAAATATACGACAGAAGTAATTTTGATAGAAAACATAGATTTTTAATTAAAAATTGTAATTTTTTTTATTGATTCACACAGTATACAGTATAGGGTTACGTGTGGAATAGCATATCAGGTAAATGGCTTTACTGACTTTCTCGCGTAGATGTAGCTGAATTTCATTGATATAGCGCTCAATTTCCTCGTTCAAGGTGTGGGGGGTCACGAGCTTGTTGGCATAAACCTTAGACTTCAAAAACTCCCTAGAGAAATTTAAGAAACTCCCTAAAGAAAAGAAAAGAAAATAAACTCCCTAGAAGCAATTCAATCATTGCATGATTCATTTCCTAGTCGTGTAATTTCCCGTTTTGGTGATTAGAATTGGCCGGATCATGCGATTTAACGCTCTTGGTGGTTTTTGAAGTTTAAGGTTTATGCCAATAAGCCCATGATCACCCACAGCTTGAAGGAGGAAATTTAGCACTATATCAACAAAATTCAGCAACATGTATGGAAAAAATTCATGGAAAATTTCAACAAAAAAATGCGTATATGCCAGTAAAGCCATTTACCCAATATGCTATTCAACACATATGTACTGTATACTGTATGAATCAATAAAAAAAATTACAATTTTAATTAGAGATCTGTGTTTTCTATCAAAATTACATCTTGCGTGAATTTTGGGACACTATATAATTTTCAATGTGGGTGCCAAACACTCGTTTTTTTTTTTTAATAATTGCAAAATTTTATTTATTTTTTTCATATTATTTACGAGTATATATTATAGTGAAAGTATATTTTTACTTTTCATAAAAAAAAAGATGGGTTGGGTTATATATTTTTTTTCGATGAGCAAGATAAAATATATTTCAGGAGAATTTTTTTTTTTTTTACGTAAAGATTCCTTATAGTGAAAATACACTTTCGCTATACATACATATGTATATAATATAATATGTCTTCTATACGCATATTATAATACTACCATTTTTTTATAATATAAAATCCGCAGATGAAAATTTTAATGAAAATACTTATTTGTGAATTTCAATCTGTAATCCCGTTTTATACAAATTTCGCGAGGAATATTGAAAAGTTTTGATGAGTTTCGTGGTTTTATATCGATGTATATACGATGGGTTATGGATTTGTTGGAGTTTATCGGTTTTGTTGTGAAGGCAATTATTGGATTCCTTATTGGAGAATACTCTATTGTTTCACAAAATACTGAATTTAATATATATATTTTCTGTGTGTATTTAATATCGCGTGATAAACAAGAAATATTTCTGCGTTTAATGAATTTCGTAATGTACATAGAGTTTTAAACGATTTACAAAGATGTATATTATTATATCGTAGAAATTGTATTTTATGTAAATTGAGAAATAATATTTTTAAGTTACCTTAAAATGGTTCGATTTATCGATTCAAATGTTCGATATATTTGTTTGTTTTCATGTATTGATAACTCGTACGAAATTGAAATGAATGTAGATCATTTCATTCTAACATTCATTCATTTATAACAAATTGTTTCAAGTAATGTAAATCATTTAAAAAATTTCAATCAATTTTAAAACTTACATGTACGATACGCTTTTGAGAAATATTAAATTAATTTTATTAATATAATATTTACGTATAAAAATATGAGCTCAGTTTGCGTACGTAATCAAAAAATCAACCCACCAATCGCTAAAAATTTATTAATTTTTTTATAAAAACCAATATACGAAGCACTCAGTCATGCACAGGTTAATTGAATTTTTTTCAGATCTGAAAATTGTCGGTTGAAATATGAAGTGGATATCCGTTCACGTAAAACGACCCGATAAATACAAACATGGTATAAGCCGTAAAAAAATTGAATATACGTAATGAAAAAAAAAAATAATTATGGTTATTTTTTTTTCAAGCTTTTATTAGCTTGTTTCAGATTTTTTTTCATATAAAATGGTTCAGCATCTTAAATAGATTCTTACGAAATTCGATTAGTATGAAAATGTGGAGCTGACCAATTTCATTCACAAAATCAAGAGTTAAGATCTTAATTTGTGTTACCATTCGGTCACCACAGCGACTTTAAAGCTTGCTGAAGAATCAATACTTTTAACGGTATGTACTTTTTTAAAAGCATTCTTTTAGGGTTGAAAACGTATATGGGTAATAATGAATTAATAGTTTTTCGAACTTTTAAGAAATATTTATTTCACATGTTTAAAAAACTAAATAAAATTTCAGTGACAACAATTAACGATGATTTTGTTATTTCTCCAATATAAAAACTTTACTTATTCAAAGAGATAAATTCAAATAATATCTAGGCCGAAATGTAGCCGTATGTGAATAGTCTATAAACATTTTTTTAGATATAAGATTCTTTAGCAATAAAACAAACTTCACAAACGTAAACAGTAAAAATAATTTTCATTGTGCTACTTCTCGAAAAAGAAATGAAATTACAAAAATATTCTAAAACATTACAACTTTCAAGATTCAACATTCAGTCAAAGAATTGTATTGACTGTTAAATTTATGAATACTAATTGTAAGAATAAAAAAGTAAACTAAGCTGCTAATTTTTTTTCAATAATAACTATAATTTTCATAATTTTAATTATATAAAAAATAAATTTAATTGGTTTTGTCAAAATAAACATATGTAACATTTCAACAGCGATTTATACTTTTAAGTAGTTATATTGCATTTTGAAATCAAAACTTTTAAATCATAAACAATTTGAGAAGATATTTTACAAAATTACAATATAAAAAAAAATCAGCATGAAATTGAAATATGTTTTGTAAGCCAATTTCAGGAAAGCAAAATTTTCATACATATTTTTTTGATAAAACAATAAAATCCGTACAACAAAATCAGATTGATTCTTAGCACCATAACAAAAAAAATTATATAAATTTATAAGTAGAAAACTTTTGTATAAAAAAAAAATACTGAGAGGAAGCCCTTGAACTTTAATAATTCAAAATAGTTTTTTTTGTAAACAATTAAAATAAATTTTCATGGAAATTATTAAAAACGATATACAGGATCGAAATCTTCAATATAACTCCACAAAAAAAAACACATAAAAAAAAATGGCTTTTAAAAAACTTTGCGACCGAACGAAATGAAAAAAATATCTCACAATATTTTGACACGTATAATAACTAATGAAAAGTCTCCGTCACTAACAATTCCTCAAAAGTTTTAAGTAATTAGGTTTCATCGTCGCCCTCGTCGCCGTCCACTTCCGACAGCCGATGCTGTTTCATATGACTTTTCATATTACCCTCTGCCGCTGCCTCTCTCTTGCAAATAGGGCATTTGTAATGGTTGTTTCGCCAGTATGGAGTCGCATGTGCTCCTTGAGGTAATCGTCATGGAAGAAAGCAGCATCGCAGACGGTGCAAACACTGGTCTTTCCCTAAAAAAACAATAATCAAGATAAAATCGACAATATCGATATAAAAAAATGCAGATTCTGATCTATTTACCGGTGTGTACGGATCTGACGTGAATGTCGACAGATTTTTGAGTCCCATACTTTGTGAACAGAAGTTGCAGTGTTTCCATACTAAATTTTCTGAATGCGATTTCATGTGTTGTTTCAAACTCGATATGAAGGCGTATTGTTTGCCGCATTCGTTGCATACGAATTCTCTTTGGCACTGTGGCACCGTTTCACGTGTCGGGCCATGTAGTGGTCCAGTTTGAACATTTTTTTTTACAATTGGGATCCAGACATTTGATATTGCCCGTAGTTTCTTGATGCTTTAACACTATATGATATTTTAAGTGGTATTTAGATTTGAATTGTTTGCCACATGTATCGCAAAAGGTTTATTGATTTGGTTTTGATTTTTTTTTTTTTTTCTTCTAGATTTTTTTCTTCTCTAGGTAGAATTTCTTCTTTTTTCTTTTTTTTTTGATAATTGTTTCTAAAGGTTTTCTTTTTTTGTCTTCTTTGTTTTCCATTTCAAACCTGGAAAAATAAAAAAATAAACTTAGTCTAACAATAAATATATAAAAATAACAAAAATAAATAAAAGTTGACCTCCAATCTTTTCCATTCCAAACGCATTTTCCTTCTAAAAGTGAGGTTGCTATACTGTTGGTGACTACTTGTTTTTTATAAGCTGGTACGCTAAGTTTTTCTTTTAACAATGATAGGTTTTTTTTTTCTGAGGGTTTCCACTTTTTTTTTTCCGTTTACCCACTTTCTTTTTCTGCAATTTTTCGGTTATTTCTTCTTTCGAATCGAACAATTTGACGTCAACTTCCATTTGGAAGCTCTTGTCGTCATTGTTACAAGAATAATCTACTGAAAATAAGTCATCTTCTTCGGGATAGTCAAAATTATAGTCTTCCTCTTCCACTTTCAGCGGAGTTTTGGGTATACATGTGCGTAATTTAAGATCGGTCAACTCGCATCGCTTTTAAATTCGAAAGCGGTATTGAGCATGTCGTAGCACATAGAGCATATATTACTAGGAAAGCCATCCTCTTCACAGATCTGAAAGATTGTATAGAGATTGTTATAATCAATTAATGTTATAATAACTAAAAGAGAATGTTGAAAACAAGAAAACTGACGAATTTGTTAAAATAAATAAATTTAAAGATGAGATTACATAATGTTAGTCTGAGATATTTGAAATATGGATAGTTTTAATGTATAAACTTCTCATGAATAACTTTTTTATACATATTAAAAAAAAAGTTAGAATTTTTTTGATCGTATTGTAAAGGCAATACATTATAATGGACACTATCATCATTATTACGTCAATCTATTAGCCATCTACTGCAGGACAAGATTTCTTAAACTAGAAATGAAGTTTTGTTCTATATCTCATTGTGAGTCTACCACGCATTGATAAGGAATACTACAAAGTACATACTGGAAATGAGTATTAATTGAAAAAAGAAGCTTGTAAAGTTCATTGGTTAAGTATCGAATAAAATTGAAAGAAAAAATCTTTGGGAATTTGTTCGATATGATGAAGAGAATATAAAATTGCAATGAAAAATAGATAAAATGAAGGTTTGCTCCATATCTTATCGCATGAGTTTACCATACATAGATAATTGATACTATATAGGATGTACATACTAAAATGAGATTCAATCAAAAAAACGAAGCTCGTAAAAGTTCATTGGTTAAGTATCGAATGAAAATTGAAAGAAATTATTCAAGAATTTGCAATACATGATGAAAAGAACAAATTCACAACAAGAAATAGATTGAAACGAACATTTTACTAAACCGAATCAACTATATAATCTGACAATAATTTCTAGTCTTATCGAACAACAATTGAAAGGAAATTCTTCAACAATTTTTTTAAATACAATGAAAAGAACATAAACAAACAACACAAAATAGATTAAAACAACAATTTTACCAAACAAAATCGCTAATACAACCAACAACCATTCTAAAACCTAATCAAAGCCAAACCAAAACCTCCAACATCTCGCACACACAACCCAACCAAAACACAAAGACTCCGCACAACATTCATCTCTAACCTCATCCAATAACAGACCTTTCCAAAACCCCATATACCTGAACTTGCGAGCAGGCTATGACCTTCATTTAATAAACAATATAAGGTTTCAATTTTTAATTCCGTTTCATCATGTGCACCAAACATCGATCATTAAAAAAAAGACATTCGGTAAAGCGCATTCGTACCAAGTAAACAAAGACAATATTCTAGTAATTTGCAATGACGAATTACAAATCTAAAGTTTAACGGTTATATTTCGCCATTTATTAGCGATCTGAAAAGAGTACTACCTTGTTAAATCTAGTACGAACGGTTAAATCCTAATGTGATTAAAGTCTATCACACATCCCCATCCAATAACAGACATTTTCAAAACCTCATATACCTGAACTTGCGAGCAGGTTATAACTTTCATATAGTAAATATTAGATTTCAATAAGACAATATCCTACTAATTTGCAACGACAAAGTACAAATCTAAAGTGTACCGATTACACTCACAACATACCTAGACAAGCGACATGAAAAAAGTACTACTCTAATAAATCCAGTACGAACGTTCACAATGGTACTGTTCAAACCCCATTCTACATCCCCATCTAACAACAGACCCTTCCAAACTCGCATATACCTGAACTTGCGAGCAAGCCATGACTTTTATATAGTAAACAATATAAGATTTCAATAAGACAATATCCTACTAATTTGCAACGACAAAGTACAAATCTAAAGTATACCGATTACATCTCACAACATACTAGGACAAGCCACCTGAAAAAAAACAGTACATACTTCCCTAATAAATCCAGTACGAACGGTTACAATGGTACTAGTCAAACCCCATTCTAAATCCCCATCTAACAACAGACCCTTCCAAACTCGCATATACCTGAACTTGCGAGCAAGCCATGACTTTTATATAGTAAACAATATAAGATTTCAATAAGACAATATCCTACAAATTTGCAACGACAAAGCACAAATCTAAAGTGTACCGATTACACTCACAACATACAAGGACAAGCGACCTGAGAAACAGTACTTACTACCCTAATAAATCCAGTACGAACGGTTAAAATGGTACTGCTTAAATTCTATCACACATCCCCATCCAACAACAGACCCTTCCAAACTCGCATATACCTGAACTTGCAAGCAAGCCATGACTTTTATATAGTAAACAATATAAGATTTCAATAAGACAATATCCTACAAATTTGCAACGACAAAGTACAAATCTAAAGTATACCGTCTACATCTCACAACATACTAGAACAAGCGACCTGAAAAACAGTACTTACTACCCTAATAAATCCAGTACGAACTGTTACAATGATACTGCTTAAACTCTATCACACATCTCCATCCAACAACAGACCCTTCCAAACCCTGATATACCTGAACTTGCGAGCAGGCCATGACTTTCATATAAATCTTCATATCTTCTTCGTCCTGGAAGAGGGACGTCTGGGCCCCCTCGGCGAGGCAGACGCGGCAAGTGGCCCCCGGGGGCTCCGGGGCCAACGCCATGGCACTCACCAGCTCAGGGGCCGGCCGGAGGCTACGCCCCCCATATATCCACGCGGGGCACGGGGGCGGGGCCTTCGCGCGGAGGGGAACGCGGAAAACTCGGGACAAGTGACAAATGTCATCGGGACGAGGCGCCGTGTGTGAAGTTTTGTGTTTGTGTTTTATTTTATTTATTTTTCGATCGGTTTACATTGGGGATTATTATGTTGAAATGTTTTATGGGGTTTTTTGACGATAGATTTTGATGGGGTTTGTGTAATTGGGTTTTAATCGATGGGAATTTGATGATTTTAGTATTGTTGTTTTTGTATACTATTTTGGATCTTATAGTCGTTTCGATAAGATTGTTTTTTCGTTAATTATTTTTATTTAAATTTACGTTTGGAGTTTAATTAATTTTTTATTCATGATGCACTTCCTCATTATTTAAATTATAATTGAAATGATGAAATATTTGTGATTTTAATGCAAACATCAAAGATCGGAATTTGAATTGAAATGAAAAAAAATTATATAATTTTTTATAGACATCTATATTTAAATGTACAAATTAAAATTTTATACAATGGTTCAATTATCCAAAATTAATTTTTGATTGGCTCATTTTTTTATCCATATTTATTCATATTATAATTCCTCTATATAAATGATGAATTATTTATAATTTTAATGCAAAATCAAAGAACAGAATACGGTTTGAAATTTAAAAAAAATATTAGAGACATCTATATTTAAGTTTACATACTAAAATTTCTTAAAATTATCAAAAAGTAATTTTTAATTGGCTCTCATTTTTTGGTCCATATTTTAATTCACTCGTTGTCAGTATTTAAGCATTGATGCTGACCATTTATATCAAATAGTTTGTATTTATAATAAGCGATCAGTGTCCATCGTCAATATTTTTTACTGCACAAACTGGCAACAACTTTTTGTATAATATTTATTATCGAGAGTTTGTCATAATATTTTGAAGATAACAGGCAAAACGTTAAATTTTGCAAATGTATAAATTTGCTAATTAATATCAGATACATACAAGTGCTTCAATTTTAATCATTGTTCATAATATTATTTGTCACACTTAATTTAACTACCTAAAGTTAAAAGAACTAGCATTACTATTATCTATACTGACCACCTGATAAAATAATACTGACCAAATATTTTGATAAATTGATAAAAAAGGAATATATTTTAATAAAAAGAAAATGATTAAATCACGAGTAGAACAAAACAAAATTTATTTTTAATTTCGCTTTGTCGATACATTCATTATAATGAACATGAATTAATTTGAAGTTTATTTACAAACATGATTAATATCATTTTATTGTCTAAACAAGTAATGTTTGCTAATATTCAAATATTAACTGTAACAATTTTTATTTGCAAAAAGATGCATAAGCAACACTACATACATTTTTGTATAATATAAATGATCTAATTTAGCGTAAATATTTACAAATCGATCGGAATGTTATAAAAATTAACGTGCTTCAAGGAATTAATTTGCGATATCGACAAAATAAATATGAAATTAATGTGAAACAACTTTAATAAAATAAATTTAAAAACAAAAAGAAATTACATGTACTTAAATGAATACTGTATGTAGAATTTAAAATTACATAACATTTATCAATCGTAGAATATACAGATTATGCTGGACATTTAAGCACAAAACCTCACTATTGTGTTGTGAGTATATTTAAAATATTCCAGTGAAAATTTGCAACCGGAATACTGAATATATTTTAACAGCTATCGAATAACAATTTTGTTCAAGAGGATCTTCTATTTTGAAAATCTAGAACGATTTAGAAGAGCAAATCTTCATCACCTTCGTCTAATAAATTAGCAACGTCTCTTACATCGTTACCGCTCTCTTTCAACTTCGCTTGGATCTGAAAAATAAAATTTTATCAAAATATCGTCCACATTACATAATTTAAAACGCTATAAAAAGACCAACTTCTTCAGCTTTTTTCCTGGAAATACGTTTTTTATCCTGAATCTTTTTGAGACGGTAAAACTCTTCACGTTCAAGTTCATCAAGCTCTGATATAATATAAGCTAACGTACGTTCGATCCTCGGAATAATCACTACAAAATTAAAAAACTCAGAAAAAAAAAATACTATTTATTTAATATAATAGAAAAACACTTACCGTGTTCGATCGCGTTTACACGTCGATTAGTAATTTTGATAACATCGTCCAAAGTAACGAAAGATGTTTGCAGAGATGCGAGTTCTACTAATAATTTGACGGCATTTTGGAAATTCTTTTTCAATTTAGCCAATTGTTGACCTCCTCTGGATAAGCCGGCGAATTCGTAAGTATCAGTTCCGTCTTGATATGACTCGAAAACCGGTAATGTAACGCCTGAAAACAAAATGTAATTTATATTAAAGTTGAAATCGGAAAGTTGTTCAGATAAACTGAGTATAAGTAACTAAATAATACCGGCAACGTTATCTTTTTTTGTGCGAATTTTAATTTGGGCTTTTGTAACGTTTTGCAAAACGATTTGGTTGATATCACCGGAAGCGAATTTGGCTTCGGCTAGAGAGAAAGCGGCTTCTTTCATCACTTCTCCCATCAACGTTTTTGTCTGGAAGTTAATTTGATTCAAGTTAAGTGTTTTTTCTTTTAGATTGTTTTAATGGTACGATAAAAGGTAAATACTTCAATAATTTTGCTGAGAATCATTCTGAATCTCATTTGGAGAGCGTCGGCTTTCTTTTTGAGCAAGCCATGACCTTTTTGAGCGCCAGCGAGTCGACTCTTCATTAACATCTGGGATCTAAATATAATATTTCCATTAATATACATGTATAGTCAAAGTTTATTATCAGTGAATCTATATTTTTGTTTTTCATTAAAGAATGTTGGGTTAGGTTAGGTTAGGTGTTTTTTTTAATGAAGTGAAGAGTTAGATAAAGTTTATTTCAACAAAGAAATTTGTGTAGATTTAATTATAGAATTATTTCTGTATCTTTCCTGTAATATACAAAACAAAAATTTAATTGAACAATGTATCAATATCAATTTTAGTAACTTATAATATGATAAGGCAATGACGCCAGATGTTGACCATGTACCAGTAATTGGCCACTTTTCAGAAAAACAGATTTTTTTCAGATTTTTAAAACTATAATCTTTAGAAAAGGGTGCAAAAAATATGTAATAAACAGCTAATCTATCGCACCACTGAAAAATTACCATTTTTGGAAACCTCATTTTTTTTTTTACGTCTTTCTGACAGACGGTCGATTTCTGGTACACAATCAACCACTGGTGCATTACCTATTACCTATAATATATAATTCAGATAGTGAACAAACATAAACGCTTATGAATTCAATCGTTATATTTCGGATCCATAGTCGCATCGATATTTCAACATACATATCACTGACACGAGTTTCACATCAATATCGAAAAAGTTCGAACGAAACAAGACCGTGCGTCGCACGACGCGAAAATATCGATTATTCGACTAGACACATTACAAGTTAAGGAAAAGGGCGAGACTGACCCTCTAGACGGGAAAATGGGCAGCCTGTCCTTGCCCGACATTCTGGATGATGAATATTCCCTTTATGTTGACGAAATTAAAAGTGCGCTACAAACGCACAGAGCACGGACCGCTCCTGTCAGCTGACGAGTCTCGTGACGGACGCGCAGTTTGCCAACGTGCAAATTATTTTGGGAAATCTGACAACATTACGGTTGGGTAGTTGTTTTGGGTAATCGGACATTAGAACGGAGATCAGTTGTACACGGAGATAGTTGAATACGAAGATAGTTGAATACGGCGATATATGAACATAGTGACAGTTGTCAAATGTCACAATTATCATTGTGTTCAACTGTCGCTGTAGTCATTTGTCATTGTATTGAACTGTCGCAGTGTTAAAATTTCGTGTATTCAAATGTCGTGTCAACCGTCATTATGTTCAAATTTAGTCATTTGTCACTGTATTGAACTGTCCCTGTGTTCAAATTTCGCTGGTACGTTTTTCACTGGTTCATTTTTCACCGTGTTCAATTTCGCTGGTATGTTTTCCACTGGTTCATTCTTCACCGTGTTCAATTTCGCTGTATTCAAATTTTGCTGTGTTCAAATTTCGCTGGTACGTTTTTCACTGTATTCAGTTATTGCTATATTCAGCTGTCAAGTGTTCATTGGTCACTGCATTCAATTATTGCTGTATTCATAATCATGGATCCCGTATGTTTATATGACGATCGGTCGGTTAGTCTTACATTTATGCAAATATATTAGTTTCGACCAATTACTGAAGTTAAGTGGATAATGTGCGGTTGTTAGATGAATCTTATTATGTAATATCATTTTGAGGACATTTAAAAGAGGTTTTCACTAAAAAAACATCCCAGAAGTTGTTTTTTTCTTATTGTTGCGCAACAGAAAGTTGTCTGAGTTTCCAATGACATTGAAAAAGTTTTATTTTTCAATAGACAATAGTTTTATTGTCCGTTTTGCATATATGAATTATATTTGGTATTGAAATAAAAATTAGAATATAAAGCTTTTCCTGCGCGTTTATTATCACGTCGGGATAGTCTCATTTCATGTCTGGATATTCCATTATATGGATATAATATGTACATGCCGTCGATATTATGCATGCCATAAAATTTCAAAATAAGGCAGGCACCAGCAATTGACTATGTATTTGACCATCTTTTAGAAAAACGTAAAAATTAATGTTTTTAAGATGATAATGTTTGGGAAAGGGTGCAATAGATAAACTGTAATAAGCAGATTATCTATCGCACACTTTCTGAAAGATTAGTCAAATGCTTAATTTATGCACCTATAATGCATTTTCATTAATCAAAACGCAAATCAGTCAATAAACAATTCACAAAATGCAGAATTACCCTCAAATTTTTCACGAATCCACCTCATTTCATCAATAAACATCATTCACAAAAAGCAGGGCTTTGAACCGTAATTTTTTTCGTTCCGGTTTTCGGTAACGGTTCAACAAAAAATATACTCAGGTTCAGTTCCGGTTTAAGGTTGTTGGTTCTGCTCCGCGAGACAAATTTTTAAACAAAAAAAACGACAACACTTCAAAAATTTTCGAAACACAAAATTTATTTTTGCTAAACCCAGGGTGGCTTAAATAGAGAGCAGAGTAGGCATTTGCCTAAAGTGCCAACGTAAAAAAGACGTTTTTTGCCGCTCACACTTTTTCTTCTTTGATCATGAAATTGAAATATGTACAGGGTCTTCCCCGGGAATTTTATAACTTCTAATCGGATTTAAAGCGACTTAGAGTCATGATAGAGAAGTGAGAATGATACCATTCCGAATTAAATCAGCTACAATTTTTTTTTAATTTTTTTTTTTTTGGGGGGAGGTAAAATTTGAGGGGGGGGGTAAAAATGAAAATAAATTGTAGCCGATTTTATTCGGAATGGTATCACTCTCACTTCTCTATCATGATCTAAGGGCCGATCTTTCAATTGTCGGTTAAGAGTTATTCTCGGAATAAGCCTTTTAGTTTTTATGGTTATTCACGGCCGGTCACGGATAAAGTCACGTATAAAGTCACAGACAACTATAAGCTAGTTGTCCGTGACTTTATCCGTGACTTTATCCGTGACCGGCCGTGAATAACCATAAAAACTAAAAGGCTTATTCCGAGAATAACTCTTAACCGACGATTGAAAGATCGGCCCTAAGTCACTTTAAATCCGATTAGAAGTTATAAAAGTCCCGGGGAAGACCCTGTATTACAATTTATACTTTGAAAAGTGTCGAATAATTTCGAAAAGCGTTGACCTTTTTTTGTAAAGGAAATTTTTTTGGGGTTGAAATAATTTAGAAAAGTGTCGAATAAGTATAGCGTCGACCTTTTTTTTTTAAGAAAAAAATTTCGTGGTTCGAATAATTTTAATATACAAAAATATTTGTAAAATATAGAAGAGGGGAGTCCCAAAATAAATCTGCTTTAAAGCACCAAACCCACGAGCCTCTGAACCGAAATAAACCGACATTCTTTCCCATCTCTCTCCCGGTTTTCAGACTCAACAACCCCCGATAACGTTTCAATTCCAATCCCAAACCCAAAACCTGGCCACAAATCGTGCGATTACGTGCGTTTGTTTATGAACAGAATTGTCAGTAGACCCTACGTCGCCGGGGTGGGCGCACGCGTTCCTCGCATCTTCGTGGGGCGCGCCTCGGAGCCTCCCCAAAAGTGAAGTGCGGGGGCGCAGGGGTACGAGGGCGTAGGCGCGCCACAGTCGCCCCCCTGGGGGCCCCTTATACCCTGAGCCGCCCCTTTGTCGTCTGACGGCCGCTAATTTGTCTCTTCCTGCATCAGGCGTTGGACAATTGGGTGAAGAGTTTTATTAATAGCGGTTTGGGCTTTGAAGGATTTAAATTGGTTTGGGTATTGTGTTGGTTTTGATTTTTTTGATATATTTATGGATATATGTGTGATATTTTTTATATGGGATACGTTCCAGAGATTACCAATGTATGGTGACCATACAAAAATTGGAGATAGGTTCCATTAGGTCTGATGAAAAAGGGGTATTGATTTGTAGGGCCTGGCCTCCGAAAGGGCTGGATCATGTTTAATTTTGGATTTTTACTATATTATACATTTTTTTTATTTTTCAAACGAATTTAATTTTGGCAACTGATTATTTGGATGGTTAATAATAACTAAAATGATCAGTAAAAAATTGTTAAATTATTAGGTTAGGTTAGGTTAGGTTTAGGTTAGGTTAGGTTAGCTTACTACTACGTGTGACTACATTGAGACTTGATCCAACAAGTTCAAACAGATTTCCACGTGCACAGAACCGAATAACAACCATATACTTTGTTTTTACTGATCAAAATAGTATTTTTTTACTGATCAATTAAATACAGGCCTGTAATTTTGTTGTATCCCTCGATTTACACGGTACTTGTTTTACACGGTTTCAAAATAAAAAAATGTTGAAAATAATCAATAATAATAACATTAATAATTTTAACATTGAATTCTATCATTAACTAAAATAGAAGAGCCACTGTTAGGTAAACAACGAGGTGCGTATCCGCACGTTTGTCATTACGTCGTAGTTTGACGTTTCATGTGTAACCTCAAAACGATATGTCGACCATGATATTAAACATTTTTATAAATTGCTTATTAAAATTAGGACTTCGAAAATTAGGATTTCGGAGTAAAATTAACCTAATCTAACCTAAGTTAATAAAAAGCTTGAAAAAACAACCAAATTATGCGTTTTTTGTGTACTTTTCGATTTACACGATTTTGCATTAAAAAATATACAATTTTTATTTACACGTTTTTCTCAGGAACCTATCTACCGTTTAAATCAAGGATAGGTGTAATTTTATTCGTACACATTTTTTTCTTACTTATTTTTATCATTAATTTTTAATTATTTTCATAACTTTGAGCCTTTAAATTTAATTTAATTTCAAATTGTTACTTAGATATGAACCGTTCCGTGCACACAATGACCAACTCCATAAAACAAAAAGTTGAGAAAATCGATGAAACAATGTTCATTGTTTTTTAAAATTCCCTTTATATATAAATTCAAATAAATATTGTAGAATGCATAAATACAGGTTTAGTGTATTTGAGTAGGATCATTGCAATGTTTACATTAGAGTATGGAATTAATCAAAATGGCCCTGAAGTAAATTAATTATTATTCAATGGCTAAAAAAATTTTGTCGTTTTTTGATGTCAATCTTCATTATTCAGGAAAGTTATTTTAAACATAAATAGTTATGACTATACCAAGTGTTTTAATACTTAAATTCAAGATTTTTTTAAAAGTGGAATTAATTAGTCTGTGCACTGAACGACTCATATATGAAATTAAAATTAGGTATAAAAGTAATAATTTGAATTAAGTAAAAAAAAAAAAAAAACGGGCCTGTCCATGGAATTCTATACCAGGGCCCAAAATTTATCTCAGCGACCCTGGATTCCATCATTATATTCGTATAGAACTTTCATCCAAATGTACTTTTAAAAAATGTGTAATTTGAAAAATTTTCGCCGTATAAAATCATCGAAAATTTTTATTTAATAACAATAATCACATACACATATTTATATCAGTATACTGGCCTGCACCAAATCTTACCATTGTGGCATAATAATACATTTTTTTATACCGTGTTGAAGTGAAAAATTAGTATAAAAAAAATAATCAGTTCTTCTTCCTTGAACTGTGTAAAAAGAGGATTGAGGTATACTGATTTGTTCGTTTGTGTATGTTTAGGTTTTGTATTGGATTTGTGACTATAATGAGTTGATCATTCGTATTGGTTTTATTGGTACAATATTGGATTTTAGGATTTCTGTTGTTTTTGATTATGAGACAAAATCAGTGAACTTTTTTAAAACTACAAAATCAAAAATGATTAGTTTACCAAAATAGTTGTAATAATTTTCAGTATAAGTATATATCTGTTTGGGTTTTGCATTGGATTTGTGACTATAATAAGGTGATTATTCGTATTGGTTTTATTGGTACAGTATTGGATTTTAGGGTATCTGTTCTGTATCATTAAACGAAATCAGTACACTTTTTTTATGACTACGAAATCAAAAATGATTTGTTAACCAAAATAGCAGTAATAATTTTCAATATATTTTAGTATTGTCAATACTCTTGTATGTAGTCCTTTTTGTACTAGTTGTAAAACGATTTACCTTTAAGGCTGTAGCCTAGGGAGGGTGCCATGGGTGCCCGAACCCCCTGAATTTCAGAAATAATGACAGATTATACTTAAATTATGAGATTTATTTAGAGACATGTCATTCGATTGTGCTATATCTAAATTAATTCTTTGAATGCCTTGAATTTACACACATTATACTTCAAAGGAAAAAACAGTACATTTTTATTGCTTGGAATCGCTTACATATACAAAGTTGTGTTTTGGGGCCCCCCCTAAAAAATCCAGGCTACGACCGGCCGTGTTTCCTTATTAAATATTTTACAAACCACAAAATACATTTACTTATAAACTTTGTAATAAGTTAATTATTTTCACATATGGTGCATACTCATGAACATTTTTCAACTCTCTTTTTTTTAGAAATAAATTTTTCGTTTTGATTTAGAAAAGAATTATTATCTTGGTATCCTTAGACTTATAATCATATACATTGTACATGGAATTTTTTTAATATTTACATATATATTTGTGCAAATATTACGTTAGCTAGTCACTAATCGGAAAATAAACATGTACGATACGTGTATTCTAAATATTACAAAAAAAATCGTTAACTTGTATATAACTTTGTTTTAAAAATTGAAGTTTGAACACGTCAAAAGTTATCTTACTATGTAACAAAAAAAACATCAAAGTTTTCAACGATATAACAAAAAAAGTATCGTCCCATTGTGTACTTTGTATACGTAAATTACAAAAATTGAATTAGTATAATTTTCCTCAATTTCATATTCCTGATAATGTAATATTTTTTCACTGTACACGTTTACAGTTCACAAATTACGTCAGTGGTATCACGATACGCATCAGCGACCACTTTGTTCTATTTTTTTTTTATATGATGCATACAATATGAGTTATTTTATTCATTTCGCTTCCTGCGCTACTATTTTCAATATATCGTTATCTCTTGATATGCAATCAGGTAACTGCAATATATATATAGTGAACGTTAAACAAGATTATTCTAAAACTATGTCAATATTTGTCCGCTCCTTTTTCATGACAGATATTTTATTGAATTCGTAATATTCTATATACATTTTCATAAATAGTATAATATAATAATTTCCATATGCTTTTTAAATAGATAAACTGGGCGTTCAACATATGCATATTATCTAATGTGTTATCAGTGAAAATTATAGTACCATTTCCTCATTATTTTTCGAGGCCGTGACAAATATAAAATTTTATTTTCAGTCGAAGCTATTATATAATATATGTTTTACGATTTATTTTTTTAATTGCAGGTACATAAGATAAGCGTTAAACGCTGAGGAAAAATATAATAAAAAATATGGTCGTAATTTAACCTAATGATATTTATAAAATTTAAGAATCTCAATCTGAAACTCATTAATAAAATAAGAATAAAAAAACGATGATCTGCTTGTAATATAAAATAAAATTTGAATTATTGTAAAAAATTATTGAAAGTGTAATATATAGTAAACATATTGAATCTCTACGAATGGTCAAGAACACAAAAGCGAAGAAGTGGAAAAATGAGTATTTTTCACCGTCATTTTTTGACTGCTGGACGATGGCCCCAAGTGTTACTGCTCATCGCCGTCGTATGGATTGTGGTCATGATCATGGGCATTTGGCCTATGATGTGCTCGAGTTCAGGAAAAACCGAATCGTGGGACATGAAACCTGTAAAAGAAAGGCTTAGTCAAGCGTTTTTCCAACTGAACGTTGTGAAGAAACAAAATGAAGAGTTGAAAGAACTCTTCAACGGCATTAATCTAAGGTGTTTATTATTACGTATGAATTTTTGACGTAAATTTGTCGTATTAATCGAAAAATATATGTTTCAGAGACCTTTCCAAAGATCAAAAGGGTGAATTGTTGAAACAGATTGACGAGACTGTAAATAGAGCGATAGACATCAATAATGATTTCATACATGATAGCGAATCTTCTATTACAAAGAGCTGGCGGAAAGACATAGATCAAAAAGCTAATCCTTCAATCGAATATGAAATGGTTAGGAGAAGGGTGGAAATGAATACGCAAGAATTTTGGAATTTTGTTCATTCCGAAGTCGTCAAAGCACAAACTTTAGAAAAATCCGACAATTCCGAAGTAGTGAAAGTTTTACAAAATGTTTTGAATCTCGGAATTGAACATAAAAGGTTTGATTTATTGAAATATTGTTTTAAAATCAAATTTCAGGATTGTATTTATTTATATAATTTTTTTCCATTAGATCTCTTTTGACTGATTTACAAACTCTCAAAGAAGTCGACGGTTACGAAAGGTGGAGAGAGTCCGAAGGATCGGCGCTTAGTGATCTTATTCAAAGGAGAATTCATTCTTTACAAAACCCCGCAGACTGTTCGAAAGCTAAAAAAGTTGTCTGCAATTTGAATAAGGTATATACATAAATACCGAAAACCAGTCAAATTTATATGCATTATAAATTCTAAATATGTTTTTTCAATATTCCAGGGATGCGGGTATGGATGTCAGCTACATCACGTCGTATATTGTTTAATACTCGCATACGCAACGGAAAGAACGTTAATTCTAAGATCTACCGGCTGGCGGTATCATCGAGCCGGCTGGGAACAAATATTTTTACCTATATCCGACACTTGCACTTCACCCGACGGCGAAACAAAAGACGCATGGCCGGGTAAGCTTAAAAATAGATCGCTTGAAGTGCAGTTTGAAACGCTTATAATTTAATATCGGTGCCGATAAATCCATAAAAATATGCCTTTGTATTGTTTTGAATTTATAGGGAAGTGGTATACCCAAGTTATAACTTTACCGATCATTGACGCCCTGTCCCCGAGGCCCGCTTTCCTCCCTTTGACAATCCCATCAGACATCTCTCCGCGGTTGCAAAAGCTACACGGGGCCCCGTCTGCTTGGTGGGCCGGACAGTTTCTCAAATATCTCCTCCGGCCACAGCCGACGACGCGTGCATTCCTAGAAAACTCTGCAAAAAAGCTTGGTTTTAAAAGGCCTATTGTTGGGTACTAATATTGTTATTTGTTCAATCTAATATATTTATTTTTTGTGCTGTACGATTTTTTTTTGTGATTTTTTTTTATGTAGTATTGTGTTTGTTCATTGTGTATTTAAGAGTTTTTGGTTTATGCAGATTATTTGATTAGTACTGTATTTTTATTATGAAAAAATATTTCAGTGTTCATGTTCGACGGACTGATAAAGTCGGTACTGAAGCAGCTTTTCATAAAATAGAAGAATATATGATTCATGTAGAAGAATATTATAATCAACTCGAAATGACTGAAAATGTTAATAAAAGGCGAATATATCTCGCATCAGATGATCCTAAGGTAATTTATATGATTTCATATATAATTTTGAAATATTACATACAAATTTTATTTGATTTAGGTAATAATCGAAGCCAGAGAAAAATATCCAAATTACGAAATATTGGGTGATCCCAGCGTCGCGAAAACGGCAGCTGTTTCCACTCGTTATAGTGATAATTCATTAAACGGCATAATATTAGATATACATCTTTTGAGTCTCAGTGATTATTTAGTTTGTACATTCAGTAGTCAGGTAAATAGAAAATTTTCGAATATCTGTTTTATTCGATGCAATGATATTCAATTTATCGTATTTTTAGGTGTGTAGAGTGGCGTATGAAATAATGCAGTCGCTTCATGTGGACGCATCAGATCGCTTTAAATCGTTAGACGATATTTATTATTATGGTGGTCAAAATCCACACAACAGAATAGCAGTACTACCTCATGATCCGAAACAACGTCCTCAAGAGATGCAGTTGAAAATTGGTGATGTCATAGGCATAGCCGGTAATCATTGGAACGGTTACAGTAAAGGAAATAACAGACGCACTAACCAGGTTTTTAAAATTTATATTTCGTCTATATTCTTATTTAAATTATTATATTTTGAAATGACATGTAGATGTCACTAATGACTCAATACAACAATTTTTTTCTTCAAATCTTAATATTGAAATATTTCATATGTTTTTTTTATTTTTAGGTTGGACTTTTCCCATCTTTCAAAACAAAAGACAAAGTCGACGTAGCCGATTTTCCAACTTACACAAATGTACCATTGGTAAAACCATAAGTCACAAACTAAGCATAAGAATTTAACGTAATAAAAGGATTATTTACCTGACAAGTGCAATTGTGATTAATTATTATTGATATTTAAAGTGAGAGTTTCTAAAATCTATTTTTTAATATGTGATTTCCATAATTATAAGTGTGAATTGATATTTTTTTCCCTCTGTAATTTATTTTGTAAATTACGAGCAAACATATATATTCCTTTATAATTTTAAAAATTCGTGAATGCGTTCGGTCTTTTGTCACGTTGACAAAAACATCGATACGCTATTCATTCGGACTGTTTCTAATGTCTCGAAAATCTTGAATTAACCATATGTATTTTTATTATATGAGATTATTTTATTGCTGTGAAAAAAAGAGGTATGTTTTTAAAACAGAAAATACCTTCATATATGTATACACGCTGTAAATTTTGCATTTCTTTAATTTTCAGCTTATGAATTATATTTTTTCCTTTCTATATTCTGTGTTTCATTTTTTCAATGTTTGAAAGACATTTTTTTCAATATAATCAATTATTTATCAAAATTGAAAAAGCATATTCATATTTATTCAATACATAGACGGTATTAATAACATTTCATAAACATCAATATTCTGAACAAAGCAACCAAAAATTTCTTCGTACGACATGCAAATCAATTGATTTCGAATTCACACTTCGACGTAACAGTTACAAAACATCGCCTCACCAAACATTTACAAAACCACTTAACGCATGCAATTATCAATATCAAAAATGCACACGATCAACAAAATCATCAAACAGGCCCACATACAAAAAAAAGTATGTCGGCACTCCACATCCAAAACAAAGCAACCTCCAAACTCCACCGAAAACCGCGCCAAAACCACACATTCCAACCAGGAAAACTCGAATGAAAAGCCGGAAAACCCCAGGCGGATACCGTCTTTTGTCCGACGGCCGCCGAACCGAATAACGGGATACGCTCTTTTGATTGTGACCCGCTTTACAGTTAGCTCTCTCCGAAAGTCGGCCACGTTCGTCGGTGCATTTATATTTGCATTGTGGTCTCATCGTGACCTTACCACGACCGGTCTGATGATGGACTTCGTCATCGTCAGGTCTGCCGGACGTGCAGAATGTCGCTTTCGTTGATGGATCAAAAAAATCGGACGTGATCCCTTCGATTTACGTGTGTTTATTTTAACGCGTATTCTGTGATTTATGAGGAATAAATCTTTGTTTTTTCGTTAAAGAGTGAAATCCATGGTGAGCGTAAAGTATTAATAACAAAAAAACTTGTATTTATATCTATTTCATCCTCACATACGGAGTTTGTTTAGGTAAAGGTGACAATTAGCGTCATCAATTATTTAAGTTGGCGCCCCTGCATTCACATTTATACACGTACATGCACCTACGTATAAGAAAATTAGCGTATCTAGTTTATAAGTGATTTTTTATAGTTAATTTTCCTATAGGCAGTGGAGACTAAATTATGAGGATACGTTTACGCTCATGCTCATCATGCAAGATAAAAATTGAGTTTTTTTTATATATAAATAATGAAAATCGGAATCAGTCTTTGATATTCTTAGCTAATAATGTTATAAATTATTAGCTATGAATATTAAAAATCAATTCCAATTTTCCATTATTATACAAAAAACTCGCCTTGAAAAAACTGATATATTTATTTCGTCATAATGATTATGATGATGAAATAAATATATCAGTTTTTTCAAAGCGAGTTTTCTGTATAATAATGGAAAAATGGAATTGATTTTTAATATTCATAGCTAATAATGTTATAAAAATTTCAATCCAATTTACTGAAATATCTTCAACCGAATCAGATCAAGCAGAAAAAATAACGAAGATTTGTTTTCGTTATATCGCGTGCCTATGGAAAAGGTCGATTACGTATAAATAAATTAAGAAGCTTTCAGCTTTCATAACTTCATATTGTAACGTAATTGTATTTATTTTCATTTTTTTAAACCGCTTCTTCCACCTATATTTCGCAAGTTTAATACACAATTTTTCCTCATTCGATGACCTCAAGTTCTTACGGTAAAACAACGATGCAAATAAATAAATATTCGCATTTCTCCGAAAACCATTTAAAGTAGATCATCGATCACTTTAATACAAAATCATCATCTTCAAGATTTTCCGAACCAATCAATCCACAACGATCATATTCCTCATACAACAACTACCAAACGAAAAACTCGGAACAACTCCCTTAACAAAAGCCCATTGAAAATTCGGAAAAGCCATAATCAAAATCTATGGTTGTTCACGGGTTTTTGTTTATAGTCTCGATCGATGACGCATCATGGCGATAAAACTTTCACCTGAAGCGATCATCGAATAGGTTTTCCATTAGAAGATGACTAACTCAACACCCTTGTATGGAGTCAGCCGCCGATGCCACTACTTTCTTCCGCCTCGTACGTGATCGTAAATTCGTGTTAAACGTGCTGCTTGTTACATTGGTAATTAACCTTTTTAAATCGGAAATAAAGTCTATATAATCTGCCTAAATTGAAGAAGTTTAAATAATTTATCTATTGATCGTATCATTTGTCGCTTAACTTCAGTGATTGGTTGGAATTGACGAATCCAAAAATGCATTAGATTCATGATTAGGTTCTTTAGATTCGTTAAATTTATCCTGATCAATTATTGATTTTAATGCAAAAGAAAGATAGAAGTTAAGATAGTTAAGAAGAACCATTAAGTTAAAACATAATCATTTATTAACAGAAGGTCAATAAATGGTTGTGATTACATAATGTTAGTCTAGTATCGTTAAAAAAATTAGGGATATTTCGCATGGTGAGCAGAAGCATGAGCGTATCAGTATTATCTGAAAAGTGAGCAGAACGCTTGCGTATATATTTATTTATTTTACTAGAATTTACACATCACCCCTGATTACGCTTACGCTTACGCTCACCATGTGAGCTCATCATAATGATTTTAATATTTAAATCTTCAAAATATAAATACACTTTATAAAAAAA
Source organism: Hydropsyche tenuis (assembly GCA_009617725.1). Taxonomy (NCBI): domain Eukaryota; kingdom Metazoa; phylum Arthropoda; class Insecta; order Trichoptera; family Hydropsychidae; genus Hydropsyche; species Hydropsyche tenuis. The sequence goes on along the minus strand of VTON01000005.1, from coordinate 41,413 downwards.
AAAATATTGAAAAGTATTAATTGCTTAGGGTAAGCTCGATGGTCAACATAAATATGAATACGAATCCTCATGTGTTTTCATACGCTCAAACTTATGTTTATGCTCACCATGGAGCCTCACCCTTATATTACATTGAACATTATGTTACCAACATATTCACACACTTTTTAAAAACTACCTATCCATAATGAACTTTATATTTATTTCTTATTTTATTTCACGATCTCTCGAACATTATTCCTCATCATTCATTAAAAACCAGACTGACGTCTTCTGCTACTTCTCGAAAATCTATTCAATCTTTCATATTTTATCCAACACACTTCACACACTTTTTCAAAACTACTCGTCTATCATCAATTCGATATGTACTATTTTCTTTCACGATCTTTCAAGCACCACTCCTCATCAACCATTAACAACCAAACTAATCTCTTCGCGGAGCTTTCAATCAACAATTTCGATCACACTTTCCCGACAATAAAAAGGTTGTCAACGACAGTAATCGATGACACTCAGATGCGGTAAACACACAGTTTCAAGTTCATTGCCTCTCGGGATTCGAACAACGGTTCTCGTTTCAAAGCGACCGGTTCGTTTCCCGTTCGACTTTATATTTTTTCATCTTCCGAAGGCATGAAGACGTCGTCGGTCGACTTCTGAAGCTCGCCTGAACTTCAGCTTTTTCGTGCTTCGCAGCAATCTTTTCGCTGTGCTTTTATAAGTGTTGAATTTTGAATTTTTATCGTTGTAAACATGTTGAAAGTTCATGTTTTGCATTTGTGTTCGATCCTTGTCGTGGTGGCTTTAGTGCAGCCTGCAAAGTATGTGCCCAAATGGAAAAAGCAGGTTTGTTTTTTTTTAATATAAAAAAGTGGTTTTGTTTTTAATATTAAATAAGCATTACACATTTAATGATTCGATCTAATCGAAAAGCTTTAGAAACTAATTCTTATCCAATTGTTTATTTCGAAAATAAACTTTCTCATTTTCAAAACAAAAGCAAGCACACGTACCGTTGATAATTTAACGTATTCATTGAAAAAAACATCGTAATCAAATTAAAATAAAATTAACATTAGAAAAAAAATGTTAAATTAACATTTTTTTTTACAAAAATTAAAGGCTTGCGAAATACCAGGTGCACAAAGCGAACACAGCCATTACAAATGCGATGATAATGGCGAATTGAAATGTTTGCCAGGATGGCAAGGAGATTTATGCGATGTCCCTATCTGCAGAAGGGGATGTGATCCTTTGAATGGTATTTTATAAGTCTATTTAATTATTATTAAATTTTATGTTGAAAATAACATTAACAATTTCATCAGGATATTGTAAGAGACCAGGCGAATGTAGGTGCAAACTAGGTTTTTATGGTGAAAAGTGCAATAAGTGTATTGCTTTGCCTGGTTGTCAACATGGTTATTGTAACGTTTCATTTGAATGCATTTGCCATAACGGATGGGATGGACTATTTTGTTCAGAACGTAAGTATTATATCTTCGATTTTTATAATTACTTAAAAGATTATATAATTTTCGTATATGGTCAAGAATTAGCACCATCTATGGAACAATAGAATAGATTCTGATATAAAATAATAGCTAAAAGGATTGAATACATTTTTATTTCGCCTCCAGCTGTTTGCAGACCAGATTGTCATCCGACAAGAGGCTATTGTGATACTCCAGGAGGATGCACTTGCAGATTGGGATGGTCTGGACCTTTGTGTAGGTCATGTCAAGCTTTACCAGGTTGCCAAAATGGATATTGCGACAAGCCATTAGAGTGCAAATGTCTGCCAGGATACACAGGACTTTTATGCCAATCTCGTTAGTATTTACTATCGGTAATTATAAATATTATCAAAACATAAATAATTGTTTATATTATTTATTTTTCAGCGATTTGTAAGAAAGGATGTCACCAAGAGCGAGGATATTGCAGAAGACCAGGAGAATGCAGATGTCGCGTAGGATGGACAGGACCCAAATGTGAACAGTGCTTCCCATATCCTGGATGCAATCCAGAACATGGATCTTGCAGACGTCCATGGGAATGCAACTGTGAACCTGGATGGGGTGGAATGCTATGTGACGAAGGTAAATAAAAACAAATAATTGACTTAAAAAAAATGGATCTTCAAAACGTTCATATTTTCAGAACTGAACCACTGCGATAAAAATCCGGGAACTTGCAAAAATGGTGGCAAATGCAGAAGCCTTCCTATGGACGATGGCTTATTCATATGCGAGTGTCCTTCAGGATTTAAAGGTAGACAGTGCGAGCTGGCTCCGATTCCAATAACGACGACGACGACGACGACGACCACCACCACCACCACTACTGAGGCTGCTGACGAAATGATTTCGGCTGAAGAAATGACGACAATGACTGACGAAGACTCGACTACTGTAGAAAACATGCCAGTGAAAGAAGACGAGATAGAAAACGAGGCTAAGAAATAGTCTCGAATTTGTTCGAATGTGTGCCATTCGAATTATTGCCAATACGCTTAATGAAATATAATTAAATGTATTTATTTATTTATTTTATTTATTAATAAAAGGATTATGTTTGGTTATTTTAATTATTTTGATTGAAGCTTTAACTAAAATCTTTTATTAATATAAGTATGAAGCAGGTACCTAATCAATTAATTATTATAAATCAAAATATTGTAACTTTTACTTTTTAAAATATTTACAAAGTAAAATTTACCAATGAGTATTTTAGTAAATAAAACCGAATTAAAATCATAAATATCCTAATTTTTTCCTAAAAATAAACTGCTACACAAAAATAATTTGAAATTTTACGAATATAATTCAACGATGACCAATCGTTTGCCTAAACGACACTAGAATACACGACAGTAGAACACACAAAACTAGAACAAAATACATGTTTTACCTAAGACAACTGGAAGATTATATGAATATTAAATCATCCAATGATTTTTTATAATTTACTTTAATCGGTTCCCAGATGATTGTTCAAACGATACTAGCATATGCGACACTGGCACACACCGACATTTTTCGCTATCTGGACCATCTCGACTCCCGTTTAGTTCGGATAATCAAGGTTTCACTGTGTAGTTAATTTCAAAATGACAAATGTAAAAAAAAATATAAAAGAAATATAGGAACACAATGCTACAATCACTAAAGAAACTGGTTCATGGTTAGAATAAAATTTAATATTCAATAACATTAACATTTTATAGCGATTATTCGATCATGTATGCATTTTGAGGTGATGCTTTAAAGAGCAGTTTTGAATAAATGTAGTTTCGCAATATTCACATTTGTGCAGTCAGAGAGTAATGTGGATTTTCTTGTGTTTTGTCAGTGAATTTTTTTTCACAAACAATTTACCACAAACATCACATTCGAAATTTTTCTTATCTAAAACAAAAAAAATTTTACGAAAGCATACAACCTTCGAAATATCAATAAAATAAAATAAAGGGATTTTGATTTACCTGTATGGATTAGAAAGTGACTATCCAATTCCTCTTTTCTGGAAAACTTTTTATTGCACACGGGACATTCAAAATTTTTCTCGCCTAAAACACAAACGTTTTATGAAAACACAATCTTCGAAATATCAATAAAAAAATATAAATGAGATTTGATTTACCTGTATGAATTAGAAAGTGACTATTCAAATCCCATTTTATGGGAAACTTTTTATTGCATACAGGACATTCGAATTTTTTCTCACCTAAAATACAAAAGCTTTACAAAAACGAAATATCAATAAAAAAATATAATTGAAATTTGATTTACCTGTATGAATTAGCATGTGATTATTAAAATCCCACTTTCTGAAAAACTTTTTGTTGCACACAGGACATTCGAATTTTTTCTCACCTAAAATACAAAAGTTTCACTAAAAAATACAACCTGCGAAATATCAATAAAAAATATAAAGGAAATTTTATTTACCTTTATGAATTACAAGGTGACTATTCAAATTAATATTTGAGGAAAAATTTTTATTGCACACTGTACATTGAAAATTTTTCTCATCTAAAACACAAAAGTTTTGATAAAGGTTCACAAAGGGACTTTTAAAAAAGTTGGCAATCCTGGGCCAGCCCAGAAAAAAAAAATTTGGAACCACTGCACGTATGCATATTATGCGTTCGCGTCGCCTGCCAACTGTCACTTTTGACGTTTATCGCGTATGTAGTTTTACGTTCGCCGATTGGAGACAATTATTTACACGATTCGAGAAGAAGATACCACGATCGTTGAAGTATGGAGTCTTTTTACTCTTCGGAAACACAACACAATGGATTTTCGACAGTGGTGGTATTTGTCGAGAAACTAACGAGTGTTTCGTAGTCAACATTCTGTTGGAACACATGAAGCCTGGCTTCCGATCGTGGCATTAGTGAGCATCTTCGAAACGATGCAGTAAATCAATGAACGAATCAATGTCAATCCTGTAGCGATCGAACGAACATGGCAAGAGTTTTATACACTCATATCAGGTGAATAATGTGCAATATTTTTATTATTTTCTTATAACTCGTATTGGTTTCTAACAATGTATACTTACATACTTATATATCTATAAATTTAATTGAATATACTCATATACTCATTTCAATTCACTCCTTTGCAGGTTTTCAACGCCATTGCAGATGGTGAGGATTTGCTATTTGCGATACATGTTATCCTGTTATAGGCTATAAAATTCCTTCGCATGTCTGTAACACTTGCTATAACACCTTGAAAGCTGAACCATATGTTTATGTATTCAATGTAAGTATAAGTATAGTTAGGTAATATTCAACATTTCAAACCAAATTATAAATACTTTGAATTTTTAATTGCAGACATGAATGCTCAGTCGTCACTTCTTTTCCAATATCTAGTTGCCAAAAGTGGCAACATATCCATATTCAAACCGATGGATGTTTATCAAAATGTAGACAATACTTCAAATGTGCTAATTATAAACTATCCTCTCACTATGCGTGTGCAACAAACAAAATTTTCAACAGAAACAGTCCATTCATAGAGAAGTCCTCGCTCACATAAAGTTGTCACTTGCAAAGGAAATTGTTTTTATTTAGATTTACCTTTCAGGTGTAAATTGTCATCATTTATGTATTGATAAAAGGATGACTACTTTGGAACGTTATAGTGAATGTGTGTGTGTGTGTGTTTATTTAACAAACAACCCTTTCACTTATCCAGAAGAATGTTCACAACACCAATGTTGCCTTACCGTTTGTTGAGGACTATGGTGCAGTGAAAGCATAAAATATTATAGTCATCCGATCCATACATATGACCAAGTGTAAATCTAGTTGCGATTACCTTGATTAAATCAATAAACAATTAAAAATATTGTGTTGTTTCAATTATTGCACATAATTAATTAATTAGAAATAATATAAAAAAATTAGAATTTAAGAATTTTTAAACCAAAATGTCGTTGCGAAAATGGGTTCAAAATAGTATTATATTAGTTATTTACGGTAAATTATTTTGATTGGAGCGAATGACAGACGTCAACATTGTATAAGCAGAAATACCAACCCAAGTTTAGACACAGTCGTACCAGCATTGGTTCGTAGATGTTCGCTATAAAATGGGGACAATGTATTGGTCACAGTGGTTCCCAGAAGCTAACTCACACGAAGCAAACGCACACGAAGTAAACTCACAGGAAGCAAGCTCATACGATTTTATTCTCCAGGCGAAGACGGAGGCGGAATCGTAGACGTCTTATTGCGCCGAGGTTGATGCTGGATGGATTTGTGGTGCCTTTCGCTAGCTCTGTCAAATATCTGGGGGTCTGGTTGGATCGCCGGCTACGTTTCACAGTTCACATTGAGAAGGCAGCTGCCAAGGCTGGTGCGACGGCAGAGCAGCTGGCCAGATTATTGCCCAACATTGGTGGCCCGAAGACTAGCAGGAGAAAGCTCCTGCATGAGGTTGTTCATTCGACTCTGCTGTATGGTGCACCCATTTGGGCAGATGCTCTGGGTGCGGAGTTTCGGCGCAGGAAGATGGCTCGTATTCAGAAAAGGAGTGCCATCCGGGTGATTTCTGCCTACCGTACGGTGTCTGAGGCTGCCGTGTTGGCTATTTCTGCGACCCCGCCCGTGGATCTGTTGGCGCGTGAGTGTGGGGCAGTTTACAATGGTCGCGATAGAAAGTTGGCCAAGCTGGAAACTTTTGCTGAGTGGCAGCGTCGGTGGGACTTGGGGTCTTATGGGCGGTGGACGCATAGGCTCATTGGTGAGCTGGGGCCTTGGCGGGAGAGGAAGCATGGTGATCTTAGCTACCACCTCACCCAACTGATCTCCGGGCACGGCTGTTTTGGGTCGTATTTGTCCCGAATAAGGAAGGAGCCTACAGAGGGGTGCCATCACTGTGACTCCTTGAGGGATGATGCTGAGCACACCATTTTCCACTGTCCTGCTTGGGCGGCTGAGAGGGGTGTCCTTCGGGCGGCTCTTGGGGTCGCGCGGCTGATGGTGGAGAATATGGTGCCGTCAATGCTCGCAAGCTCATCGGGCTGGGCTGCCTGGTCTAATTTTGCTGCGGCGGTGATCGGTCGTAAGGTGGAGGAGGAGCGCTGTAGAAGGGGCAGGGGTGGCATTGGCCCCTCGTAGCTCATTGCGCAGGGAGGGTTGTGGGGTGGTGGTTTTCGGTTCATAGTTTGTAGCACTAACTAACTACCTAACAACCTAACAATCTAACAATTCTATTGGAGTAGAGTAGGCGCTCTGAGCTGGAGTGTGAGGTGGTGGTGTAATGTTATCCCTTCGCCTCTTTGGGCGAATGTCCCTCTCTAAGCGTCTGTGATTGCCCCACATCTAGACGTTGTTGCTGATCAGTAGTCCCTGGGTGTGGTGTAGTATGGTTTGGCGTAAGAGGAGGTTTTTTAGTGGGTATACGTCTGGGTCCTCTTCCCAGTTCCCAGTTAGGAATCCCACACTACTGTCGGGCTCGTGCCTGGCGGTGTCTATAAAATATTTTTCCTCCTCTCGGGAAAAAAAAAAAAAAAGCAAGCTCATACGAAGCGAGCTCACACGAAGGAAGCTCAAACGAGGCAAGCTCATAGGAAGCAAGCTCACATGAAGCAAGCTCACACGAAGCAAGCTCACATGCTTTCGAAAATTTTCGTATCATTTAACAAAAAATATTACTTTAGTATTGACAAAATATTATGGACGTATACTATTACGTCTAACGTGAAATTCTTTTAACACAAAAACGCATTTTGGTGTTTTCAGTTTCGTGTTAAACGTTTTTCACTTTGATTTGAAATATTTGAAAATTTCGAAAGCATGTGAGTTTGCGTCTGGTCACCCTTCATTTTGCATGAAACGTTTTCCACTTTAATTTGTAAATTTTTAAAATTTATAAACCATATACGCTTGCATCGTGTGTTTTTGCATCACGTGCGCTCACTCATTTATTTTCCACAAAAAATTTCGATTCTTTCCAATTGGATGGTCGCGAAACGTGTCGTTATTCACACTGTGCTATCGTGTTGATGCGTGACCACTGCTGTCATTCGTTTAGACAGCCTTCGTCGTATACTTTTCAAGCGTCATGTCTTATCAGCTTTATCGCAACACGACCATCGGCAGCACGCTGCAGGAGACCCTCGACGAGCTCATCCAGGTTATTTCATTTCTTTGTGCGAGTTCTATGCGTCGAAACGTAATTTGACACATCCGCTTCGACATAACCTCTAATAATGTTTATTACGTACAATATGCTACCCGATTGATGAATTTGTTTAGGGTAGAGTTGCCAACAGGTCTCTTTTAAAGAGAACATGTTTTCTTTTTAACATAATTCTTTTATTATCTCTCTTTTTTGCAATATACCTAGAATGTCCTCTATTTCCAATTCCAAGAATTTCCTTATTTTCAAATCCAATTTTGACAATAATTTTACGCAGTCTGTATCTTTTGATTTTTTAATTAGAATAAATCATACCACCCCCCCCCTCCATGAATTTCCATATATATATTTTTGTGACTTTCGTTGAAATTAGAATATATGATTACTACCCCCACCCCCATGAATTTCAACACATATATATATTTTATATAATGTGATTTTCGCTGAAACTAGAATAAATGATTACTACCCCCATTAGGGGACCATTTGGTTTAACTACGCTATCAAATTATATTAGCGACATTTAGACGTGTTTCCCTTCCACTTTCCTTATAGAAAAACTGAACGTAGGGTTAGATCGCAAAGGCAGCATTTCTCAGTCGGTAAAACTAAACGCGTTTATTTAATGCCGCATGTCTCAGGCAGTCAAAAATATGAAAGTATTTATTACTGAATGTGCTGATGGGTGAAGCTGAACGTATCTTATTCAATCAGGTGTTCAGATTGAGGTTGTTTTTTTTGTAAGTGTAATATTGACATGGTGCGCGGTGATAGCGTAGTGGTCCCGACCATTTTATCGAAACTCAAAATCAGGATATTAAATAAAAATAGATATAAGTACAAGGATATGTTCAATTGCGGGTCTTAATGGCAACTAACCCAAACCTTTTTTTATATTCGATATCTGTGAATTCACAAAATTGCTTTACATGAAATTATCTCGCATTTTGAAAGAACAATCTGTATTTATATTGTTATCGGAATTTGCATCGTCACCTAGATGTTTTCATCCTTTTTTCACTAGATCTACAAATCTACAATTCTACAATTCCTATATATTGTTCATCTTTAAGTATAGGCTTAGTTTGTTTTCCAACTCAGTGACGAGTGTGTCGAATTTTGTGAAATAAAATGTGATTTAATTATATAGATTGTACTCTATAATATAATTAATCGATAAGCAACTATTTAAATTGTATAAAATATTATAAATGTTTTTTTTTTACAGTATGGACAAATCACCCCTGCATTAGCAGTAAAAGTTCTTTTACAATTTGATAAATCAATAAATCAAGCACTCTCAACTCGAGTAAAATCGAGGCTTTCTTTTAAGGCTGGAAAATTAAATACCTACAGGTATTGTAATATTTTCTAAATAAATTTTCAAGTAGGAAAAAATTGTCACTTATTAGTATTATCGTTTCAGATTTTGTGACAATGTCTGGACGTTCATGCTTAATGATGTTGAGTTTCGTGAAGTACAAGAAGTCGCCAGGGTAGACAAAGTCAAGATAGTAGCGTGCGATGGAAAGAGTGAGTTTAATTGGTGCTGTACATCGTTTCCAATTTTCATTATGGAATGGATTTTCTAAAGAATGCGTGTTTTTTATTTTTATTTCATAGTTTAGATTAGTTTTTTTATCATAATAATATAAACATTTTTGTTTTTTTTTAATATTTTTTTACTTACTCAATTTTTTGAAGTGTCAGATTAATATTTTTATAGTATTCTTGTTTTCTTATTCATGTTTGAGTTTTTTTTTCTAATTAACATATGTGTTTATTTGTGCATGAAATTATTACCTTTTTTAAATTTCATCAGAGATTGACTTGCAAATTACTTACTTATAAACTAGTAGTTACTTGATTTGAAATGAGTTTTATCAAATTTTAATTTGATTAAAATTGTAAAACCTTAACTTACAAAACATTGAAGTATGATATAAGAAGTTATAGATATTATTAAGATTAACAGTAAAATCATTTCACACTTATGTTAGTAAAATATGCTGTTGGGTGTTCCAAAGATTCTATTTTGTTTTTGGGCATCCAACTTTTCTAACATGACTAGTTGTCAATAATTTATTTTATCATACAATATGTATCTATAAATTTTTACCATTGTTGAAATTTTTCTTGCTTATCTAAAATGCATTAATTATTTTTTCTAAGAAATATGAGAAAAAAATTGCGATAACGTCTTGAAAATGTTAGTTGGACATAATTACAACAGTCAATACAAAAAAATTATCACTTTATTACTAATTTGATTGAATACATGTTTTTTTTCACATACATAAACATTTTTTTCGATCGATTATTAAAATAATCTTTTTTATTTTTCAGATGTGGACGAGGGCTTGAGGAGATAATTTGTTTGTGAATTCCGTTGTATCTCAATTCTTATTGTTATTATCATAGTTAATTTCTTCTCATCCATTGGATACTTTAATGTAATAGTGAAAAAATTTTCATACTTGTATAAAAATAATATTAAATCTTATTATTGTTCCTTTGTAATAGTGTAATGTACTGATTGATGTATGTATAGTTTTATTAAATTTTTTTATTTAAGGTACTTATTGTTTTCTTTTTCTATGTAATTTTAGTAGATGTATGAAAACGTTATTAATAAGAAAGTTCACACAATGAAAAATTTTGATTTATCCAATAATTTATTTACGTTTGTCAAATTTAAAGGATTGAAATTCATAACGACACATTAATTTTTATGTATACATACATATTAAAAATGATATGAATCTAATTATAAAATAATAGAATAGTGTATAAATATAGGTTTATTGGCATTCATGACACGGGAAAGTAATATTGATATTGTTTTGATCTTTTCATCTAGAATCTTGACCTTAGATTGTTGTTTTCTTCACATTAATTATGTAACTTATAACTTAAAGTGAAAATGAATTCTAAATGTTTCAACACATTCATACAGTTTTATATAAGATTTTTATTGATAAGTTTGTCAAAATATTGAAATAATTCAACTTTAGATTTTTCAGTTTATTGATAGAATAATGTCAAATTACAATAATTAAACTTATAATTGTACCACAATAATTGCATCTTACACAACAATATTTCAGATAATATAAACGGTTACATAACATAGGAATAATAATTTAACGATAGAAAATTTCTTAGTCAGGGTTGCGTATTAATTTTGCCAAATAGCGATTTTCACATGAGGAAGTAGTGCTGCGGATAATTTATTGATTTAATAAATAACGAAACATAGATAGTTTTATTATCAGATAAACACAAATTTTATTACCTCTGGGTCGGATTGTTGCCAACATTTATGTAGATCGAACGAAACCTGACACAAGTCGTCTCCATCTTCACCTTTGAAATGGATGCAATTCTTTCCCATGTTGTATGCTATTTTTTTCATACTTTCCGGAATAAGTTCTAGCATTTTTTCATAATGGAACGTACCTGTTGCTGGATCCAACTGAAAATAATTTTAGAAATTAATAACAAATAATTGTTTTAATAGAATTTTTATATGAACTTACAACTTCGAATTCAAGAAACATGCATTTCATATAACACTGAAAATGAAAATGGTTGAAATTAAATATTTGTATATAAAAGATATCGTAATATTTTACCTTTAATTTCGGATCATCTGGCATTTTTCCTTCAGTGAAGTGCTGAACGAGTTCTGAAAAAATTTTTTGGTTTAGTTTATGATTTAAATGATTATTTTATGATTTTTTTGATTTTTTTATGATTACCTTTGTCGACTGTAGTCATCATTTCACATTTTTCTACAACTGGTTTAAGCAAATCTATAAATTCTTGAGTCGGAAACTATAAAAATGAAAGATTTATAAATGATTTTGTATGAAATGAACTAAAAAGAAGAATTGAATAGTTTTTACCTGATCGCAAAATGAACAGTTGAATAATGTGCATATCACAAATAAATAAAAACAATGTCTAAACATTTTTCTAGTTATTTAGTAATATTTGATCGCCAAGACGAACTCTGAATACTATTCATTGTAGAAAAGTCATGGGTTTTTATACATAGTTTTTTCAAACAATTATCTCTAACACTATAAATGACTTGATTTCGAAAACACATTTTTCAACAATTCTATGCATATTAATTACTAAGAAAATTCGAAGAAAACTTGACACTTTTATGCTTTCGCATATATTTTAATATCAATCAGCATTTTACAATAATTTGTGACATAATGTGAATTAAATAAAACGAAAACAACGTACTTTCAGTGTTAACGTCTTGTAAACTTTTAATCAATCAATCAAATTCATAATAAGGCATCATCAAACAATCAACAACCATACAATTAATTCCCATTCGAATTAAAATCAATGAAAAAATCCGAAAAAATCCTGAAAAATACTTTTCGTATATACTCGGAATGAAATCATACAATTTTCAGTTTGTCGAAAAACCTTTTCGGAACAATCATTTTCCATTGTCCCATATAATTCGAATAATTGTATGGTAATTAATGCACACGATGAAAACTTGATTTTGCACCGTCACACAGTTAATAAACGTGTCTAATTATTGTGCAACTTTCAATGACAATTACGTATACAATTTGCGACTTTGAAAATTTTCAAACATATCGGAAAAGCGTATTGCGAAATTCGATTTTTTTGTCAATTTCGCTGCCAGAAGTATTGCATAAAAAAAATGTCTTCACGAACCGATGATCAATGTTGAATTTAAAAATAAATACGTTTTGTAATCAGTCTGATTTTTGAAATGACTATTCCTAGAACGTACGAACAAGACTTTCGCAATTTCGTTTTGATATTATAAAATTTTGAAATGGGAAAATGAGAGTTAAAATATCTATCGACGAGTTTATGGGAATTAAACCTTATGAATTATTCAAATATTAATACGATTTTTCGCCCTTTAGTCATTTCGTGTATGTTAATATGATTTAACTAAAATGAATCATGAAATATTTTCGAAAAAATAAATTATTCATACAAGACCAGTTTTTTTATAGACTTATGATCAAAGTCGAATTATTTTTATATTTTAACTAAAAACAGTGTCAATAAGCAAATGCAAGATAAGAAAAACTGCAAATATGCTGAAACAGAATAAAATAATTTGCGTTTTTCATTAATAACATTTATTAAAAATGAAAATGTCATAAAAATACGTTAGAGAAAGTATTATGTTCGAACAAAGTTTTTTCCACGATGAATAATAATGAAATAAATTTTTTGGTATATATACTCGTATATTAAAGAAAGTCTTTATACCAATACTCTTTTGGCGCACCTCTCTCGTAAGTCTTAACAAATATTAATAATAAATAATACTAATATAACATTTATTTCATTATTAGTCGTAGATTTAAAAGAAAAAAAAATCCTTATAAAAGATGAGCAAAAACAAAAAGAAGAGTTATTTTGTTTATAAAGAAAGGGATTGTGGAAGAGTCAAGAAATATTAACCCTACAACTTAAAGGAAGGAAATAAACGATTATATTGAGAATATATGTAGAATGGAAAATAATCAGCGGGGAAACTTAACCAAGAAGTCGAAAATTGGATAAAGAATTCATGGAAGAAAATTTCTGGAAGCTGTGTTGCCAATGCCCTAAGAGTGGGATATTTGGATAAAATATTTACATTTTTTCAAAGTTTTTATCGAGAAATACTGGAAATTTAGGCCGTTGCTTTTACCAGAAATGGATTATAGGAAGTTCGGTCACAATTTGAAGATCGGGATTTAACCATTTACGATGATATCCCAGAAGAGGACAAAATTATTGTATTAAAATTAATGTATTTTAATATTTTATTTTTTCACTTAATCATGTTCGACTTTTCATTTTGAATTTTCGATATATTGTATGTACATTGTCATTATATTTTCCATTGTATACTTTATTTAATTCAATGAAAAATTTTATTACTAAAAACGCGAGTTTCCATTATTACATATTTCCTTTTACTTTACACAACTTGATTTCGCTTAATTTTTTATTTTTCCCGCATAATCTATCCTACCTAGTGCAGTTTCCGAACATAAAATTAATATAAGACCGGGTCTTATTTTCGGGAAAAGTCGGTACTAAACAAAAACATACTTCTATTAAAAAAAAAAAAACATTTTAATCATACAAAAACTCGAAAAACGAATGAACTATCGAACTGACACAGAGTCATCAATCAAAAATCCCCACTTTGAAAACTTCGCACACGCATTCAGAATCGTCTGAAGCTTCTGAAACACATTCTGAAGCTTCAAGGTCATCGGGAACTAAGGTGTGACTGCCAAATCGGCCGAATGTCTGAAGATCAGAAGATCGGATGGACTAGGCTTGCCTTGCATGCCACTCCTATGCATATTCGATTTTCCTACCTGGACCGATCGAAAGGGCACATTTTCAAGTTCGTCGCTTTAAATAATTAACATAAATGTCGGTGCCAAAATGTCGCCGATTAATTTCTGTTGGGGTCTTCTTTTTGTTGGATGAGGTATGATGGCGTTTTGAGTTTGGGTTTTGTGATGAAGATGATGTTTGGTTGGGTTTTGAATTTAGATGGAAAAGTGTTCTGAAATGAAGATGTTTGATTGGTCTTTGAAGGAGTTTTAAGGTAATTACTGATTATGTTTGGTTGGGCTTTAAATTTGGATGAAAGGTAATTAGGTGATGATGTTTGATTAGATTTTGGATTTGGATAGAAAGGTGACTTGATTATGTTTGATCGGTCTTTGAAGGAGTTTTAATGTAATAGTGTTTGATTGATCTTTAGATGTGGATGGAAGTTGATTAAATGATGATGTTTGATTAGTTTTTAAAGGAATTTTAAGGCGATGGTGCGTGATTGGTCTTTGAAGGAGTTTTAAGGTGAATATGTTTGGTCGGGTTTTGATTTGGATTGAAAGGTGATTGAGATGATGATGATGATAATGCTCGATTAATCTTTGAAGGTGTTGATGTTTTGTTGGGCTTTTGATTTGGATGTGAAGGTGATTGAGATGATGCTGATAATTCTCGATTAAACTTTAAAGACGTTGATGTTTCTCTAAAAAAATAAACACTGACAATTCTCCGATACGCGTCATTTTCCTCTTAATTTCCCTCAAAAAAAGATAACAACAACTTCAAATTAGACAGTTATTTTAACCGGCAGACTCAAAATAACCACGATAAAACGTATCACATCTATTTTCGTCCGGGAATCCGAAGGGACCGTTTTCGTTTTTAGGGTCTCTGGGAACTTGCATTTTGGCAGACGGCTCAACTGTGCCACGGTCAAGTGAAGTATAAGTTCGGTGTCCTATTTCTGAATAAATGTTTCAACATTGTACGGGCGACGGATCGCTTTCGCGGGAGAATTCCGCAAATAAAGTCAGCTGTCACAAAGGAAACGGCAGGTTCATCGTGATCGTCTACTTTCGAATATCTTTGTTCGCGAACGGTTTTTTTATGTGTTTATTTTCGATTCGATGGCGACCAACGTTTTCCCGAACATACACACGACCCTGCCACATATCGACATATGCGTGATACGTTTTAGGACAATTGAATTATGATTAAATGATCTAATTAATGCTTGATGATTCGTATTGATCGTCCTGTTTCGAAATTTTATGCGAATTTTGTGCAATGTTCGTCATTGGAGGGTTACGTGCTCCTGTCGTCGTCTGTTATCGTTCGGGTAAACGTCTGGGAATCGGATTCGATATGCGAATCCGAATCGATTTTTGCATATTTCGTATCGAACCAGGGAATGATTTGCATTTTTTTTCGAACGTTTCGTAATAATAATTGTGGGTTAGATTTGAACTTGAAAATGGCGCTAGAAAGAGTGACGTTTCACAGCTGCTTCGTTTTAAATTGTATACTATTGTAATCTTTATTTATATTTGTTATAAAGAATAAAATCGTATATTAATTTGTTTGAAAGATTGTATAAAAATATATGTTTTAAACACAATGAAAATAAAAGTGAAAATTGTATGATAAGATAAAAAAAATAGTTTCGAAATGAAAAAAATGGGGATAGACAAAAGGGGGGAAAACAACGCCGAGACGAAGAGGGAAAAGACACATGCGCCTTAGTTTCGACAAAAAAATTCACATAATAACAAATCGTAAACAAACAACATATACAGCACATATTTGCACAATTCAACATTCAGAAAGTACTCCGCCTAGCCCCGAGGTGGCGGGCCGATCCTTTCGCGTTGTCAGTCGAAATGCGTCGGTGATGGGGGACAGTCGCGCGGACGACGTGCGAGCGGAGGCCGACGGGGAATCCGCCCTCGCGGGGGCCGAGGAGCAAAAGCGCGCCGAGCGGCTCGGCTTTCGCCCCCAGAAGGAGCTGCTGTACAACCGGCTGCTGCCCTACGCCGACCGGCTCGACGAGGAATCCGCCCTGCTGCTCGCCAACATCAGGGAGAACTTCGGGAAGAGCGTGCTGCTGAGGGAGCTGAACCCCGGAACTGCGATATGGAGCGCCAGACTGATCAAGTATCGTACACTGTCGATCGATGAATCATCTCGGTTTTGGATCGTGCAAATCATCGTGCGTCGTGTCGGGAAACTTTGAGAATTTGCCTTTAAGAAACTTTGAGAATTGTTGTTTTTTGAGGTCGTTGAGAAATGCTTGGGTAGTTATTATTGTCATCGTTCGATTGGGTTTCGAAATGTTTTGGGTGAACTATGCTATAACCCCGCACTGAATAATGTTAGCGACATCTATATGCGTTTTATTCACACTTTTTTTGAATAATTTGACGCGGGGTTTGGTTAGAAGGCTGCATTTAATTTATTCATTTGTTTAATGCATTTCTCGGCCAGTCAAGTCTGAACGTATTATATTCAATTAGGTATTCAGATCGAAGTTTTTTTTTAATATATAGGTGTCGCCATATTGACATAGTGCAGGGCAGTGGCGGCTCGTCCTAATAGGCTGCGGGGCTGCAGCCCTCCAGCTGTATAAAGTTTTTTTTTTAAATTCTTAC
Organism: Hydropsyche tenuis; assembly: GCA_009617725.1. NCBI lineage: Eukaryota > Metazoa > Arthropoda > Insecta > Trichoptera > Hydropsychidae > Hydropsyche > Hydropsyche tenuis. The sequence continues at coordinate 24,735 of VTON01000005.1, read as the reverse complement.
ATTCGTCTTGTATAGGTGTATAAATGCAATACTTATTTTGATTCTTGTATGTGTTGATGATGAGTTTTCGTATTTTTTACATGAAAACATGTGTACTATTTTTAATCTCATTATTGCAGTCCCTCCCTAGAAATTTTCACGAGCCGTCACTGGTGCGGGGTGATAGCTGGTCCCGAATTGGTAAACTATACTGTCATCCCGCACCAAATTGTATTGGGAAAAATTTAAATGTGCATTTTGCACAAGTATTAAGACTACCCGTAGATTGTAGACTTTTTGTTGGCGGATAGTTTGGTCGGGTTGGAAATGTTGTGAGTGCACAAATTATGACGACTCGTTATAATTTGCAATCGCTTACATCTCCATATTGATTATGAACCCGATCAAACTGTCGGCCGATAAAAAATTTGTAATTTGCAGGTCACCCGAAACGTGTGCATTAGAAAAAATATTTGTGCCTTAAAACGAACGTGTATTGGAACAGGGCAAAATACCGATCGCACAACCGTTATTTACAACTTTCATAATATAATCGATTCGGAATAAAGTGAATTTAAACAAATCAGCGTTTCTTTCTTTATTTTTCAATACACAATTAAAATAGCATCCTTACTTTTTGTATCGCAGGAAAAAGCATTTGGAATGAAACTAGAGGGGTGGAATATTTTTTTATGTTTAAAGAGTTTCATATTAAACAGAGTATACGTATTTAGTATTTTGTCAGGATTGAAATATTATTTCTTGTTGCTGATTTTTCATATTGAGCGTTTTTGTGTTAAATGATTTTCTCTGTATACAAATATGGTGGAAAATGTTTAACAATAACTCAAGAAACTGAAATATTTTTACCTGTTGAAAAAGTTTCATGTTAGACATCATAATATATGTATAGTATTTTATTGGGGTTGTAGTATTTTTTATTTTCACGCTGAGCGTTTTCATGTTCAACAATTTCTACTTTATGCTGTTGTTTTCCATTCGATGTATGTATGTATGTGTGAATTAAAAGGGTTAAAATAATTTATTCATAATCAATTGTGTGATTCTCACAATTTTCTCATAATTTATTATGATTTGTAATTATTTTTGAAATTTAGAAGAGGCTGGGATCTCTGTGGCCCTCCCCTGGCTGTGACTAAACAATAATGTTGTTTATCAGCAGATGTTATCCCTCGCAGAATTTTTGTTTTGATTTTGAATAGTCAGAGATAAAGATAATATAAAATTTTTGGAAATATTATGAACGTATTGGAAAAAGTTGCATCATCTTTGCGCTAGAAAGTTTGTAGATTTGAATTGGAGATTTTTTTTTTCAGTTCGATCGGTCTATTGTGGACGGTTGAAATAATAAATTGATTTTGTTTTGAAAAAGTCTATTTGAACGAATATTCCTTCAAGATTCAAATAGAAAAAAAATTGGAATTTTGCATAGTAAGCGAAATATTAAATTGCGACACGTAATGTCTGGTCGAAGGTTGAAATAATAAATTGATATTTTTTTGAAAAAGTCAATTTGAACGAATATTCCTTCAAAATTCTAGTTCAAGATTCAAATAGAAAAAAATTGAAATTTGCATTGTAAGTGAAATATTAACACTACGTAATGTCTGGTCGAAGTTTGAAATCTGAGTCGGCAATAGTGTTATCATTATTTTTGCCGTTCATTGTTGGTCTTTTTAATTTTTTCATTCTCATATTACTATTATAGTTTGCCAAGTCATTTAATATTATTTTGATTATCTTTATTAGTAATCGAGACTCATTTCATTTTTTTTTCCTCGAACTTTTTAGACGCACGATGATTTTTCATTTACTTTTGTTTCTACTATTGCCAATTGTTCCGCAGTGAATATCAACAAGCTTTTTTCATTTCAGATATCTCAAATTGTACGGACTGAAATTTTCAAAAGAATGCCACATTGAATTGATACAATTAGTGTACGAAATGATCATTATACCCGATCTTGAACCCACAAAATTGCACAAATTTTGTACTCTCCTAATATTGTTGACCAAGTGAGTTCAATTTTTGTTCTAACAATAATAATACAAATATATGAAGTATTTTAAATTTCGATGAAATTTTAATATTTCAATTTACAGGCGGTTTTATTTGATTTCTCCAAACGAGCTCACATTACAATGGAAACCTCTGTTCGAAGTGGGAAAAAGAGTGTTCGCAAAAAGCCATTCAACTCTAGGAATTTATCATTATTCATCGTAAGTATTTAAAAAAGAAAATACATTAAATTTTTTTCTATTATATGAAATTCACAAATTAACCAATTCATATTTTAGATTTGAGTTAGCGTTTTTGAATCAAAATTGATTGATTTTATTTAACATTTCATTTATGTGATAATAAATATTTTTTTTTTTTTGAGTGTATTCAATAACGGTTTTTTATGAGAAATGCAACGTATTTATTATTCAATTTTCAAATACTGATTCTGATCAAGTTCATCCTTCAACGTCACTATTTTCATAATTATATTCCATCTATAAACCATCATTCGACATTACCATTAAATTCTGAAAAAAAATCACTATTTTATAAGGATTGGTTTAAGATAATTCTTGAAATTACATAGGCTAAAACGCCACTCAGAGGATGTTGACGATGAGGATAGCGATGATCGAGTTCAATTAATTCGTCAGCTGTTCAAGAACCTGGAGCTTCAGGCCTCGTTTCAACTTTTCGAAAGCTCTGCCTTTGACAATGAGTAATAAATTGTTTGACGATATTTTCGGGAGATGGTTTATGTTGCTTTGTTGATCATAGGTGCTTGGTTCAGTTGGGGGATTTGCTTTCGAAATGCATTTATTATATCGATTATTCTATAATTTTCAGATCGTTGGAATCCACGTTCACTTCTATGGTCCAATACGCGAGAATGTACGTACGAATTGCTTTGTTTATATATAATTTTAATATTTAAATTTATTATACGTTCTTTTATGTTTAAGATATTTTCCGGAATCAGCCACTCGGGAGATTTTGGATGAATTGCTACCTAGATTTGTGCCTACGCACCATTCTACGCAAGAGGTCATATCAACTCTCGTTTTGCTTTTGCCGATTAATGTAATACCGTCTGCATTGGATAATACAGTCCGATTGTGGTTGGATGATTTTATGCAATTGTGGAAAGTTTGTCACAATTCACCACTATGGGAGCCTGTTAGTATATTAATTAATGGCTTTACTTATTTTTTTTATATGAAACTGATCTATTGTTTTATTTATTTAAGGACTTGATGGTTTTGATTGCTAATGCGGCATATTGTAATATCGGTTATATAGATTGGGAACCTCATTTGCCGTTGATGTTCACTAGGTTTTTAAGATCGTTCAATCTGCCTGTATTTTATAAACAGATTCCTAATAATAAACAACATAATATAGGTAAATAGAATCGATTCGTTTAAGATTGTACCAAAAAGTACATATTCATTTTGATGATTTGTTTTCAATTTATGGTAGATACTACGGGAATGGCGTTATGGATAGTAGCCGTTTTAGGGCCGAAAAGCTCAGCACAAAATTATCTTGACAACTTTATGACGACTGTTACCACTTATGTTCACAGTGCCAATTCTGGTAAATGGTCATCAAAATTGAGGGAAATTCTAAGAAAATTACCCAGCCAATTTGTTCAAAGGTAATTTTTTGTTTTGTTTTTTTCTACTTTGAAAAGATTAAAAATTTTTTTTTTAACGTATAATTGTTTTCAAAACAGACTTCATCGGGAACGTGCAAATTATAAAAAAACGTGGGAAACTCTAACTCCTGAATCTCATAGATTGACTGATGAAGATATCACTCGTTTCGTACAGTGTATGTTAGATGTTACTTTGCAAGCTATGTTTAGTCGTTCCGGTGTTAGCGATATATGTATTGCACTCCAACAATTGGCATTACTAAGACCGTCCATGGTTATTCCTCCTATAATAGAAAAAATGTGGTGCACCTCGGATTCTCTCACGGAACCTCACAAATTGACTAGCGCTATGCAGTGCGTTGTGGCCGTATCCAGACCATTGGTTTCGGGCTTCGATAATGGATATCCCGAAGGTCCTACGCATGTAATACCACTTCTCATATCCTGTTTACCTGGATTAGATCCAAACGATTTCAAGAAAACACTTGTTTCTTTGCACTTCATATCTGTGTTTTGCAATATGATTTTGCTAGTAGATTGTAGTGGTGCATCAGAATATTGGCCCGATCTTACCGAAGAAGAGCATACTGTATGTGAAGCTACGGCTCAGTTTGAAGATTTTGTTCTTCAATATTTTGAACGGGTGTTCATTTTAATTGAATCTAGCAGTATGGAACACACTAGAATGGAACAAAAAGAAGCTGAATCCATTAGAAGTAAATTGGAATCTGCTAGTGAAAGCGCTTTGGCATCAGCATCGGTTGCTGTATTGGGACAAACGTCCACTAAAATATTTAAATTGGCGTTGAAAAAGTTCTGTGATTTTGTCACTGATAGAACTCTAGAAGTAAATGTAGCGGGACACTCAGCTGCGACTCTATGCAGAGCTTTTTCAAGAGTTAATGCATATGAAACATTCAAATCTTTTATACCACATCTTTGTGAATCCATAACTGATCTTCTACATGACAATGAAGATATTTTAAAGGAAGAAAACTTGGACAAAAAGTTATTATTTAATCTTTTGATGTTGTCTCAAGTTGTGGAACGTAATGGTATAGACCTGTTGCCTTATGTACCTAGTATTATGAACATATTGGATAAAACATTAAAATTAATTTCAAAGGAAGGTTATATGTTTGCTTGTATGACATTGAAAAATATTATCACATGTTTATGTAATGTGTATATTGAAAAATGTCGTAGTAGTGATAAAGACTTCGACAGTAGTATTGAAAATTTTCTTGCTATAAAAGAATGGGGCAAGCCAGGAAATATTTGGAAGTGTGATCTGAATTGGCATATTCCTAATGAAGAAGAAGTCGAATGTATCCAAGCTATTGTGAATAGATATTTACCACTAGAATTAAATTTGTTGAATAATTTTATAGACGACAATGTTCATCTCACAAAAGAAGAATTAAATAGATCTTTAGGGATAGTGAAAGCCATTTTGTTTGCAAATCCGCTGATGCCATTTTGGGATAATAAACCTTTGGATTTGTATGTTATATTATATGTTTTTTTTATTATTTATCAATTGTATTTTATTAAAAATGTGTTCAATTTGTAGAGTTAAGTCTGATGTCCCATGGGACTATTGTAGTATAACATCTGGAGTTACTGGCAGCATAACAATGCCCGACGGAAGTAATATTCGGAAAGCAATCTCCCAAACCATAAAGAAACTTCAAGATAAAATTTTCAATTCAGAAGATACAAGAAGCTTATGTAAAATAGTAACTGTGAGTGATTGGAAAAAATAATTGACAAACACATAAAAAAACGTTATAAAACAATTGTATATCTTTTGGCAGATTTGGGAAATGTTGACTGTCCAAACAAATTATTCTGCAAACCATTTTGAAACACATTTGAAAATATTTCACGGTGTTAAACGCGCATTGGAAGACAAACTAGCTGGTAGACGGGGACATTTACGATCGCAGTTGGCAGATCGAGCTATGCTGCAGCATGAGTTCAGAGTTCAAAGTATTTCAGGTCCTCTTACTGCAGCCCAGGCTGATAATATGCTTGCATTACTTTCTCTCGCTACTAGCCGTTACAGTGAAGTATGAAATTTTTTAATTCTTTTTATGTTCAAAATAGTATCAGTGCTAAATGCTGCTCTTTGTATATTTCAAGGTGAGGACGTATTCCCAAGGACGTTTAAACAACATGATAGCAAATTATGCGTATTCCTTTGAAATAATTTTACCGCAACTAGTGAAAAACCTTCAGGCTGATCCAGAGAATGAGCATGAATTGTTGAAAGGTGCTCTTTATTGTTTGTTGGGACCGAAACAGACTCCGATAATTGCCAAACATGATTGGAATGTTGTTGGACAACTGTGGCCTGCGTTAATACATTCCTCGCCTAGTGAAAAACCTAGTGTTATAAGGTATTTTATTATATTAAAATAAAAAATTAATACTGTTCAAATAAGAAAATGATTAATCAATTATTTTTTCAGACTGTTAGATTCAATTGTACGCTCAATAAATTTAAATTTTCCGACCATTACGATCCGTTTGAAGTGGTCAGATGGTTGTGTAGAGAGAGGAAAGGCTCTAGTGCCTGAATCCGTCTTGAAAGATTCTAAATTTTTGAAACTTTTAGAAAACTGCGAAGAAAAAGTCAATATTTTAGGAGAAAAAAATACCGAGTTGCACAGTAAACTGATGGATGTTTTAGTGCAAGGAGCCGAGTCTACAAACCTGTTAGTCCATCGATTTTATTTTGATATTTAATTCTTTGATTTGAAATGTAATTATGTATTTATTATACAGACATTGGCGACATTCTTTGATGTGTGTCTCGCTATTACCAGCAATTGTACATTTGGACGTTCCGTACCCGCCAAAAGCTATCAAGCTCATTCTAAATTGTCTTATTCACGATTCTATTCTTATTAGAAAAATCGCTATTAAATTGACAGTTTTTGTATTGAAACAAAGAAAACAATCTCACAAAAAAGTCGATATTGAAACCACAACGTTGAAAGGAATATCATCTGATGCAATTAGTCGCAATTGTATTCCAGGTAATAATTCTAAAAATATTGTAATATTTTCATTTTTATTTCAGTTTTATGATTTGAATGTTTTTAATATTAGGGTTCAGATCTGACAATGAGTGGATGCAATATGACGACAAGAAAGTATATAGCAAAGAAGAGTGGGACAATTCTCCATACAATCATAACGACAGTTACGGATTCTATTTTTGGCCCAAAACAATTAAAGTGATTCAGCATGTTATTTTGATTGTAATATAATTTTTTGAAAATTGATTACATTTTTCATTTCATATTTAGATGTATTCACCACCTGTAGAACAACCTGACTACAATTTGGCACCAGAAGAACTCGATGAAGGTCAAAAAGAAGTTCATGACTTTTTCTCTAACAAAAATAATGTTGACAAATTGGTTTATTATTTTTCAATGGAAGACAAGAAAGGAAAAGATAAATTTAGCACTTACAGATTTTTAATGTTCAAGGTTAGTATTATATTTACACAGATGAATCTGTATATTGTGATTATAATTTTTAATAATTTTTTTACTTCAAGGGTATCTTTATGAATCACGGTGTTGCCTTTTTGGATTTGTTCGTCGAACATCTTCATAAACTCGTCGCTGATAAACAGGAAGCTTCGCAAAGATGTGCCGCTGAAATTATTTCTGGTCTCATCAAGGGGACTAAACATTGGTCGTATGACAACATGCAAAAATTACAGCAGGAGCTTACTCCGATATTGAAAGTAGTTTTGAATAATATGACGTGTGAAACGTTTAACGATTGGGGCACTTGTTTTGCGGCGATGTTTGAGGGAATGGACGTGTCGCGTTTGGGATGGATTTTGAAGATTGTCGAAGACAGCGTTATCGAAGAATGCAGTTCCGCTCTGTTGTGCGGACGATTATTCATGTTACAGGCAGCAATACTCCAACATCCCTGGAGATTTGCATCGTATTCAAATAAGTTATTGAAAAGGTTCAAAGATGCTGGTATGCTTTATCATCCGTACCAGAATGTGCGCGATAGAATGGCAAAGTAATATTTTTCTTTTGATTTTTATTTAAATAAATAATCGTATGTTAATCATGATGTTTTTGAAGTATTTTGACGAGTCTGTATGAAATGGATATTACCTTTCCCGGAGGAAATCAAAACATTGCTCCTTCTATCGCAGATTTTATGGAAAGCATAAGTCCACAGTTAGATATGTTGTTAAAAGAAGGATTGAAAGGTGCTAGTTCTTCAAATAATCATAGGTAATAATTGAAAATTATTTATTTAAAGAATACATTGAATAGCGTTGATTAATAATGATCTTTTCAGTATTTTACCGACGTCGGGTTTTCCCATCGATAACAATATGGTAGCTCAATCTACCTCAGTTGATATAAAAAATGCTCATAGTAATAATAGTATGAATACGGAAAAATTGAAGTTCGTTCAGGAATCTCGTAATAAGAGCGGCATAGATAAAAGCAATTTAAATATGGTCGCTATTCAGAAATTCGTTCATGAGTATAATGAAAAAAAGACGACTGCCTCTACTCAGTCGCAAATGAGCGATCAAATTAGTACTAAAGTGAGTATTCATTTTGTCAGGTGATCTTTTCATTCAATATATGTACATAATTAACGAGATATTTTTCAGGGTTCTGACAACGGTTCAAATTCCCCAATGGAAGGCATTACTACAACTTCTGGTTTCTTAGACGATAATGATATCAAAAGTGATACATCACTTGCTGTATTTTTAGAAAAAAAATTATCAACCGTTTTGGACGATATTGTGACTGATGTGATTGAAACAGAAAATCCTCCAAAACAAGAAACTGAATACGAAATTAACGTTAGGCTTTTTAAGACTGGTAAATATCGATTTATCTTATTTTAATGTAAATATTATATAATAAACAATCACTTCTTGAGAACATTCTTTACAGTTATTAGATGGATTACTTCAACGGTGGTGCGTAATCCTTGTGGTATTAGAGGATCGTTTTATTCATTATTCCCTGTTGCTTGTGCCTTGGGATCGCGCGAAGGCGACGAAGAACTCTATCATTTGTGTACAGCATTTTTATCCATGTTAGCTGAAGCGTTACACGATGCAAATATTTTGCATGTGGCGATCAACTCAGTGGATCAGGTAAGTTGAAAAAGGGTTGCTTTTTGTATTTATCAACGTGAAAATTGAATCAATGTGTTTTCAGGTTACACGAATGCCGTCGTGGTGTGCCAGAGCGTCATGCCTTAGTTTTCTACAATCATTGGTGTTCCATAATATGGCACTTGTTGTGAACGATAGCACATTGTTGGCTGAAATCCGTCGAATAACGTTACAACTTATGGGCGATTCTTATCCTGAAGTTCGCGAAGCTGCTGCTGGGATTTTGGCGGGTTTATTACATTGTGGAGTTCTTAATGATATTCCGCAGCTCTTGGTAAAATTACAATATTTTATTAAAATATATGAAAAGGAATGTTTTTCTATATATTTTTACTTTTCATAGGATCATTTCAAAGCATTATGTAAAGGAGGTAAAGTGAAAAAAGGACCGCAAAGAGCCGAAACATTGGCTCGTCGGCATTCTGGGGTTCTTGGCTTGTGCGCATTCATAGCAGCTCAACCTTATACTGTCCCACCGTATTTACCTGAAATATTTTCTCTTTTGGGACGACACTTGAACGATCCTATGCCGATTCCGGTAAATATATGCAAAAATTTGTCGTTCAAATAATGATAATAAATTACTTTTGAATAACATGGTTCATTTTCAGGCTACTATTCGCAAAACTTTGGGAGATTTTAAACGCACCCATCATGATGATTGGCAAAACCATCAGTTGAAGTTCACGGAGGACGAGTTGGCACTATTGAGTGATCTTACCGTCCCACCTTCTTATTATGCGTGATTTAATAGTTTTTCGATAGTTGTTCATTTTTATAAAGGTTTTTGACATGGGGTATTATGTGATTCATGAAAAAAAATATAATTGTTTAAACTAATTTTTCTATTATATTTTTTTATTCAGTATGACTTTTCACTGTCACTTAAAAAATATTGTTTTTAAGTTTATTTGGTGCTGTGATTGAATGTTAAATTTAATTATAAATAATTATAGTATACTCATTTATATTCTTTTCAGTTTATCTATATGTTTTATTTGCGGTGTAAGTTATATTTTTCTGTGAATATTCAAAAATAAAGTGCTAAATAATTATAATTTTTAAATAAAATTCATTTTAAGTATACATGTTATTTTTATTTAACATTTACTAATACTAATTACATCCATAAGCAGATTTTAATGTCTGAAAATATATTCAGCTAACTTTGACAACTATTTTAAAACAAGAAAGAGAATTTCTGAAAAAAGAAACAGTAATATTTTTTAAAAATTTGATATTTTATAATGGATTCATCAAATCTCTTATATAAGTAGTAAATTACCTCAGAATTTCCTTTTTTTAGACATGACATAAATTCTAAGCACGCTTTTGGATAATCTTCTCCTTTTATGTGTAGACAACCTTTTCCTAGTTCAAAAACGGGTCTTTTCATTTCTTGAGGAATCATCGTCAAGACTTTCCAAAACTCAAATTCGTGATGTTGTTTATCGATCTGAATAAACGGTTCTCTATAAACTTTTTATTTATTTAAAAAAATATAAAATAGATTATCTTACCAATTCAAAATGATTGAAAACGCAGAGTAAATAATTCTGAAAAAATGTTTTTTTCATCAATTTATGAATCAAATAATCAGTTGATTATGAAATATATTATACCTTTAGTTTATCGTCGTCGGGTAAATTTCCTTTCCGGGCATCTTTCACAACCTCTTAAAATATAGGAAAGTATAATAATAATTTTATAAAAATTGTTAAATATATTACTTACCAATGTCTATGCTGGTTTCTTGAACGCATTTTTCAGAGACCGGACTTATAACATCTAGCCATTTTTGTGGTGGCCACTAGAATATTATGACGCAATCAGCTTAATTTAGTATTTGATTGTAAAAAGAAAATTCATATGAACCTGATCTGTTCTAGCCATTTTCATCGAGTAACTTAATAACAAGAAAACAACCAAATATGTTTTGATTCCGATCATATCGATGTATTCAAATAATAAGTTCTCTTTGTTGAGGATTGATAGAATCTATCGGAAACTATATTCACCGGCACTATTTATGTGAAGGTTATTAATACAGATAATTGCGCTGTTGATGTGGTGTTACCTTCATAATTAGTAATTAAGAGCTAGAGAAGTGAATTCCATATAATTTTCATCGTAAAATGTCAAATGATTATTTCATGTGACATTTTGATCAGTACCTCTCGTGTTGATAAAGAATCAAACTCAGTTATTTTTTAATTATTTTATTATATTTGTTTTGAAATCTAGTTTTTTATAATTTTTATTACAAATATTTAAGATGTAGTGACGGTAAAATGATAATTACATAATCTGTTATTTAAATAATGGAAATATTAAAAAGTACTAGAGTTAGTTTATGTATGACAGTGATATTCAGCTTTTCATTTGGTGGGCATAAGTTTTTAAAAAACTATTATTGCTGGAGTGGAAGTGAAGAATTCCCTAACTAATCTGATTAATCCACCTATGTTTACACCGCCAGCAGTCAGCATGGCAGAAATTTCCTGCATTCTAGGATTTTCAACCATATCGTTCCAGAGCCCTATGAACTCATCCGAGGTCAAATCACCTACGAATTTCTGGAAGTCTTCACTGTTTTTCATTTTATCATCATATAACTCTCCCATTGCTTCCCAATCGATTGCTTCACTCATCTCTTTCAACATACCCCTAAATCCACCCAGATCAGCAATCGGTTGGTTTCGTTCTTTAGTTATTCCGAGGATTTCTTTCAAATTTTCGAAGAATGTACTGACTGCAATTCCTACACTGTCCAAATATTCTACAACCTGAAATTTTTGAAAAATTGTCTTTGATTAATTAAATGTTATATAATATTTTCTTTTGAATCTATAAGTATGGTTTAGGATTATATTTGTCGTGATTCAATATTATATCAAAATCTAGTATTGATAAATCAAATGCGTCACAGTTTTATCTATTAGATCATTTTGAGGCATAGAATTAGAAAAAAATCACATTTTATATATTAAATTGATTGATTTATAAATACTTATTTAATACAAAAGAAATTTTTGCAAATTTTAAACATGTTATAAAAAAAAAGAAATATAAGGTATGAAAAGCAAAATTGATAAATAAACTAATTTTATATAAAAGATATTAACAAAACATATTTAAAAGTACTCACAGCATTAAACTCATCAATGGAATCCAACTCGGCAATGATATTACTGAACTCATTTCCAAACATATACGTGATGGTTTGTTGAATTTCAGTATCATCCAAATACTTGAACAATATTACGACCAATTTCTCAGTCGGTAGTAGGGCCAGGAAGTCATCGAGGTCTGATTCCAAGCTTCTGGGAGCTTCGACGGCAACATTGTTGCCAACAAGACCCAGGGAGACCAGTAAAAAGGCAAACACGTGGAACTTCATCGCAGCTTAGCACGTATGTGAAATTTGGGGTTTAAATCTATTCTAAATCAGAATCTAAGAATCTTATCTTTTAGTCATATGTGTCTTATTGTCCATTGTAATCGTATTGATATGACGCAATTCTTTGATTGCGTTTTTGTAATCTGTTATTTCATAGTTAGATAAATATTTTTCATACTAATACATAATCAAAAACATATGTTTTTGATGGCTTCATTATTTTTTAGATTTGGTGCAAATTTATTAAATTTAATATGAATATATTATTTAAAATATAGGAATTATTAAAATAATAAGAATCATTATTAGTTATGTAAATTTTATTTTTTGATTTATTATCATTTGACATTTCTCTAATATTTTAAATATTCTTTAGGTATTTAGTGACAAGAGATCAGAATTTAATTTCAGAAATGTTTAATTTGTTCCCGAATAAAAATGCAGGTTTTTACCCAACAAATGTTTGTTAAAAGATTTAGGAACCTGAATAGGAAATAAAGATTGAGAAGCTCGTTTTTTTCAAGCTTTTTATTAGCTTGCTCTGACGCACAGTGTTGTTTGTTAGTGATCCTAAAATAATTATTAGTTAATTTTGGATAACGTTTATTATCTTCATTTGGAATTGAACAATTTCACACATGAAATATTTTTCTATTGCAGGTTCTATTATTTGGAAGAAAGCTAAATTGCGGTTTATTGTAGGGTAAAAAGCCAATTAATCAAACTCGGCGTTTTGTTTTAAATAGATTAGCTTTAGATAAAAAAAAAATATTATTTTCCTCAAAATGATTTCCAAATTAAGGAAGTTTATGGGTTTTGTGTAATAAGAAACAATTATTAAATAAAAAAAAAACTAAATACTACAGAGTGACTGACTTATCAATTTCGAACATTTCAGTTATTTGAAATGTTTTATCAATTCCATATGATACGATACGATTTTCATCCATCAATCACTCATATAACTCCCAGACAAAACTCTCAAACGAAAAAAATCATACAAACTAAAAACAACCCAACATCGATCTGCATCCCGACATTTTTATTACAGGCCCGAATCTTAAACTCGTAATTGGGCCATTCACCAAACGACACATCGCACGATATACATTCTCCGGAAAATATCAAATCACGCAGCAATTTCCTAGCAGGGTTTGCTCAGTTGCTGGCCGGAAATCGAGCGAGCTTCCGTCTCTCGTTGCCGATTGGTCGAATCCAAATGTAGGACTTCCGGTCGCCGCCGGATGCGATCCCGGGACGGGGCTGTCCCGGGATTCGGGAGAGTCCGAGAAAATTCGCAGAGAATATGCGCAGTTTGCGATTGTGCGTTCTTTGAATGGTGATTGATATCTGAATGTTCTGTTTTTTTATTGGTCGATTATCGTTTGAGATTATTGCGTGGCCAATCAGGTGCAATTTTGTATTGGCGTTTAATTCGATTTGAGGTTCTATCCAATTTTTTGATCGTATAAAATTTTTGTATAATTTGATTATGATGATTTGGGGAATGCATTTATAATCGAAGGCAAATCTGGAATACGCTTTTTCTCTAAATTACTTTTTATCAATTTATATTATTTGTATGTTATCAGTTTATTTATTGAATTAATTGAGTTATCATAAGTTATTATTGGTACAATGAATTCAATAGATTTAAGTTTTTGATTATTATCTATAATTTTATATATTTTTTGACAGATGGGACAATGTTTGTAAATATTATATAATATTTACTTTTATAATAGAACATATTTTCCAATTGTTTGTCGTTTTCGTTATCTCCCCATATCAGCCCATATTTAGATTAAATTTTGTTTTCTATACATATTGCCAGGGCCGGTTTTTTCCAAACGAATAATGTCTGGGTGTGAAAAAAATTTAGGGCCCTGAAAATCTGATTAGTTTTTTTTCAAATAGATACAAAATAAGCAAAAAGCACAACAATACTGGACGTAATAAATGGTTGATAATCATATGTAAATATGCAATTTAAATAATGATCTAAATAATAAAAATAATAAATAAATATATAAAATATTTTAATACAAATTTATAATTATAAAAATCAGATTAGGATGTTCAATTTCAATTAACAAATTTTTTTTGACAATGTAAATATAAATAACAAATATAACACTATCTTATAGTTAGTACAAGAAGGATTACATGCAGGAGTTTTGGCAATCCTAAAACAATATGCTGAAATTTTTTTTTATTTATCATTTTTGATTGTGCAATCTTAAAAAAGTCTACTGATTTCGTCTCACGATTGACCAGAATAGAGATCTTAAAAACCAATATGAATGGTCACCTCAAGTTCAAGTTCCAACTTGTTATGTTATGACTATAAGGCTCATTTATAATGGGATAGGTTGGTGGTAATGAAAGTGTGATGGTTGAAACTGAAATTTGTGTGTATGAGATGAATGGAAGCAAATTCTTAGGTTAGCAAACAAAAATAATAATTTTTCAAATATTATAATAAAAAGGGTTTAAATACATATAATCAGGAGTTAGTATGAGAAATATCAATAATAAAAAAACGAAGTTTTTATGGAATAAAAAGGTATAGGAAAGAGAACCGATTCAAACTCGCATTCCGTACATGTAGGTATTGGTGAAAATTGTAACTATTAAGATAATAAAATGAGAGGCTTAACTTTTATTTTTTGTTCAAATAGCTAATAAATACCCATTTGAGACGATTAAGTAAGTGTTCCTTATTTTAAATTAACTAATATCTAGTAAAATATTTGGTTAATGCCATGCCCTATGTCATAATAATTAAATTAACCGCATGCTCTTGTAATTAGTCTAAATTGAAACAACTGAGACATAAATATTAATCAACTAACAATATCTAACTCACTTCCGAACAATATACAGAGATACACCTAATGAGATGAAGGCATGAACAAACTAAAAAGAATAACTTGCATGATCATTTAATTAATTAACAAACAAAACTCTTTGGTAATGGTAAAGGCCAATGACGTGTGTTCTACCGAGGTCTGAACCATGTAGGACCAACGGTCTCGCCTCGTCTATCAAACTGGTGATCATTACGATCGCAAAGTGGGCAGCGAGGGCGCAGTCTGCTCAGTCTTTAACTCGTCTGTCCCGCTGGGGGTCATTGCGACCCGCTCAGAAGGCAGCGACCACAGAGTCTAGCACATAGACACGCGTATCGTTGGTCTGAGAACCTCCTCCGCTGGCATGGGCGGACTGGTTCTTATGTTACATGTCCCTCACCGAAATACGACTTGGGCTAGCGCGGTGAGGTATAGCCTAGACTGCCGCATTTGTCTGGTAAGGCCTTGTCCTGCAGTGGATAACTTATAGGCTGCTAATGATGATGATGATGATGATGAAGTAAGTGTTCAAAACCGAGTCCCTACTCTTGCTATACCTGCGGTTCGAACTATTATCATGGTTAGTCCATGAAATGATAATTTTTATGTTTGAGACCACAAAAGTGTGAGAACCACTGAGAAATATTTTCAAAAAATTTGCAATTATTATGCAATGTACTATTTTATATAATTACTGAAAATTATTTGAATAAAAAAACAATATAAATTATAAAGTTGTAACATTTAAAAAAAAAACGTCAGAAAATTACCCCGATTTCCAGAATATTTATTTTATTTATTTAATCACTGCTGAGAAAGTTTATTCAAAATTTGAAGAGTGTTATTCATGTTTGATTTCTGTGCTTGTTTAGAATTGGTTTTTGCAACTTTTTGCGCCTTATTGTTAGATGTTGAAGTCGTGGGTTTCTTTTGAGGGTTGGACTGAGTTACTGTCTTGACTGGATCTTTTTTTTTTGTATTTGGGTTTTGTTTTTTGGCTTTGGTCAGTGAAGTAATCTGACTTTTATTGATTTGGGTATTTTTTTGAACTGTTTGATTTTTGTTACTTTGGAAATCTTTTGTAACTATACATTCATTATAAACAACATGATTATGGACACTAAAAGTAATAAAAAAACAGTGTTATAAAAATAATTGCCTGGTTAAAATCAAAAACTTTAAATATTTTTATTTTATTTATTTTTAAATTCAAGAAGCATTTACTTTTTTATTATGACTATTGTCAAGTTTGAATTTTTTGTAAGTTATACTTCTTATGAGATATAATGTCAAATGTTATATGTAACATTTCACATCTAAGGAACTTTGATCTACAAATGATATAAATTACGAAAATTACAGTAAGTTATTTTTGTATGTAGGGATAATTATAAAGTGGGATTATGTATGAGGATTGATTTAGAAGTATAGCTTTCAACCCGCAAAGCAGCTTACACAATTTATTTAATTTAACTAAAATGCTTATATGAAATATTTTCAAAAAATCATTAAGGCCTCGTGCGTAATATAAATTGTTGACTTACTGAATATCACCGCCTCTGCCACCAGGTGCATAGTTACGAGTAGTTATAATTTTTTTTTCAGCACATTTATGACATTTTGCATTATCATTTTTTTTGTAATTTGTGAAGGTAAATTGGCACTGTTTACACTTATATGTGAATTTTATGCCCCTGCAATTGTAAAAAAAATATTTGCATTATTTTTTAGATTTAATTAAAAATTGGAAATATTTAAACCCAATAAAGGAAATATGACTGACTTGAAAATCTAAAATAATACCGATAAAATTTTTTCAACTAACGAATATATTAGATATTTAATCAAGTACGAAATAAAATGAAAGCTTTATTACGGAAAATACGTAAGTTACCCCACATATAATATACCTAATACATATTGTGTTTTGAACAAAATTCGTCATTATGAGCTGTTATAATCACCGATTACGTTCTTTTCATACTTGATATGAAAAAGATGGCTCACGAATATTCAAACCATTCTTCGCTTTTATAATACACACAATCACGTCAGTTTACTGACGTTGGCATGTGCTTCTTAACTTTGATAATCAATGAGTGACGTTTTGACTTATTTAGAAACCTAAATAATTCAAAATGTTGACGAGTAATATAAAAACGAAAAAAAATGCAAAATAGATTTAAAACTACATATATTGTCTGTATTGTCCACATTGTTTTATTTTAGTATACCAACACAAGACACACATAATATTTTCGAATATGAAAAAATTACTTGCTTTTTATTGTCAACGACTTCGGATCGCTCCATTATGATTCAACAAATTAGACACAAACACTGGGACTGATTGTATTAATGCATCTTCCAAATTTATATAATCATGCATCTTATCAGTAATACTGATAAATGGTATCCCAGGTGAAAACGAAATTTACCCCTCCCCCTTTTCATTTCTAATATTTTCGGTATAAAAATATTAATGTATCATTTGCACATATCGCCCCCTTAATTTGGCCAAAACTTGCTACCACTTCTTGGATTGCTACAGATGCTTACTCATGAAAGACACAGATTTTACACCTCAAGTCGAATGTTTTCCATTTTATTAAAGTGAAAAACATTCGAAAAAGTCTTTTTCAAATTTAATATTTCATTTCATATAGTTTTTAAATAATATTTTATTATTTTCATATTTACATGTAATCATGAAAGTTTATGACTGGAAAACAGATAAAACAGGAATAAGAGAACATTAAATGGTCGCATAATGCTTTTAAATATAATAATTTGTAACGTTTCTTTAGCAGCTGCTGCAGGAAATTTCCTGTACATATTCATGTAGTATTTGTTGCAATTTTTCGATATATAATAACAATGGAGTCCATTGTATGATCTCCACCAAATTTAATCCGATCGATTGGTCTGCAAGCAAATTCCTGGCAGGACATTTTATCTTATTGTAAGAAAATACTTTTTCAATGAGATTCATCATTGGTGAGTATGGAGGTAAAAAAATTAAAGAATTATTTGTATGTTCAACCAGCTCACGCACTTCTGCGGAAAATATTTAATTTAAAATGGAAAATGTTTGATTTGAAATAGAAAACATTTTATTTGGAATGAAAAACCTGTAGTAGTGCTCACTATGGAAATCACTGCTAGAGTCTTTACAATTTTTACACTTCAAATTTAACGATTTAAACTTAAAATTCAACGTTTTACACTACAAATTGGACGTTTTACACTTCAAATAGGACTTTTTTTAATTTTAACTGCAACATCGCAAATTTATTTTCTTCATTTTTCAATTTATTTGATTTCATGAAAAACAAATATGTATAGGGAAATAAATTTAGGGGTAGTTTGGTATAGTTTAAGATCGAGGATATTTTTGAGTGTGGGGATGAATTTAAAGATGGAGTTATGGGTGAAAAAAATAAAAAAATAACAATTAATTAAATAAAAAAATATATAAAAGGAAGGGGAGAGAGATTGCGTGAAAAGTAACTTCGCGCGGTTTTCCCTAGATATGTGTTTGTTGTACAGTTAATCCTTTCACTATCAAGATGAAACGAGATTTTAATATTAATATACCTTTCTCAATTCTCAATATAAAATATAAAAGAAAATCTCTGAGTATGTAATTATTTTATCAAATATATCTTAAAATCCTACACCTATCGCGTAGAATCAATGATATAAATGTATTTATGTAACATGTTATCCATTATGAATCACTCAAAAACTAAAAAAATATAAATGAATCACTCAATTTTCAGACTATCATTAGAGATTTCAATAAAACGGTTACGATAGATAACTATAATTTTGAAATCCTGAATCATCACACTTAAAAAATAATCTCACAAAAACCATCAATAATTTTGATCAAAACACAAGCTTTTCTATCCTTTCCCTCAAAACGCAATGCCACCACTTTCAGACCAACCAATACCCTGAACGAGTTATGTGTGTGTGTGCAAGGGTCGACAACAGGCAATCCTGCATCAGCATAAAATTGAATGTAAAAACGAGTGGTCGGGTGTCTCACGAGTGTTGCGTGATGTATCAGGTCCGGTCATCTCTCAGACACCTAATGGGGCGTAACGTGGTGCCGTGTCGCGACAGGGCTGCCAACTGAAGCTGATTTAAATAAAAGTCGGATCAATCTGTTTTGAATTAGGCGGTTGAGTTTTGAATTGAGTTGGAATTGCGTATGGTCGTTTTCGTTTTGGAAATGGTCGCGATGGATGTGTGAAAATCGTATTTGCACCGCTAGAGATTTAATTGGTAGTAATTTTGTGGCGATGTTGGTGGTAATGGTTGCGGAGCACTCTAACACAGTGGTCCGCAATCATTGTGCCGTGGTACAGTATTGTGCCGTAAGACGATGTTGGTTGTGCTGTGGTGTATCTACAAATGCAAGAAAAATATTCAAATAATTTGCCAATAATATAAAATTAATGTAATTATGGTAAAGAAAAGGATATTTTTATAAATATCTTTTATTTTTTGGTGTGCCTAGGATAACCAAACGTCCCATTCGGAATAGCTTTGTCTTTTTTTGTGTTTTGTCGTTTTCGTAAAATTACAATTTACTATACTCATTGTTAGAAATAATTATATTACTTCGTAAAAGAAAACAAAATTTTCAGTCGCACATTATTTTCGTAATAAAAATAAACTGATAATACCTTTAAAAAAAAATGTACTTAATTTATTGTTCATTTTACACGATTCAGAAAAAAAAAACTTTAATGAAGTTAATAGTTCATCGAGGCAAAAATTGTAAAATTATTGGACATACCATAAAAAAAAAAATCATATACAAGGGGTAGGGTACAATTTTTATTTGTTATTGCGGAGCATTCTGTTTTAAATCCTAAGAAATATGGTTAATCTTTAATACAATTTAACTTACGTTATTTATTGCAATAATTATGGAAGATTAATTGATTAGAATGATTTTAAATATAAAATGGTTTATTTTCAGAAATAATAATAATAATAATTTTATTGAAAATTAGAAAAATATTAATGCCTTGGGTATATCGATAACATCTATTATCTTTTTGTTATCAGACTTTTATGGTTTCATGTGTGAAAATTTTATATGTGACACATTCCATGTATGTACATATGTATACAATTTTCGTCAAAAAGTATGGGCAAAACAAATTCAATACGTGAAAATATATTCAAATAACAGTTACGTTTTTTAAAGAAAGTATATCGATTTTAAATCACATGCAAAGTAAAAAAAGTTCAACGTTAAAAGTCAAATTAACATTTAATAAAACATCGTAGTCTTGATGTAAAGTCAATTGATTAATATTTGAAGTAATGCGTAAACATTATAATCGGTTATATCGGGAATATTTTAAAGTTTTTAATAGAATTATATAAAATTGATGAGATGTAGTATAATGTAGTCCAGATAAATATTTTTCACATGAGCTGTTCGAGTAAAACCAAATGTTAAATTATGAACAAATAACATAATTAAAAAAATATCGCATATTCGTTTTCATAAATTAAAATACATCAAAAATAATCCACATGACACAAATTTTAAAAAATATCCTAAAAACCATTCAATTTGTAATACTTTGAAAAATTTCAAAAACGGAAACCTTTTATAAAACGAGATCCTTTTCAATACGACTTCTTTTGCACGGAGCGAAAAATTAATTTTGCGGCTCTCGTAATGGCTCTCAAATTAAATTCAAATTACGTCCGAGGAATTCCACGTGGAATTTCCAGATATTCGGACTCCATATAAGACGATTCAATCGAACGACCATTTTTTTTCCAATTCCTTTGCAAGCGCGAGTGCAAAATGTCAGCTAATGATGCGGGTGCTGGATCTTTATTATCATACCGTATTAAAAATAATATTATAATATTGTAATAATATTATTGTGTAGATTTTTTTTGTTCATATTGAAACTTTTATTATACAATGTAATCAGATTTGATTTATATCGATTTTTTTAATACATAGAAAATTTCATAAGTTAAAAATTTAAAAACTTCTTAAAACTAATAAAATTTCATCCGTTTTGAAATAATTCACAATCTACAAGTAATATTTCTTGGGGCATCACGTGCGCCAAACTTCTCACTTCTGCGAGATTACGCTTCAAAATTAACTTCTTATGTATCGTGTCTGCGTCGGTTTAACTTTGGTTAAAGATCAGATCTTAAGTTTCGAGCTCCGGCTACCTTTTGCTGGATTAAAGTTTTATATAAAACACATACATGCGAGGCTTTACAGTGTTTTAATCAAAAGTTGCTTGCAACGTTCGAATGGTAAATTTCAATCGTCACGCCTTTCGATGATAAAGTAGTAACTGTTATGTTTCAATTTGAGTTTTAATCTGTCGATTATGATTTGAAATTGTGATAAGATTTTCTTTTTTTTTGGATTTTAGTTTTCATTTGAACTTTAATATATTTAGATTATAAAAGGGAGTATTTTTATTAATATTATTTATAAAAATAATCAATAAATAAATAAAGTAGGTTATAAAAGCTATTATTAATAATGGATAGGCCCACCTTACACGGGATCGAATAAATTTAAATTAAATTTTCAATATATGATGATCATATAAAATATATTTTTGTAGAGAAATTTCTTCATCTTAATCAGTAATATAACAATAATATTTTATTATAAAAATGCATTTATACAAATAAACAATTATAATTATAGACTAACAAAAACAGCACAATATAAAAATAAGACCTTACCAAAGTTCCTAATCCGACAAAGCGTACTTTTTGTATACGAACATACGGGACCGAAACTTTCGCAGCGAACTTAAAATTCGGCCCGTAGAATTCTTCCATTTTGACAATTTTCGATCTATTTTAGGCTCGAAATATCGGATGCACTTGACAAGGTGAATTCGCTCGTCGAAATAAGCCCTGGAAGATCGACCGTAAAAATCGGGAACGTTTCGGCAGAATCTCGCGTCTACGGAAGTACACGGTCGCCCAAAAATATTTGCTACCGTATTTTTTAGGATTTCAACCGAAGCGGAACAAAAGAAAAGCTTTTTAAAGTTATTTTTAGAATACATATACTAATTTCAGTACAGTAGAAACTCTATCATCCGGATATCGATTATCCGAATTTATCATAAAAATGATTAATTTCTTTAAAATAACAGATTTTACGATTTTTTTACATAACACGCTTTCAAAAAGTTACGAGTATGTAACAAAATTATATGGAATCATAACAGATTCAATTATGAGGTTGATAAAACTATAACCTGATAGGAATTGTATTTCAAAAAAATATGGAGTTAAAAATCTTCTCATAGATGGCGTTAAAAATTATGATTTTATTAATTATTATCTTGGGAACCGATGAATACACTGTCATCGCGATTTAATAATATGTTATACCCATAAACTTTTCCAGTATCAAATTATCAAAATATTAAAAAGGAATAGACGGTAAATACGTTTAAAAAAAGCTTGAAAAATACTTAAAGGTTGCCTACAGAATTACACACACCAAAAATGTTTATAAATAATTAAATTAAATTTATAAATTTTTATTATTCTGTCGATTATCAGAATTTTTCGCTATCCGGACCATCTCAATCTCCGTTTAGTCTGGATAATCGTGATTCTACTGTATTTGAATTTATGTGTGGAGTTGAGAATGGATAGATTTGGGATAGTTTAGTAACATTCAGTATTTAAAAAGAATAATTTAAATACAATTTCCGACGGTCACACATATATTTTTTTATATAACGAACGTTATATATTATAATAGTAAATTGAACGATTGTTAAAAATTATTATAAAGGTATAAATAAAATATTTTGTAATAAATAAAATAAAAAAACTGATATAGCGCCGAGGCACGGTGTACCAGTCGACGGTTGGCGCATTGTAAAATTGAATCACGTAAAATATGAATTTTTGAATAGAAAGGTTGTCGACGTGGCCGTAGGAAAGGAGGTCGTCTGCTATCCAGGCACAGGTGGAGGTTTTCAAAAGACACCATAGTGTTCGACTGTTAAGGGTAGGTCTTTTGGGTGATGGGAAAAGTACTGACGCATGATTACCCCTTAAAGTCTCGATTGTCTGTTCTAAATTGCTCTAATTTTATATATGAATGATATTTTTGATAGTAAATAGATTTTTTGATATAAATCTGATAGCAATATCGATAAAACAAAAAAAAAATTATTAACACCATCTATTTATAATTTTAAATAATAATATTTAATAAAAAAATTTTAACACAACACATTTTTTTTTAAATTCAAGCCTACAAAAAAAACATATTCATCTTAAACGTAATACGCTGTAGGCTTGACAATGAACACGGACAGAAAGTAGGGTAATCTTTCAAAAAAAAAAGTGAAACGTATAAAAAAAAAAAGCGAAAAAGTTCAAAAAAAGGGCGCGCGCACCTTTGTACAACTGTCAAACTTTGTTCGCGCGATATGAATGTCTCGCGATAACTCTTTTCGAATATTTGCCAAAGCGGCGTTTCGCATTACCCCTCCCTTCCCCCTCTTCCCCCCTATAATATTATTTTTTCGAATAATATCGCGAGGGTGTGTGTTTTTCCTTCATTTTGTTCGAGTTTTTCAACTTGACGTCCGTACATTTGTTTGTTTTATTGTTTACATCTCATTTCGCGCGCGAATCGGTGATGAATCGTATTTTACCCTGCTTCGATGCCGTTTCGTTTTGGTTCGAAATTTTTATACATTTTTTTGACAACGGGGATTTTATGGGTTGTTTTTTAATCGTATTCTTAAAATATGGCGGTAGATAATTTTTTTAGAAAAAATTGTATGTTGAAAGCAGTGGCGGATTAAACACGTTGGAGGTCTCAACACATTGTGATTTTTAGGCCGTCCCCCAACTTCACCGAGGGAAAAATCGACTCCCACCTTTTTCGATTTTTATATTTATTCCGCAATTATATGCAAAAAATTTAAATGGTCTGAAAACATTCATTCTAAAATTTTATCATGAAAAACAAGTATTATTTTGCGAAAATATTGAATTATTACATTATAAATACATATATTTGCAAGCGAAAATTTTTAATTTCTTTATGAATGCCATAACCTATATCAGTGATTCATAACGAGGGGTCTACCACGATATTTACCAGTCCTTCGAAAAATTATAATGACAAAATATTCTAATTTTAACACTAATTCTAACTATGAAATCGAAGAAATAAAAATAGATGTAGTAAATATTAATATTTAAATACTATAAAACACTTACAAAAAATTTAAATCAATTCAAAATGTGGAAATTATCGCCGCAGACGATTTTTTTCTATTTCGTTGATATATCATAAAATCTGTACCGAAAACGATTTCTCGCGTTTCTGCAGAAAACGAACCCAACCTACCGTTGAACAATGCACATTTTCGCAGAGAAATTATTTCAAGAGTTGGGTTAGATTCGCACCGAAAATGTGCATTGTTCAACGGTAAGTTGGGTTCGGTGTCGGCAGAAACGCGAGAAAATTATTTCAAGAGTTGGGTTAGATTCGCAGAAAAAAAAATGTGCATTGTTCAACGGTATTGTTCAACGGTGGGTTCGGTTTCGGCAGAAACGCGAGAAATT
>VTON01000059.1:600000-920589 GCA_009617725.1 Hydropsyche tenuis | reverse complement strand
TGAAGAAACTACTTATCTCTAAATTTCAGATAACTTACATTACTATTTTAATTAAATAGAGTAAACGTTACAAAATAAAATTTCACAAGTTCTGACAAAATAAATCCCATCGATTAATATTTTTGAAAAAAAAAAAATGCATCGAGTTTATTCCGATTGATTTTTACAAGAAAATATTTGAGATAAGATCTGAAATTTTCCAAAATCATCGAATAATCCATATCGATTATTGTATTTGCAGCAAATAAAATAAACAGATTGAACATGGCTACAAAGTGTAGAAAAATAGGTAGATTTCAAATATTTAGTATACGTAGTATAAAAACTTTAGTTTGGTTTAATTCTTATTTATTTGAAAAGTGCGAGAAAACAGGAGTCTTCACTAACAAAGAAAAAAACTCTATCGGAAGCATCAGTTAACTATAAATTGTCACAAATAGAATGGAATAAAGAATCTAATTTCTGATCGAATCGGTGCTAGTTATTCCATATACAAAAAAAAACAATCAATCTATGGATATACAAATATGTATTTTCAATATGATAAAATTGTCACATGTTTTTAAATTGCTTTTCCTTATAAAAGTATTAAAAAATATCCTTTCTAAATTGCACAGTTACTGTAAAACAATGTAACATTGTATCACTCTTCAACAACATAACGTAGTTATATAAAAATATTACGTCAAAATTTATGAGATGCATTACCACAAATACTCCCTTAACTAAAACATTAAAGTTTTCCACAAATACAACATCTATCAAAATTTTATTTGGTTGTAGTTAAGACTAACACTTTACGAAATACAAAAAAAAGTAACTTGAAACCAATTAATGGATGAGTATAAAATGCAGGCATAATTAATTCAATGTGCATATAGTCACTTTGATATTGTTGTCACAAATATATATAAATTCTGCAGAACGCAGTGATTACACACAAAAATGAATGAGAGACATTTAGATAAATCATATCGACTTATATTATATATATATATATATATATATATATAAAGTAAATATAATATGACAATATGCACATATAGTTTTCGATTTAAATGCATCGGTAAGTGTAAATGTAAGATATAGATTAGAAAAATATGTTTTGAATATGAAATTTAGGGGTCCACAAACATGTTAATGGTTGTCAATTCAATATAAAAAATCACTATAGTAATAGTAGCTAAGTCCAGTCATAAACAGCGGACCCTGTAATGTCATATTATATCATATTGAGTTTAACACAATTTGTCGTGATCGAGATGGGATTTAGTCATTTAATTTTATACGATTATAAGTATTTGTGTTTTTCTTTTTACTCGTAAACTATTGGTGAAAAATATATTATTATTCAAATTTATTTTTTCATTTAGATTGATCTCATAAACTTTATATTTATTTATAAATATATCACTATGATAAGCAAGATATAAAAAGTAGAGATTAGTTTTTGGATTCCATTGGAATCCAACAATTTGAAAAAGTTTCTATAATTGTAAATGCAGTCTGTAATTAGAAAAAAAAATAAATAAGAATGACACTAAAAGCACACAGGATTTAAGATTGAGAACTTACAGGCGTTTGACAATAGGGACATTCTTTAGTTGTTGATGCGCATGTATCACATAAAACGTAATGATTGCAAGGTTCTAAAGTCACAGAACGATTTCGTTCTTCACACACCATACACTTTGTTGCAGTCTCTAAATATAATACCTTCTCTATTTCTTCTAAATCGGAGCGCAGTTGAGCCTGTAAGCCTTTGAGTGTAGTCAACGAGAGATCTCGCAATTCCGAGACCCGGTGCAGTTTTCTGAGAAACGGACTTCCTTGCAATTGTTCCAGTTCTTGACGCAGATTAGCCACCCTCGAGAGAGCTTCTTCCTTTTGTTGTTCGGCTGATGCGGCTTTGCGAGACGCTTCTTCGCTTTCCCTCTGCCAAGCCTCACAAGCACCACGAGCTTGAGCTATTCTTTCGTCCCAACAGGCTTGTTGTACTCGAGAAGATTTAACTTCTTCTCTAAGCCTATTGAGCTCGGATAGATTGCTTCCTAGAGATGGACTAATTGAAAAACTTCCTAAGTTATTGTGATTTCTTTCGCCGGGCGACATATTTTGAAAGTCAAACAACGCCCCGGCCGTACTAAAGTTGTTGGTCAAATTGTTTGAAGATGTTCCTATTTGCATGTGCGAATTGAATAATGGGTCTATTGCGTGATCTTGATGAGGGTACCTAGTCGATGATAAAAATCCCGCTTGTAATTGCAACGGGGATTCAGTAGACGGACTAAAGTTGTGTAAAGCGTTGCGATCGTTTAATGCCGATCCCGGTATGTTGACAGGAGCCGAGGCAGATAATATGTTAGAATTCATAGGATTGCTGACGTTCTGACCGTCGTTTTCAGTTAAATCACGGTCTAAAGATGCTGCTAAATTCATTGGGTCTTCTAATCTTAAATCATCTAAGGCGTTACCTGCAACAATAAAAAAAAAATTGTATTTCTCAATCGGAAAAAAAGAAGAGTTTAATAAATAAGAAAAATACTCACCAACAACGTTGAATACAGTGGGTTCAAAAGTAGGCAAATTGGTGTGAGAAGTCGTTTGATTTGAAATTCTACCAGTCGCAGCCTGTTGTTGCATTTGATGGCGCCAAACATGCATAGCGTGTTTATAAGATTTACTATTATGAGACATAGACGGATCAGAATCCATCGCTACCATTTGAGAATTTTGAAAATCTAAATAAAGAAAATAGTCATAGGATTAAATTTTTCCTGTAAATATTAACGAAAACTTCAATATGCACAAAGTATACCTGATAAATTATTATTTTGAGCTCCCGGTAAATTGCTTAATGCATTAGAAAGTAAAGAATGAGGTTGTTGTAATAACTTATGTTGTAATTGTGCTCCAGGAGCTTTACTATGAGAACTATTAGATCCAAGACTACTAGTGGATGCAGATTCAGAAACTTCACCGCTACCATTCTGAAAAAATAAAAAAACACTCGATAAAATTTGACGTTTGAACAAAAAAAAAAGTATAATAATATATCAAACTCACACTCGACTCTGAACTTTTCTTTTCTTGAGGCAAAGTCGAAGATAATATATCCCTAAGATTCGTGCCGCCGCAGTCTAGTGGCGTCGTCAATTCACGTGCCAATGACATCTCTTCTGCTTCAAGTTTAATAACATCGTATTAGGTTACTTTGGTGAAAAGACGATAACGAAAAAACACAGAGAGAAATGAACAACTTACGTTCCACATGAGCGAAAGCGCAAAAAACTCCACGAGGACAATATCCAGCCTGCTGCACGTCGTTGCATTTCGTGCTCTTATATATTTCCGGATGAAATTGCTGCTCGGTCCTGGTGTGACAGTAGGAACAGGCGTCCCCGCTATCACAATTTCCCGGCTCTCCCCATTCTTCTCCGTGTTTAACATTGGGGCACGGTGTGCTGCGATATTTATACTTTCTCGGAGACCTTCGCTTATCTTTACTATTGTGATATTGTGGACACGCGTAACCCTGACGGCACAGACGGGGCGGGCGCTTGCAGGCCTCGGTTTTGTACGAAGACAAAACGTAATTTGTATCTAAAACATATGATCTTTTAACACTGAAACGATTAAATATACATTACGGTAATTAATTTGTTTACCTTGCCACTTGGGATCTTCGTTCATGAGATTCCTTTCTTTGTCCAAAACGTTGGGTCCGTTGGAGGCGGCGCCGTTCGCTTCCGCGTCTGGATTTTCCAGAGCTTGAATTTCTTTGATGTCGTACACGGGAGGTCTGAGGTCGCTGTTTCCGTGCGCGAAGGCGCAATGAGGGCCATTTTTAACACAGAAACCTCTAGCGTCCGTGTCGTGCACGCACATGCAGGTCTTGTAATATCTCAAGTGATAACGCCGCTCCGTATCCCCGGCGGTGCGATGCAAAAACGGGCACCTGAAACGAGATCCAAAACGTTCACTCGAAAAACCGAACGTAGTTCAGCTTAAACGCCGAAGGTATCTTTTCTGTTAACTGATGTTTATTGGATAATATTAAAACATATATTTTGTTTATTTATTTTCCATGTTTTTAAGAACGTAAACAAAAACATGACTTAACCGAGATGGAACAGAAGCTCTGATCATAGTATAGAGTTTTCAAAGAGGAAAAACAAACATAACCAAATGAAAAGATTGTTAATTAATTGTTGGAATTGACAGAAACGTTGGCCGAGGGCTTGCTCAACGCAGGGATCGAGGGAGTGCTTAAACGACATTGAGAAACAACGTGTTTTTGTTAAAATTCATATTTGTTTTGAATTTATTTAAATAACACGATCGAGTAGCTGTTCTCTGGAATTCAAATTATAACTATTAGGAAAATGGGAAACAATAAACATGAATGAAACTTGTTTTTGAATATGCAGGGTTCATTGTTTAACACGGGAGATATGTTCCGCCAAAATTTGGCACAAAACAAACCATACAAATCGTATGGAAAAGAGGGAGATAAGTTTTTTAAGAAACATGGATGTTTGTTTTAGTGGAAATTGTATTGTTTATTGTCACTTTTGGTTTCTATCGGAACTGACAACTGAAAACGAGATTTGTATGGAAAACATCGAAAAACTGAATGTTTACAAATTGCGCATTTTGTTTTTCCCCATGTATTTACACAAAAAGGGCACTGACGCACCGTGAACACAATTCTCAAAAAACTCGCATGGCTCATTATAATCTGAAGAAACAAAACATTTCGTTTCCGCCTTAACGGAGACCGCGTTGCGCGAAAGCTACCCGCACGGACAAAAACAAGAAAGCTCCATCCGCGTTGCGCGCGACCCTAGAAGGGACGTAAACAAAGGACGCGAAAGGTGAACGAACCCTCCCCGCGGGGCTAGGGCAAAGTTAGCACTCACTCGTCTCCGTCGTCGCATACTCCCGAAGTCTCGTTGTACTTGGTGCAGTAATTGTCCGCGCTGTAGTTGAACGAGCCGTCCCGCTTGCGCACGGGCCTGCGCCTCCTCTGGTTGTTGAAGTGCCAGTGGAAGCAGGTGAAGGGGCGGTGCTGCGTGCACTTGTGCTGCAGAAACGAAGGGCACTGCTCCACGCGGAACTCTTTCAGGTACCTAGAGCAAACGTCAGTGAGAAACGACGCACTCTGAAGGAGCGGGGCGGGGCGGGCGCGGCCGACGCGTCGGCGCCCCCGCCCGGCCCCGGTGGCTTTAGCGCGCGTTACTTGTAGTGGTTGGGCTTCTCGGTCTGCGCCGGCAGCGGAGGTTTCGCCTCGGAGGGCATGCCGCGGCGGCGGCGGCCCGGCGGCCACGGTGCGGTGCGCGGTGCGCGGGGCGCGGTGCGCGTCGCTCACGGCTCGGGGCTGCGGCGCAGGGCACGCGCCCGTCCGCCAATCGCGGCGCGATCGCGCTCACGTGACCACAACATTTTAAGCGGCGCACGCACCGCGAGCCCGTCTCGCTTGCGCTAAGCGTCGGGGGCGCTCTCTCGCTCGGCGGTGCCCGATCGCTTTTCGCCACCGGTTCGATGTTCGCCACGTTCGTTTTTTTATGTTGGTCGCGCTGCAAGGGGTTCGAATCGGGACAATATGAGCGTTTAATTGTAAGTGCACAGACTGATTAACTGCACTGAATTAACTGAAAAATCTTGAATTTAAGTCTTTTAAAGCACTTGGTATAGTCATAACTATTTATGTTTAAAATAACTTTCCTGAATTCATTAACATGAAAAAACGACAAAACTTTTTTGGCCATTGAATAATAAATAATTTATTTCAGGGCCATTTTGATTAATTCCATACTCTGATGTACTCTCATTGCAATTTTGCAACTCAAATGCACTAAACCTGTATTTATGAATTTTACAATACTTATTTGAATTTATATTATAAAGGGAATTTTAAAAAACAATAAACATTGTTTCATCGATTTTCTCAACATTTTGCTTTATGGAGTTAGTCATTGTGTGCACTGAACGGCTCATATATTGGTCACAGTATAGACCAGGCTTGTCCAAAATTTCAGGATGCGGGGGCCACTTACAAATTTTAAGGGACAATATATTGGTCACAGTATTTACATTACAAATTCACAGTATATATTAGGCTTGTCCAAAGGGCCACTACTGTGCCAAACTGGCCCCCAGTACTCGCGCGACTGGCCCCCACTTTTCATACATAACAATTTACGAATTTTGCTCTAATTCGAGGAAAATTAGTATTATTTTTTTGAATTATTGAAGAATCGATTTTTCCAAGTACATTCTAAGCAAAATATATACATATATTTTATTGTTAAATTTAAAAAAAAATGCAAATTGTGTTTTGTCGTGTTTGACCGTGCTGGACCGTGTTTTGGCCAAAGTGGCCCTCGCATACCGAAATTTTGGACAAGCCTGGTATATATCAAACGTCAAATAAAACGTCAAATTCGCAACAAAATTACCCTTTCGCCCGACAAATAATTGCTAGTATCAAAAATACATTTTTAGTAGTGAACTTATTATAAAAACTAAATATTTGACCCAGTGTACATTGCAATGTACAGTAATTAAATACAAAATTATAGCGTGGCATAGCATTTTATTTAGTTGCTAGTTAGTCCCTGTCAAAGCTAATGACAAGTAACTGATTTTGTAAAGAAATCAATTACTTTACAACGTTTTGAGATGATCTCATAAAGAAAGACATCTTTTATTCCACCGTATTATAATTCGAGGTTATGTATCGTTGTTATTAAACAAATAGTCATTATTATGATATACACAATGTGATTGATTTCCATACGAAAAAATATGCAAATTAAGAATATTTTGATTTCAGTTATGTTTTATCATTTTTTTTTTGTTACTGGCAATTTTACCGTGTGAAATACTAAATTATACTGCTCGAACTGACACCGTTATACTGGGCCGAATATTGATACCTGTTCGAATCGGGGACGTTATTTCAGATTTTTCCAATGGGATGCAGGCCAAAAATTATTCGGCACTTTTCAAAATTATTCGAACCCCAAAAACTTTTTTCACTAAAAGAAGGTCGACACTTTTAAAATTATTCGAACTCCAAAACTTTAGGAAAGGCAACTGCTCCTCCCATGCCCCCCCCTCTCCCCCCAAATGACGTCCCTGGTTCGAATCGGGGACCATTTGAATGTGTGTTAAATAAAATAAATGTGTGTTAAATATGAGCATTGAATAAAATAAGGGTGCATTTAAAAAATAATGTGCGCATTTTGCACGAGGATTAAAATGGGTGCATTAATTTAAAAAAATATCTGTATCTTAAAATTAGGGACGTCATGGGGGGGGGGGGGGCATAATGCAATATGCAATATGGCAACACTGACGATTTTCTGGCTGTCAAAATGAAATGATAATTTTTAAATGATATTAATGATCATCTTATAATAATCGACCGTTTCATTTTATTATCTGATCATTTAGTTTAATAACTGAGTATGTACTTATATGACAACTGATCACAGCGTACTGATAATTTCGAAATATTTACTGACAATTTTGTTATTATTACTGATTAAAAGCTGAATATACTGATCAATTGAATACATGCCTTCGAATCAGGGACGTCGTTTCAGATTTTTCTGACGAACGAAGGAAGGAAGGAAAGGGACACGCCAAAAATTATTCAACACTTCTCAAAGTTATTCGAACTCCAAAAGTTTAGGAGGGGCAATTGCTCCTCCATGCTCCCCCCCCCCCAATGACATCTCTGGTTCAAACCGTATTTTTTTCGGGAACAATTTGAACGTGCGTTAAATAAAATAAATGTGCGTTAACCAACTTGTGCATTGAATAAAATAAGGGTGCATTAAAAAAATATCTACCTCAAAATGAATAAATATACATTAGAACAAGGAGAAACACCAACCGCACGATCACTATTCATAGCTTCCACAATATAATCGAATCGCAATAAACCGAATTCAGACAAAATTAACAATGATTTAAAAGTGGACCGAATTGTTAAAATGTACTAGTTGTCAGTTGTAATGTATTAGCCTGTAAAGATTATCCTTTACTCTGGCGATGTTGCCACCTATCTGTCATTTTAATGCACAAATTATTAATTCTATATTATTTTAATACACAGTTAAATCGCATCCTTTTTTTTCGTTACGGTTACGGTTACAGTTTAAAAAAAAAGTGTAGTATAGTAACCAGGGTTTCAAACCGGTAGGAAATTATTAATATTATAATTATCGTCTATCGGAAAAACTTAAAAAATAAGGTTTTCAAGAATGGTAATATTTCGGATCGAAGTTGATTTTTGGGGAAATCGGTTTTTGTTAGCATGTAAGTTTACGGTTTTCTTTTTGAAACATGTTGTTAAAACCGTAAACTAAAATCAAATATATTTTACAAAAACCAGAACGAAAAAAATAACGGTTCGAAGCCTCGATTCTCCACTTTCAATGATCAGATGTTTGCCCAAACGACACTAGCCCACATGACACATTTTAGGACAATTGGAGAATAGCACGACGATTAAATGACCCAGTCGTTATTGAAACCGTAAAAAAAATTGTATCTTGTAAAGAAAATTTGCCGAACCGAAATAGACCGATTGTAGTGCCGGCCGAATGGTCATGGACGTAAACTGCGGTGTTATCCGTGCGAGATTTCGCGGGATTTGCCAGTTGCTGTCGGTTCGTGCTACGAGTTGGTTGAGTGTACCTGTGACGTCGTCACCACGGTGACCCTTTTCACCACACCACGTGTCAGTCCTGCAACTGCTGAAGTTAGGCATCCAGTGGCGGCTCGTGCTGAAGGGCTGCAGCCCTCTTATGTATGTTATTTGTTTTAAATTCATATATTACAGATGTATTGACATGTTTTGATTCTTGTATGCGTCGATGATGACATATTTCGTACATGAGAACATACGTACTATTTTCGTTTTCATTGCTGCAGCCCCTCCACTACAAATTTTCACGATATTTTTTTCCGGTTCAGTTCCAGTTTTCGTTCTGGAGAAAATTTCTGTTTTTATCGGTTTTCAGTTCCGATTCGAAGCCCTGAATTGTTCTAAAAGGCAAGTGGAAGTAAACGGTATAGAATTTCAAAATAAGAAACGTAACCTAACATTTAATAACGACTTTTGACTGACTTTCGTAAGACGTGCGGCTTTTACCCGACTCTCGACGTTCAGTTTTTCTCGATGTTTAATGGCTAAAAACGTCGACGCTGTGTGGTTAGTCAGGGCTTCGAACCGAATTTTTTTCGTTACGGTTCAACAAAAATATATACCGGGTGACCAAAGGGTGAATACAGTTTAAAAGTAAAATTAGTTAAAAACAAAACAATTTTAAAGGCGACAAATTATTTGGTTAGTTTATAATTCCAAAAGTGGTCAGTAACAAAAATGAAAAAATTGTCAGTAGTTCATTATAAACTTGATCAGTAATTTGTTCTAAATGATCAGTAAACTATTCATTTTTTATCAGTAAATTATTCATTTTTTATCAGTAAATTATTCATTTTTTAATCAGTAAATAAATTCTTTTTGACCAGTATTTAATTTAAAAATGGATAGGTTAAGTTAGGTTAGATTAGATTAGATTTAGGTTAGTATAACAACGATATCCAAACTTGCCTCCTGGAGCCATTAATAACCCCTTGAAAGAGGTTCGAAAAAACGTAAAATATAAAAAAATATATAGGTAAACAAAAACGTCAACAGATACGCGAGAAATGACACGCGATATGACAACATTGACGATTTTCTGACACAAAATGAAATGATTATTTTTAAATTACATTAATGATCATTCAGTTTAATAACTGATCATTTAGATTATTTAGAATACTCACTGATAATTTCGAAATAACTCATAATTTAGTTATTTTTACTGATCAAAAGTTGAATAAGTTACTTTTTACAACTTAATAATAAATATGTCATATAAAGCTTAAACCGCAGAATCGAAATGTGAGAATTTCTTTAATTGCACAAATAGCACTTTTTATAACAATACATGTGTAAACAATCGGATCAGCTTTCGATGCATATTCGATTCGTGAGAATTGCATAGTCAGCGCTTTCATTCAAATTTGCAATACGAAGCTTCGAAGGATTTTTAATTTACTTTTTGTTTAATTAACAATCAGCTTTCGATGAATATTCGATTCGTGAGAATTGAAATTTGAGCTTTCGCTTAAATTTCAATATCAATTTAAAATATTCCGGTGAGGCGGAATTCGGATTTCATGAGTACAAAACAAACGTGCAGTAACGATAGAATTATTGTTTTGGACAATTCAGGTATCGGCTAACTCCGGCCCGCAGGCTAATATTTTTTATATGAAATATTAAAATTATATAAATTTAAAAAATTAAGAAATACAAAATCAATTTAGAAATTCTTTTCCTTAAAAAAAAAATCCGCAGATATATTTTCTGAACTTATTGAAATTCAGTTACAAAAGCGTTTTTTAGGTCTTGATACAAGTGCAGAAACATTTCGATATTTTAAAATGCATTGAACTGTACAATTGAGGAGCTTCTGTCAGACCCTCAATTGAAAGTGATTGTTTTCCAAAATTATTAGAAAATTTTACGTTGTCGTCAATAATATGTATAGATTTATTCATTAAAAAAACGATAAAAGAATTTCCTTGCGGCGCTATTCATCGTTACTTATTTTCATGATATTACCTGCATAGAATTTTTATTTTTTTGAAACTTAACACTTGAATTTTAAAATAACTGTTTTGAGATCGATTGGTTTTCACTTTTTAAAATTTTAAGCATATTTTTTTCGCTATTTGAGTAAAATTACTTTATAAATATCTTCGAATTTGTTATCCGGCCTGCCGAATCTCAAATTTTCACGATCTGTCCCTATCTAAAAAAATTTGCCGACCCCTGAATTGTAAAGGATTACGTGTTTCCGATTTTTCATTAATTCTATTGCTAATTATAATATATGCTGTTCCTACTCATCAATTTCGAAGCTAAAGATCAGCCACAAAAATTTATTATACTCATGAAGTTTTTTTTAAGTTAATAAAAATTAATCAATTTAATATTTATTTTTGGACGGTTTTGGACCAGTTGTCGCTTGGACGAATTGTCGTTTGGACAGTTTTGGACGAGTTGTTGTTGGACGAATTGTCGGGGAACCGTAGGGGAGACCTAGGAGAGTTGTGACAATTTTTACTTAAATGTACATATCTCAATATAGAATCATACCACGATTGTGAACTCTATACCTTACTGTAACTCGATTCTTACTCTTTTAAAAACAGTCATCAAAGTCCATAAAAGTTACAAGGTTTCTGAGAAATTCCACGTAAACTGAAAGTACTCCCTTTGTCACAACTCTCCTAGAACCGAGGTAAGTTGTGACAAGTACCAAGGTAAGTTGTGACAGCCGAGTATCTTGACTATATTTCATAGATAAAAATACTTTTACAAGAATTATAAATAAAACACACGTTTTTTTGCATAAAAGTACTTTAATAATCAACTTTGGCATAAATTGTAGGAAC
The DNA here is from genome assembly GCA_009617725.1 of Hydropsyche tenuis. Lineage (NCBI taxonomy): Eukaryota > Metazoa > Arthropoda > Insecta > Trichoptera > Hydropsychidae > Hydropsyche > Hydropsyche tenuis. The sequence continues at coordinate 909,060 of VTON01000059.1, read as the reverse complement.
TACAATCACAATTAACAAGTATTTAATATTTTATGAGTAATCATAGTATTATTTCGAGATCAATCATATTAAAATCAGTCAAAAATCTTAATCTAATCTGAGAAACAATTATGACAGACGTATTGCAGCTCGCCTTTAGTGCAATCTTCGTGAGACCAGCCTTTGCATTCAAGGTACTGAACCCACTTCTCATTTGATCTGCTACTGGCATACGATTCAAGGCAGCACAAGCAAAAACAATCATTTTCTGCATCTTCTTCTGCATCATATTTACTTTTCTTCTTGGTTTTTTTAGGTCTATTCTTTACTTCGGTTAGAACACGCTTTTTTATGCATTTAAACTTCCTACTAGCTTCTATGGCAGCTATTTCATCCTTGGTAGGTGTGTCGGTAAGCACAGCTGATTTGATCTTGCGGCTATTAGGTTTGTTCTTTTTTCTTGGTGGAGCTTTTGGCAACGGTCTTACTGTTTCTGGAGAAAAGACATTAGAATAAGTGGCAAGAGGAGTACGCATTCTAGACGTGGAGGCAACGGGTTCATTGGTGTTATTGCTTGGCAAAGATAGATTACCAGAAGATGTCGTGGCTTGATTTGTGGATACAGCTGGAGCAAGGGCTCTAATATCATCATTTTCAACGGGACCGATAGTTGGATTTGGCGTAAGAGCTCTCGCTTCATTGTTTTCAACTGTACCAATAGTAAGATTTGGGGTAAGGGGTCTATTTTCTACAATGGCCGTAATTACTTGAACACTCAATAACTGCTCTGATTCTGAATGGGGCAGAATACGATCAGTGACTTGACTGGGCAGAAAATCGGCTTCTCCAAAAATGTCTGTATTAACAGGCCACGTTCCGGTTACAGCAAAAATGATACATTGCCGAACACGTTTTATGTCAAACTTAGGTTTTAATAACTGATTAAAACAAACGAACATACACATAAACAGAATAAAAACATTGAATAAAGCATGTTAACTAAGCTAACCTGAAAATAAACTAAAATAGGAGAGTTGTGACATGCTGTCACAACTCTCCTATGTGGAAAAAATCGTGACCTAATCAGAATAATAATTCGTAATTTCGAAACAAGATGCAAACACAACAAATCAATGTCACCCATTGAAACTTCAAAAACCGCACGATATAAGAAAAAATAGCATGGCCACATTAGTGCAATAGGTCACGATATAAATACAATCGAAATATTGATAAAAACCTTACTTTTCAATGATTTTTTCTTCAAAACGCCGTACTCACATAACCGCTTGCCGTGCTGCTTTGGCGCATATTGCATCACGTAGCCCTTCGTTTAAAAACAATTGAGCCGCGTTGCCAGCTCGCTAACGGTCATAGGTTCCGCGAAATCGTCTTTGTAACAACTCTCCTCTGTCACAACTCCCCTAGGTCTCCCCTACGTACATATCCCGTGCTTCATATTTCAATTTTCTTGCAATCGGTGGTGACTCACATACCGATAAGAATGAAGAACAAATAAATAATAGAAATAGAATTCGAGTTCATTGTTGATTGATTCCAGCTTCATGTTTCGTTTATAATTTCAGATTTCGTGTAAGTGAAAATAATATGAGATTTGTCACGTTTGTCCTCATATGACGCATATGATTCATAATTTCCTTTCAATGTTGTAGATGCGTTCAATAAAATTTCCGTTGAATTTCAATCGAACATCAACAAGAAAACACCACTTACTTGTTTTTTTAACCATTATGTCAATAGCCGGAAATATGATTTATTATATCCTCAGGTATAATAGATGGTAGAGATGAATAGATAATCTCAATGTTTATTGAAGATTTATTATAAAAATAATTATTACAACAGTGATTCACGAGGATCTTTTCCGTTTGATTAATTGTAGGACTAATCGATAGCCCCGATCGTCTTGGTTGTTATCTGGTTTCAGAAAAAAAGGATCTCGGTTTTAAGTGGGGAAAAGTAACCGATAAGTTTAAAGGCAGCTGTGCAAACAAAGTATCATGAAATTGTTTTAAAATATATGAACTTTCATTGTGGGTTGATTGACCGTTTACAATCGAACGTTGCATGGTCAATATTATTTAATAAGGGTTTCGACTGTGCGATAAGGAAAACTCCCATTCATTGAATTACGTGGAATTTCAGCATGGGTCGACTGATAGTTTACAATTCTCATATGGTGCATGTATTGTTAAGTTGATAAAGTTTTATAAATCTTTTGATTTGAATGAAAATATTAGCCGTGCAAATTATAGATAAAGGAGTTCTTTGAATCGTGATATATTTGTCGCCCCGTGAATCATACTTATAATTAACAATAGAAATAATGTAAGCCCTTTCGTTACTGGTGGTGTCAGATGAGACGATTGGTGGTCGTGCGAAAAGAACGAGTCGTCTCAAATGAGATCGCGTGGTGTAATCTTTCGTCGTATCATTTAACATACTTTTTAAAAGATGTCATTTAGTATTTATGTTGAAAAAAATAATAATAGGTCTGAATTACATAATTTATTTTGCTTTCAAGTGAATTTGTCATTCGATCATACATTTTTATTCATTCAACACCGTTTTACTGTATTATTTTTATATTTTTACTGAATCCCGTATTCCTTCATCTGTTGGTGCTGATTGAGACATTTTTACGACTTTTTTTATACAAAAATTTACGAGTTATTTTACTGGCTAGTTAATATTTAGGGTGTCATATATACGAAAAAAACGGTCGAAACTTATTAAAACGTACAAAAAAAATAATCTGAAAATAGAATACATTGTGGCAAGATCTTATGTCTCAATAACTTCAAGAAAATTTCAAAAATTTCAATAATATACGGAGATAATAATTTGAATATCATCCGCTCAATTGATGTACGATAGTTAACTTAAAATTAATTGTAATAAACATCAACCGATTATGAATTATTATAAATTTTATTTTGGGTAAAAATGCAAATAAAATAAATTGGCTTCTATATGCAGGGACGGGTATATGCAATATTTTAACTGGGCTATGTGCAATATTTTAACTGGGCTATATTCAAACTTACCTACAATGTATGCGACAACTGGGTTTTTTCGAGATTCGACCAACAACCTTCTTATACAATATCTGCGCAGTTACGCATTTCCCTCAATGTATCGTATCCAAACTAACGATCTTGTTGTAAATATGAAATAAAAAAAAAAGTTAAATATGTATATAATTATATGTTCATCGATTATTTAACTAAACTAAATTAAATAATAAGTAAGATGGAACCATAGTGACAAATTCGGTTGCACTTTCTAACAAACTTTCCTGAAATATTTCGATGATTGGCTGTCGGATTCGTAATGTATTTGATTTTTGATTACGCATTGAAGATTATTTATTTATTGAATTCCGTTCGTACCCAGATAAAAGTCTAGATTAGCTATTTATTATGTTGATTGAATTTCATTCGCACCGTGGTGAAAGTTCACTATCTAACGTGCATCGTTTCGGCTTCGAGTGCCGTTTTTATAATAGCGCGCGAACCATTCACGGAAGACAGTCTTGCGGCCGCTCTTGTTGTTATATCTCATCGTTAACTGATAGTGAAACTATTCTAGGTTAGAATTTTGTTATTTTTTTGAACGCCTCGGATTATTGTTAGGTGATTTTCATTCATGTTATAATCGCAAACGATATAAAAGAGAGCGAAAGTAACTTTTGATTGGTTTATTGTCTCCAGAAGTTTTGGTGCCATTTTGTTTCACAATGAGGTTCACTAGCTTTTCGAGTATTCGAAACTTTTATGTTCTTGTATGATAATGTTTTGATTTCGATCTATACGATTTAAATTTCGATATATATCGATTTAAATTTCGTGACACGTTTTAACACATTCAAACATGTCAGTTTTAAGTACATATTCCATTCACAATAAAAGTTTTTGTAAGAAAGTATTGATTGGTCGACTAAACTTTTTTTATTATATTCACAGCAAATCATAATATAAAATGGATTGCTTCACTTTCGATACAGTTCATTCTAGTTTTAGTTATCCGAGTATATTTTGTTTTTAACTCATCAGGGGCACTGATCCATCTGGATACGAAGATTTTGTAGTCGATGTGACTTGGGCTTTTTTCTTTCAAAAAGTATAATAGTACCCGATGGAAAGCAATGTGTACACTTTGTTAGTAAACATTTATGAAGTCTTCTGCTTTATAATTTCGATGATTTCTGCAAAAGCTCGCATATATATATATATATATTCCTTTAATTTTTCTAAAAGAACCTGCCCCCCTTTTTTCTATTATTAGTGAGACTCGTTTAACACAGTGATTCAGCGGAGCCTATCTACCGTGTTAAACGAGAGATACCTATAATTCAAGGGTTCCCAACCTTTTTGTACTCTAGAGCGCATTCTAAAATATCGGTAGGGTGGCGGGCACCACCTATTTTTGATCGACAAACTCCTTCCATAACTTCTTATTTTCCCATAATTTATTTTCTTATATTCATAATTTATTAATAAAAAATAAACAAAAATGTTTCAAAATAATAAAATTATTATTCAAATTACACACACACAGAGAAACGTAAACAAAAAACACGAATACAAAAAACTCTAACAAATAAATAAAAATTATTTACATTTTTAATTAGTGTTTATGAAAAAATTCTGTCACGGTCGAATAGTGGCGGGCACACACGAATCGTTCCGCGGGCACGGGGTTGGGAATCCCTGCTATAATTCATACATTTTTATTTTATTTAGAACAATGACAAAACCAACAATCGGTAGAGGAAAAAGGATTAATATTTTAGAAGCCTTGCGAAATTTGGATCTGGAATCAAATCCAAGTCCTCCAATCGCCAGAGGAATCACAAATCCATCTATATCCTCCTTATTGATACCAGCGGTGAGTATTCGTTTTATTTTATTGATGATTCTCAAATATTTCTAATTTTATTTCAAATACAATAGAATCCCTATTATCCAGATTTATCAAAAAAAAAAAAAAAAATTGTTTTTGCCTAATAAAAATGGCAACTTTTTCATTTTGAACGTACAATCCCCATTTATTCTGTATAATCGAGGTTTCGCTGTACTAATATCTTATTTTTTTAGCCTGGACCTAGTCATATACATGGAAGAGGACGCGGTTTTATATTTGATACAGAGCCAAAGTAATATTTTGCAATTAATTGATATGATTTATGTAGGTTGATTTTAATGATTCGTTGTTTTATTTAGTGACGCATCCAATTCAGTACAAAAACCGCCTGACAAGTTGGAACCAAAGAAATATTCAAAACCAGTATTAGGAGATGATGATAATCGTAGGTCAGACGTAAAACCAAAGAAAAGTGAACTCAAAGTATGAAATGATTTCTACTTCTTTCTTTACATAAAATATAATCGATTGTTAAATACGAATTGAATATTTTATACAGGAAAATGATGAACCTGTTACCAAACTAGGAAAAACTGGACATGCCGTAGACGTATCTGCTAATTACTTGAGACTTACCGTTGATAAGAATCATGGCGCTTTTGAGTATAGAGTCTCGTTCATTCCAGAAACTGAACACAAAGCATTTAAAATACAAATGCTAAAAGGTAATTTAAATAAAAGTGATGTATATAAAATCTTACAGAGCTTTTGCTGATAGTTTTTATTTCATTTTAGAGCACAGTGACATATTGGGTAAAGATCTGACATTTGATGGCACCACGCTTTACTTGCCCCAAATTTTGAATGATAATATAATGACTTTGAAGTCAACACATCCTACAGAAAGGACTCCAGTTACTCTTGAGGTTGGCAAATATTGAAATCTCATGATTTCTATTAATTAAAACATCCTCGAATGTCACATTTCAAAATTTTTGTTCTTTTAGCTAAAATTTATAACGAAAAAAGACTTAAAACACATGATGCAAATTTTCAATATCCTTTTCAAACGAATCATGGTTACCCTCAACCATGTTAAAATTGGTCGAGAATGCTACAATTTAGAAAAATCTCTTTCGATACCTCAGCATAAGTTGAAACTTTTACCTGGGTAAATAAGCTTCTAATGTTTTGTGAAATCACACCAAGCTCTTAGCTGTCAGTTTAGTGTTTTTTTTTTTTTTTTTGCAGTTATGTCACAGCAGTTAGTGTATACGAAGATGGACTTATGCTCAACTTGGATCCGTTACATAAAGTTGTGCGAACTCAGACAGTTTTAAGTGAAATATACGATATTACACACAACTGTCAAAATTTAGAAAATGCTGTGAAAAATTGTCTCGTAGGGAAGGCAGTTTTGACACAATATAATGGAAAATTATATACGTAAGCTGATAATTATTGTTTGTTCAACCTTTTTATTTTTAGTGTATGAATGTCTAATGATTTTTTCTCATTTTAGTGTTGATGATGTTGATTTTACAAGAAACCCTTTATCTGAATTTTCGTTATCGAATGGGGAAAGTATATCGTTCCTGAAATACTATAAAAAAAACTACGGAAAGGAAATAATTGATTTGAAACAACCCCTCCTCATTAGCCGGTCAGTTGATTTTTTTATAATTCTATCAATTAGTTGAAAATTTATAATTGATTAGATTATTTATTTTAGACACTTAAAGAGAAAAACAAATCCAAAAGTTGACGACAAGTTTGACGAGCAGCTAATATGTTTAGTTCCAGAACTTTGCAATATGACTGGATTAACAGACGATATGAGGGATAATCATAATCTTATGAAAGATTTATCTTCTCATATGCAAGTCACACCGAACCAAAGATATCAAGCTCTAAAAGATGTAAGTATTTCGATTGGGCCTTTTTTCTTCATATAAAATGTTAATAATTTCTTAAATTTTATTATTTAAGTATGTCGATCTTGTGAACTCAAACGATAGAGCTAAAAAAATGTTAAACAATTGGGGACTCAGAATAGACCCATTACCTGTCACTTTATCGGCGCGTGAATTAAAACCAGAAGATATTTTTTTTGGTCATTCGAAAATTGTATCTGCTTCAAAAGAAGCAGATTGGAATAAAGGAGCCCTATTAAACCCGGTTATTACACCCATTGATATAAAAAGTTGGGTTATAGTATTTACTCAGCGAAATGCCCAGCATGTCAAGGTAAGAAAATATTTGATATGTTTTCCTACCAAAAGAAATAACCATTATATTTACAAATAATTTTTTTAATACAAAATATCTTTTTTTCAGGACTTTAGTGAGTGCATTTTACGCTGTAGTCAGTTGGCTGGTATTAAAATTGAATCACCAAAATTAGTAAAACTACCAACCGATAAAATAGATGCTTACGTGAATGCTTTAAAAAAAGAAATCAATCAGTATTTACAGCTTATAGTATGTATTTGTCCTAACAGCCGGGACGATAGATATGCTGCAATTAAAAAAATATGCTGTGTGGATTCTCCCATTCCATCGCAGGTAAAATCTTTTACAAAATCTTTTTTTGGCTTGAGATCATTTGACAAAATATGTATGTTCTTCATTAGGTATTAAATCTCGATATATTATAAGAAAAATTTTTTTAGACTATGTCAAAAGTTTCATGTAAAAAAAATGATAATGTATAAAAAAATATTTATTTATAGGTGATAAATGGATTTACTCTTTCAAAGCCTCAAAAACTTCGTTCTATTGCGCACAAGATTCTTTTACAAATAAATTGTAAGTTAGGCGGAACACTTTGGTCTGTTCCAATTCCATACTCAAAATTGATGGTAGTTGGATTGGATGTTTACCATTCCAAATTACTCGACTCCCAGTCAGTCTGTGGTTTGTAAATTTCTTTGATTGTCCAATGCTTAAAATCTGAATTGAGTTTTGAAAAAAAGTATATGTTCATAGGATTTACAGCGTCATATGATCAGTCGCTCACTAGATGGTATAGTCGAGCGTGTTTTCAAAGGCCTGGCCAAGAAATGGTAGATCAGTTGAAGATTTGTTTTATTGATGCTATAAAACTGTATTTAGACACCAACGGATATTTACCCGACAGAATTATTGTATATCGGTAGGTTGATTATAATTCAATATAATAAATTACTTTTATACAATTATATGGTTTATTATGTTTAATTTTCAGCGATGGAGTCGGGGATGGACAATTTAATGTCATCAAGGAGTACGAGATTGCCCAGATGATATCTTGTTTTAAAGTAATAGACAGTGAATATAGCCCAATGTTTACATTTATAGTTGTACAAAAAAGGAACAACACGAGGATTTTCACCACTCCTTCGAGAAACTCCAATTGTAATAATCCTAATCCTGGAACAATAATAGATAACACAATAACACGTCGATTTCTGTAAGTTTAATAAAACTATCATTTTTTTAATTATATTCACGTACTTACATTATCATTTTAAATAATTACAGATACGACTTTTATGTTGTGTCTCATAAAACAAGAATGGGATCTTTGGTTCCTACTCATTACATCGTTCTGCACGATACGTCGACAATGGAGCCTGATCATGTGCAGCGATTGACATTTAAGATGTGCCATTTATATTATAATTGGCCTGGTACCGTACGAGTGCCTGCTCCTTGCCAATATGCACACAAATTGGCATTCCTCATCGGTTCGAGTGTGAAAAAAGAGCATGATCTTTGTTTAGCTGATAAACTTTTCTTTTTATAAATTTTTAAGTTTATCTTTTATGTTGTATATATAATATTATACATTTCAAAAAGGGTTTTTTTGTTTCCTAATCTCACAATCAATATTAATCGTTTCTATGTAAAATTAAAACTATTTCATAGTTCATAGGATATATTTTTTACATGATCGGATAGTTCTTAATTTTTTTTATGTGTTCTCGACAACTCCTTAATACTACTAGGAAACAGCACTCCTATGGTTCGTGATATGACTCGCAAAGCCGGGACTTAGTTTATGTATAGATATAGCACGACCAATATGTGTAAGAATTTTACTGTGATTTTTAACACAAATTTTTGTGCCATATTCCTTTTTTTAGTATTATGAGTACTTATTTAGCACTAATTGATCTCGAATTCATCCAACTGGTAGTACAAAATCATAAAATTCAATCATCGTGACATTCAACAAGTTACCAATGTTTCACTGGTGCTTCAAATCAAACAATAAGAAATCGATACATTTGATAAGGTTAAATTTTAAGATTATAGTTATATGATTATGTTAGTATTAATATGAACTATTAAAGTTAAATGTTATGAAATGATCATGATTGATTTCTATTCTAGTTTAGCATAATGCGAGTACACCCGACCTTCTTTTTACACGGGGGATACGTTCCAAAGACTACTGTGTAAAAAAAATGTATGGTGACCATATAAATATTGGAGATAGGTTCCATCACTATACTCGGATAGAACTTTCATCCAAATGTACTTTATAAAAAATGTGTAATGTGAAAAATTTTCACCTGTAAAATCATTAAAAGACAATATTTTTTTTTATTTAATAACTATAATTACATACATATAATTATATCAGTATACTGGCCTGCACCAAATCTTACCATTGTATCATAATAATACATATTATTATTATTAATTATTATTGCATTATTTTTGTACCTTGTTAAAGTGAAAAATCTGTTTAAAAAAAAATCAGTTCATCTTCCTTGAACTGTATTATTTTGGAATGGTGTAAAAAGAGGATTAGGTGTATTTAAAGTATAATAGTATTGTACTTGTTTTTTTTTGTTTTTATTATGTTACTTTAAAATTTTATATTTTAATTATTTCATTTAAACTGAATTTATTCGATGAACCAATACATGATCATTTCAAATAAGATATATAATTATGATTTCATTACAATTTAAAAAAAAAAGCATCTCGACTACTACACAAGAGTGCATGAAAATTTCTAGATTCTCTAAAAATCGCATGAAATTAATGCACTTACTTCTGATAAACTCGATTTGATAGATGGAAGATAGAATGTTGAAACTTTCCTCTTTGTTATTTTAAGTGACAATAAGTTTAATTTACCAAGTCATGTATTATACATTTTTGTTGACATTTTAAATTTTAAATTGATTTTCAAAGATGTTAATCTATGCCAATGAATAAATAATATTTCTATATATTACGAAAATGCTTTTATTTCATCTTCACCAAATAATATACAAATTGCTTTAATAAGTCAAAGATAATTGATTTTCAAAAAGCCTTTTTTAACCGAAAAATAAATTAAAAAAGAATTAATGCAAATGTTGCGAAATTGTGACAATATATTATGTATGTATTTTCTGAGTGGTTATTAGTGTTTCCTATCCAGGAATAACCTGATTTTTTCAAGCTTCTTATTAACTTGTTTATGTTTAAAGCTAGCACATATTTTTTTATATAAAAAAATATTTCGCAATAATCTTATTCTAGTATTAAAAAGTATCTTAATTGTGTGCTTGGTTATACAAATGCAGGTAGAAAAAGATTTTCGAAATAATAATAATAATTAAAAAAAAGTTTTTTCAAAACATGTGAGGAATCCTGCGACTGATCCAGAGCTGTCTTGAGACCCGGGAATTGAAAAAGCCCAATATTCGGAAACATCATACAAGTCGATATATTGAAATATGACAAGTCTAATTGAAAGTTTGAAATAAAAAAAACTATAAATTATTTCAATCAAATTATTATTTTTTCAAGCTTTTATTGACTTGTTTATGATAAAAACCAAGTGAAAAGTATTCAATCAGTTGCAAAATTTTATTGTTAGACTTCTCCCATTAAAAAAATCGTCGATTTCATTATTATTAATATTAAATTCAAATTCATTAAATTTCACGTTTTTTACACATTTTCGTACAATCCTAGACTAACTACAATATTAAAAATATTCCAAACTTTCACCTACAATATCAAAAGACATAAAAACACATACAATCAACACGAAAAGACAAAAAGCAGACTTAGGCCACATTCCAAATCGACAACACACAATTTGAGTCTCGCCTCCATAACAATATTCATTCAACGACCGTTCGTTGTCAATGTCGGTCGCACGAGTCCATACAAATTAAAACACACGTTCAAACATCAATCGGAAATGATTAAACCCTTAAGTTACGCAACGGCACTGTGCTGGTGCTCGTTTTTCATCTGTGAGTAAACCTTCCATATTATTCGCAATTTCGCAAAATCGCGACACGTCGAAATCGACAAAACAATAATAATCTGCCGCGCATCTCGAACATGCGGGTGTTAATAAAAACGAGTGAAATTGAATCGACAAAAGACGATGGTTGCATGTCGCATATTGCATTACGTGCATCACGTGCATATCGAATTGAATAGAAAACTCTGTTCGTATATTTCGTGTATTAAATATAATTAAAAACCGTATACCGGTGTGCTAATTAAATGTTTGCATGTCGTTGTGAATAAACTTCATTCAAATGAATAATAAAATGTCGGAAATTTTCTAAAATAATAGTTCACTGAAGTATCAATAAATAATATTTTTATACCGCTTAAAAATCTTTTTTTTAGTATAAAAATAATTATTAATTACAATTGGAATGCTTTATTGTCTATGAAGGTATTAACTGACGTGTTCGTTTACGATTTTGATAGCTTTTGACCCATCGATATAGTATCTGTATTGACATTGAACTAATGGGAACATTTCTTATTCGTTTATAAAAGCAATGCATGATTCTTATTATTTCAATTTAAATAACCGCATGAAAGAAGCTTAACGGTTCATTTAATTAACAATTGTTCCAGAAAATCGGTAAAAGTCCAATATTACAATACTTAAATTAATTTTTTTAATTGGACTCAGACCGTTTTTTTAAATAATGGCACATGTGTTTTTTTTCGCTTTTTTATAGGTGCACTTTGTCGATCGGCTCCTGGTTAGTACACCATGCAGTTTGATAAGAACTAAAATGTAACTATGTGTTTTGGTTTTGTGTTTTTTGTTGGCATAAATGGCATGGATTTGAAAAAATACTGGAAAAAGGTTGGAAAATGGCTTATTTACATGTGGAACGAATGTGTGGTCATATATTTTTTGTTGAATTTGGCAATATTTTGTTAATTATGACACCTGTTTGTTTTTTTTTTGTTTTGTCTGGTTCGCATAAATATTAACTTCTGAATTAAAAAAATTGTGCATATTAATTTAGAAATCGACATCAATAGTAAGTGATAAGAACAAAATTTAACGGTGTGTTTATTATGCAAATAAAAATTTAATTAACAAAATGAAATCGAGATAATTTTACGTTTTGTGATTGAATAAATACGAGAGCGAAGATCGTAGAAAATAATAAAAAGCTTGAATTACTTGCAGTGTGTCAAAATTTGCGTATTTGTTAAGCTAAAATCTTCAGTCCAGTTAGAATCCAATCATGACGTGTATATTTGCAAAGCTAATTTTCCTAAACAAGTGTGTCACAAACATAAACATAAATTGTATAATAAATATAAAAAGTAATTGTAAGAAATGTTAAATTTTAAAACTATTCTCATATATCTTTTTTGCACGAAAAAACATTAGATACTTATGTAGGATTTTTTTGAGAAAATTATATACTTATTATTAATAATAAAAAGCTTGAAAAATTGATTCTTTCGTATAAATTTCATGTTTTTCTCTTTTACGAATTTAATTTTAATAAAAAAAAATTTCATAAACAACTGAAATGCAATAAACGATTTCAATGTCGTCATACATCCAAGAATTAAATCGCAGAACACTCAAAAATTCGAATATTGCACACGCCCCCATTTCAAATTAAAAAACAATTCTTCAGTGTGTCATTCGAGCATAAAATATGCATGTAAATTAATTCGAAGTCAGTTCAAAAACCGTTATGCGCGCCTTCACGGAAACCGGTCGTCGGAATCCTCAAACTTCTCTACGACCACGTAAATCCATACACCGCACGAAAACCTCTTGTATACCTTAACAATAAAGAATACAATCGCATATTATTTAACATAAATCCGGCACTGGAATCGGTACTGTAACGTCATCCGAACGGCAAAACGTTTTCTGTAGTAACTCGAGGGAATCCACCGTCAGCATCATCAGTGACTCGTCGGCCGTCACGTCGAAGACACTGTCCGTTCTCTCATATATTATTCTTATAATCCTTATTAGTTTTGTCTAATAAAGTTTCGTCCTGCGCCTAGTCCGGAACTGGTTAATCAGTGTGAAGAGCGCGTTTACGGGTCGTCGAACTTCCAAGTGGATTCTGACTTCTGATCGTGAGCTGCTTGCCCAAACATTATTATTTATTTAGCAAAATCCGTACAAAAAAATAAGTTTCGAGTTTAATTTTCGACGTGCACACAATCGACATTGACCTTGTACGATAAGAGCGCTCGCATAAAAAACCGTACGTAAAGTGAATCTTTGTTTTACTTTTACTGTTCGAAAGTGGTCTCCGCGGTCTAATAAACCGGGTCACGCACGCGAAACCAAAAGTGGAAGATCTCTCGAAGCGATAAAATGCTCCGAAATCATAAAAAAAAATAAAAAGCCCGAGTTCTCTCGATAGCGAGTAGCGATCCGCAATGGCGGAGTGGTGGTTGATGGCGTCGTTGTCGCTGACCGCGCACGCCTTCGTGCTATTGTCGTCCGCAGCAGCTGGTGGCGCAGGCTTCTCGGGCTTTGGGGCCCCGGGGGCGCCGGCCAAGGTGTACACGTTGAGGTCCGAGACCCTGCTGGCCGAAGCTGATGTCGCTCCTCATTACGTCGGGCACAGAATCGCTGGAAGGCTGCACATCTCTACGGCCTGGCAAGGAGCTGATGGAGTTCAGATTATCAGGCTTCAGGTTTGTGTTTTTTGAATTTGGCGCTAATTCGATATTCGGTGTGTGTAGTGTGAAAAATCTAGTGTAGGGTGAACATTTTTTTTGGTATGGCAACATTTGTTGTTTTGTAATTAAATTGATAATCTTTTTTAGCTGGTGGCACCCAAGTTGTATATCAAGTCTAGGAAGGCTCCGTCTCCTGAAGGGTTCGTTGAACATGCATCGTTGTTGGACAGTATGCAAAACGAGCCGTTTTATGCGATTTGGAAGGCGGGGAATATTCAAAATGTTTTCATTCGAAAGGATGAGAGTATAAGTTTGACTAATTTTAAAAAAGGAATCATTAGTTTGTTACAAGTAAAATAAATTTAATATACATATGTATATTATTTGCTTTCGTATGTCTGAAAATATCTTTTTTTCAGTTTCAAGTATTAGATATGGAAACGAACGAGACTGATGTTTCGCATACTTGTAATGTGCATTATACTTCGTTATCGCCGACATCTATAAGAAAAATCAAGGTATCAAAATAATAAAAATGAATATAAACAATTTTCCTTTTACAAAAATTTGTCTTAAGAAAATCTAAAACATTTCAGACTCACTGTGTGCAACCAAAAGATACTCTTAGTAACAGTCATCCTGAGAATATTCTTTCAGTCATTTTAAAAAGCAGCAGGCAAACAGATTACAACATGAATAACGATAATTCTGTTGTAAAATCCATAGTCAGCAAAGAAATGCACGTAATGAAAATGACTATAAAACAAGAAGCGGGAAATCAGGTCAAAGTTACTCAAGAATTGATATTAAACGAAAACGAGAAAGGTGAATCTTTCATTCTAAAAGCTAGAACTTTGGAAGAAGCTATTCAAGAATTACATAAAAAGCAAGATATTCTAAAAGAACAAAACTTGAACGTTTTGAGAGCACCTCAAATATGTCAAGACGATTGTCCGACTGTAAGTTATCAAATATCATTTTAATTATTTATTTTATAATGATATTCTAATCACATTTTATGAATAGTTGGCCAAATTAATAAAAGAAAACCGAGACACATTAAAAGCTTCACAACTCGGTTCAGCAAAATCTTCTATCGTTTTTATTAAATTATTAACCGCTGCTCGTCAAGCGACAGCTGACGAAATTTTAAAAGCATTGAAAGGAGTCAAAAATAAAGAAATCCTGTGAGTATAATTGTTACATTTTTTCAACAACTCTATATATTATATAACTCATATGTATAATCTCTAATACTCATATAACTCTTTATATTTTTCTCATTTATATGATTCATCATATAATGATTGTATTTTTTAATAGACAACAATTATGTGACCTCATTGGTCTCACTCAAACAATGGCTGCTCATCAAGCTGCAAAAAAATTTTTGCATTTCGACAGTGAATTAGATATTGATAATACTGAAAGATATTTGTGGGCACTTTCCATAGGCACTCATCCTCATGTAAGTGAACGTTATGAAAATTATTAAATAAATATTAAAATATTAATAATTTTTTTATTTAAAAATATAAATTTAATATTTTCAAATCCAGGAAGAAGTCATTTACGATCTGATGAAGATATCTGAAAATAAAAACGTTCCAAAAAAATTATTTGATACTCTGGTTTTGACGATTGCTGCAATGGGTAACAAATTTGCCCAGCAGTCCAAATGGAGTTTCAAACATAAGGTAAAAAATATTTTCTTATTTTCAAAAAAATATGTATGTATGTATTTTTTCCTGTTTTGCTCATACTCTGTATTTAAATATTTCTTATGCTCGAATTTGATCAATTCATTTTGCTGCAAAACCTGTTCTTCACATCTCAATATTATTTACATATTTTACAGTCATAAAAAATATATATAATACTTTAAGTAAATATTTTCAATTTGTATTTATGTACTTAAATGATTTTCAGGTTGTTGCAAAGGTGAAAAATCGTATTGAATATTCATTAGCAGAATGTAAAGATGACGAATGTCGTATATTATATATGAGAGCTATGAAAAACTTGAAGCATCCAGAACTATTGAGTGTACTTTTAGAAAATGCCGAACATGGGCATAAATCATTATCCGTAGCAGCTATGAAGGCTTTGAAAGCGATGCCCAAACATTATTGGGATAAATCTGTGATAAAAACATGCCAAAGAATATTTTATCAGTTGAAGAAACGGTACGATTCAAGTTCAAGGACAATAGCCGTTGACATTATATTAGACTCGAGGCCGTCTGAAAATATTATAAAAGAATTAGTGTGGTTTTTAACTCGACAAGAAAAAGAATATGAAGTTAAACAATTCTTGTTCCAAAGACTGCAGATGATTGCAGATAAATGCCTCAAGTTTAAAAATACATTAATGAAAATAATACAAGGTGACCGAACTTTGAATAATTGGAATATCTTAGGTCAAAGAGGTACGATGATATGTTCATATTTAAATGTAGAGAAACTAGATTAAGTACTATATTTGTTAAACATTTTTAGGATTAACTACTGCTTTTATAAGACCATTTATGAATACGAATTCAGTTAATGGTTCTTTAGTAACAATTCAAGAAATATCGGGTGGCATATTGAAAAGAGGTCATGTCGATATTGTAATAGAAGCTAATGGAGAAGAAAAAGAATTATTTAGTGTAAGTATAATTAAAAAAGTAATGATCCAACGTAAAATGTTTTTACTGACCTTTTTTTTAGTTAGGATTATTTGCTGGAGGTTTGTCTAGTTTCATGAGCTCGAATTCAAATAATGAAGATAGCGAACCAGCTGAAGATGATGTAGCAACAGCAGGCATGGAATTGACTGTCCAAGGAGTACAAATTAGACCCTTCAAATTTTTCTCTGGACAAGGAGAACTTATGGGTCATGTATGGTCCGGCACAGCTAGTGATAGAACAACTGCGTTCCAGGTCTGTCTTATTTTATATATATTAAAAATTAAAAATATATAAGAATTTGTCAAATAATGTAAAAATTACAATATTTATATTCTGGCAGGCATTAATTTTACTTCATGACCACGCAGAATGGATTACTTTGGGAAATGGCATAACGGCAGAGCTAAAACTATTAGGGACTGCTTCATTTGATCTTGCCGGAGAAATCCAGCTTTCAATCTGGAGTAGAGTCGCACATTCTGTAGTAGAAAAAAAGTAAATATTCGATTAGTGAATGTGAAATAATTGTTGCACTGTTCTAAAATATTTTTATAATTTCTTTTCAGTGCCGGTATTGCAATTCAAGGTTTACTAAAAGCAGATACTGAATTTGTTCGATCTCAAGTTGATTTTCTTATTGTAACTGAACCGAAATTGAATCTCGTATCTGATATCGATTTCTACTCGGATATTGCTCTTTGCATGCAGTTGAAGCAACCAAACACAATGATGAAGTGAGTTGTCATTTTATATTTATTATATGATTTTTATTTTTGTATTTAATTCATTTTATTTTGTCAGACATAACATATACAAAGTGGAGCGCATCCCTGGAAGTAAACACAGGCTTCGTAAAACAAAATACAAGAATATTCAATTGCCTGGAAAAACGTACACTCTAAATAGGAAAAATAATTTAATGTGCAATGTGATTCATAACAAATAAGATATTATGTTCCATACGATAGGTTGTTTTTACTAATTGAATGCAATATAGTTCCAATCAATAATTTTTGGAAATACTTAAATGTTCAGTAACGCAATACTGTATTTTTTTTATGCTGTTGTAAGGATCTAGTCATATTATATTTTAAAATTAATACTATGCCGCTGACCTGTTTGAAAATCCCAAATCTTCTCTTCAATTTTATTTACTATAAAATAAAATTTATTTTTACGTAGCAAAATTGTACTGATTAAAGTAAAAATACAAATTTAAGTAAATTATAGTGAAATTCGTTACCATTTCAATAAATTATAGTAACATAACCATATCAAAGCCAGTATGTATTAAAAATAGTGAGATAAATCCAGTAATGACATTTAATTTTGTAATAATTAGTAATTGTAGGTATTGTGCAATTTGAGATAGAGAAAAATTAATAAATCAAAAATTTTGTACTGATATTTTGGAAATAAATTATTTTTCGATACACATTTTCTTATTCAAAAAACTTAAATCAAATGAAATGCTGAATTTTATTCAACACGTTTAAGTGTATTGAATTCTTTCAGACCCTTCGACCGATGGTAGTTAGAGCTCAAGAACAATTAATCATGTCGTCGGAAAAAGGGCTAAGCTGCTATTTCCTATACGGCAAAAGCCTTTTTACGTCTTAGAGAAAAGCTATTATAAGAAATTTATATTTTTTCCCCACATTTTCTTTGAAGCACGCATTCACAGCATGATACACATCATTCTTCAGACCAGTGCTCCGTAACCTTTATCTTCCGCGGCACAGTAATATATTCACGGTATACTCCAAATAAAAATGTGCAAATATAGAAACTACATTGATAATTGATTATATATTATAAAAAAATATACAATTTTTTTCTTCAATACATAACGATACATTAGCACCGTCTCGCGACACAGCGGTTGTGGAGCACTGCTTTAGACTATGAAATCACACAAAATTTAAATTTTTGATTTGATTTTATTATTGCACAATTGTATAATATATATCGTATTTTTAACACATAACAATTTTTCTAATGTATAATCATATCGATTTTTTTCAATTGAATACCATAACCGCGTAAAGTTAAGCGATTGCGGTATTTACTTGGAAATGATAAAAGATTTCCTTTTCAGCAACAAATACTATAATATTCTGCGGTTATTTGTGTCTGAAACTTATCGTTTTCAATGAACGACCGCAGTAAATATTTGTCGTCTATGAACGTATGCGCGATGAGATTTCGATTTTTTAAAAGTGCCTCTGTGACCTAGAATGATATGGAAGCGGCGGTTTCCTTTTTTCCCATCGCAAATGAAAATGACAACGTACTTTTTTCTTTTATCGTGTATGAAAATTATGTGTGTTTTTGACATTCACTTTTATTTTGCTGTAGGAAATTTGACAGCTGTGAAATATTGAATGCGCGCCGCGCGATTGTTCGAAAAATAAAACGTTTGCTTTTGAAATTGTTATATTTAAGTGAAAATGAAAATGATTTTGCTATATTATTATATTTCAAACATTCAGTATAATTTATTTTAGTTTATTTATTTAAATAAAGTAAATTATCTGACGAAATTTACCAGATTTTTCGATAGAGCGTATGATTTCTTAAGTAGCGATTTTATAAATATACCTTTGATATAAATATTATATTTTTATAAGACGCATATTCATATTTTGTGTATGATAAACGTATATTGGTTAATAGGTCGTTCTATACAAAAAATATATCGGTATATTTCGGTATGTTTAACAATGAGTTTTTTTTAAATTATTTGATTTCTCAATTAACCGAAATTAGTGACGAATGAATCTTTTATGTAACAATAATGTACGTTTATAAACGTTATTTAAAATTTTAACTATTAGATGGTTATAAATGTAGTTAATCAAACGAAAACATTTTTTCCCCTTTTCTTATTCAGAAATTATCTTTTTAAATGATATAACATGTATTACTAATTTTTATCTTGTCAATTCAGTAACAATTAGACCATGCATACTGTAAAAACGGCACATGTTATAAAGTTTTCAAAATCAAGAATATTTTTATAAAATATCGTATTTTGATTTCCAACTTCGATATTTTTAAGCTCATCAAAGTCATATTAGTTGATTTTATTTCTATTAAAAGTTATTATTGTTTTTTTTCAGACAACATGCTTTGTTTCAGAATCCACCGCCCACCACTGTTTTTCACCATGAAAACAAAACTCTCAAACTTTTCAGAAGTTCTATAAATATAAATATACCAAAAAAATCCATAAGTACCAATATTCATGCAAATACCAATACAAAAAAATTTTCCATACTCACATTTCAGAAAGATCAAAAATATTACACGACAAAAACAATATATCATAAAAATTTCAATAAATCCCGATCATATTCGACGATAAATCACACACTTATTACCCGAAGAACCATTCACTTCCACAATGAACGTAATTCAGCTGAAAGAATATTATCTTGTTGTTTACAGTGATATTGAGTGGGATAGGAAATTGGTGCACGTGCTGGGTTCGACTAAGTACAACAAACGACCCATTTGTCCACTAACGAGTGTCTCTGCAACCTCAAATATCCTCCACTTAAGTGCAAGGGTTTGTATATGTATGTTGAGTATGTAGGTCGCCATTGGACGAGAAAAATAACGGTCGTTTCGAAATTTGAGTGCATATTGCATTTTCTTATGTGCGCTCGCTGAAAATAGTGAATCGGTATAATAGTGAATTTAAAAAGATGTTATATTATTTTTATTATTGTTCGAAAGATTTTGAAGTATTTTCAACGTCATGCCAATTTATAACATAAATTAAAATATAAAAAATCTATTCATTCAATTTAAAGTTTTGTAAATATTTGAATAGTCGAAAGTTTGATATTGTAAGAATTATTTGAAATTAATTTACATATCACTTGACGTTTTTTTTTAAGTAAATGAGTGGTTTAACATCGTATTTTGTGTTGTGAGGGAAAAAAATTGATTCGATTCGAAAACTTTTGAGTTGTATTGTTACGTAATTCGAAATATGCTTTGACGTACTTTATACGAACGAGTTTTTAAATTTTGCATAAATAAACGAGTATTTCTTGTATTGATAAGAAAAAAAGTTTATTGCTTATCGTGTATATGTTAATCGATAAAATATCTTACGTTACAAAGAAATTTTAGTTGTGTATATGGAATTTCAATATATTTGAAATTTATTTCGATGCTAGTGTTATCACATATAATATTATAATTGTTCGATTTAAATTATTTATTTATTTAATAGAATGTTTATAGCAGGAATAAAACTATCTTGCGAAATTTTCGCAGAAATTACTAATGATTGTAATATCACACAGATCATTAATGTTATTAAAATTATTACTCACAGCATTTTTTCATTTCTATCAATCCATTCTCTCTATTAACAATAGCTAAGATTTTTGAATAGATATTTTGTGCGATTATCATTTTTATCATCTTTTATATATTCTTTGTGCTTGATCTATATTTTATATCTAAAATTGCTACCTTTACCCTTGAATTATTTTTTAATTCCAATTCATATTAAAAATACAAATATGAATTTCCACAAAATTTTCTTTAAAATAAAAGGTTAATCATATAATTTTGGGTTATCAATAAGATCACTGTAAAGAATTTAATCGTATATAATTTAATTAACAATTTATGCAAAAATTAGGAATGAAAAAATAATTAAATTATATTTTTCAACCTATACATATGTTATGCATACAATATCGAAACTATCCATTTCCCCATACTATTCTTCGACCCTGAAAAACATCTAATTTCAAAAATCCCATTATCCAACCCGACATGCAGTTGGCAACGCTTCAACCTTCTATCCTTCACCATCCACCATCACCAACCCTAATCCGACCAATTTAAAATTCAACAACAAACACCAATCCAATTAACAAACCAAAACCACATCCCCAAACACCCTGAGCCACCCCAAACCGTCATCCATCACAACCCACGTCCAATTCGCTCGCCGAAAACCAACACCGACAACCACAAACAAACACAAACAACAATATTGAGCATCCACAACATCCACAACAGATCCACAAAACAATCCACGACCAGATAAATCCATATCGGCCATCGTTCAAGCACCTGAGCATCAGCTGAGCGCTGGGAATTTACTCAGTTGCGGTTGGCCGTCGGAGGCGTCGCACGCGTTCTGTGCGCGGACCGAGAGTCTTTTCGGTTTCGGGTTTTTTCGGTTTTTGAAACGGTTTCGCGGGTTTTTGTGCTCGAGGGAGTCAAAGGAGCGGTATGCCGAAGTCGGGTGAGTTTGAAGTTTGTTCGTGTTTGGCGCGGTTTTGATGTTTCGCGGCTTAACAGTTAGGATTGTGTGCATGTTTGTTGTTTTTCGCTTTATTTTTGAGTGTAGGTTGTGCTTTGGAATTTCGGTGCGAAAATGACAGATGCAACAAGTACGGGTTTCTGGCGAAGTTCACGTGTTTTTGTTTATTATCGATTCATCAAAAAATTATATAATAATCGAATTTAAATAATAGAATATATGGTGAAGAGTTTTATGTATACATTTTTTATATTGATCATTTGCATGCGATTTTTTTTCGAATGACGTAATTTTTACGTAATTAAATTTCGTTTTCGTCACGTTGTGAAATCATCTTCATTAATTACATTAACATAGATATGTCTATCGTTTAAATTGTATTAAATATCATCGAAATCGTTACTAAACAAAAACCGCTACTTTCTTTTAATTATTTTTTTTTCACGACAACCTGAATAAGGAACCAAATAGCGGAAAACACACTTCCTGTTAAATCAGAGACTTACTGTATTTTTAGTAACCGCATTAATGCAATTTATATTTATATAAGTTGAAATCGGATTAAAAATATACGTATAATAAAATTGTCTTTGATTTCGAATTTATTTGTATATTTGTGTCGATTTCGTGCTGGCGTTTCATTACCGTCAATTATCTAGTTCAAGGTTTTAATTGGACAAAAACTTTTCGCATTAATAATAAAGAAAACACCCGTCCGCTAACCGAGTAGACGTCGTCGATCAAACGTTTGGTAAAAGCCACTGAAAAAAACATTTATTTCTCAAAAAAAAAAAAAAACGATCAGATTGTATGTCTCCCAGCGATAAATCAAAAAATCCGAGCCGATAATGATTGTTCTGAAAAAAAATTTCATACACAACAATAAAAAAACAGTCGTTAGTGCGCTCTCTCGAGCGTTTGCTGTTTGAACATGTGTGTGTACATGTTTTTTTCGTACTTAAACATTTATTTTGCGAATTTGTTCCGCCGAACGTTTTCCGAGTGTGATTTGAAGCGGGAAAATTGCCATTTTTCGAAAGTTGCGAATAAATCGGATCCGAGTTTATTTATTTTCGCATGCTAAGTGATTCGGATTGTAACTATCAAACTGTCAAGACGCGTGAATGCCGTCGAGATTGTAAAAATAATGTATGCAAGGAGAAATATGTATTTTCTAGAGATATTTATATCGTTTTATCTTGAAATGATGAAGTATCAAGGGTATAGAAAATTGAATAGTTTTTTTTATTAATAATAATATGAATGTTTATATATTGATATGATTTTATGTGAAAAATGTTGAATTTATTATATAACATTTATAATATGATTATGTTATTTAAATTTTTGTTTGATGTTTGAATAATGGTTTTAAATGAAAATTTAAAATGTTACCCGAGACTTGAAAATTGCGGAAAAACAATTTGAAACGGAAATTTATAACTAGTTTTAAAAATTTTATTGTCAAATTTTATAATAAATTTTCAAATATGACGTAAGTAATAAATATTTTTCTGATATTAAAAAAAACTTCAATTTGTTTGAAATCGAAATGCGTTTAAAAAAATATACACAAAATAGAAATAGACGTTCCGCTAAGTTCTGAATTTTTCTCATGTATCAATTTCAGTACATTAATATTAAAATCGAATAACTTCAACGATCACATTTCGACTTTCATAATTACCCGGCACTCCGAAAATTTTCAATTTCTGAACAAAAACGCAGATTAAAAATTTACAACCGGATCGCTTCCCCATTCAAATAATCGAATCAATTAACTTCCATCGAAAAGATTCAATTGCCAAATTCGTCCATTCAAACCCAACCGACCGAAATCTAACTTCCCAAACCTTTCAGCCCTTCAATACAACATAAGAGAAATCGAGTGGGAAACTCGAGGAGACGAAGATCGCGTGCCTCCGCCGATCCCCATTACGAAGGGTCTCCTGAAAACATGTCAAGGTCGGCTCTATGGGGATTTCAGGATGTCCAGGGAACGTCTGAGGGTATTGCTGATCCTCGATTTCGAGTCATTCGGGTCACGGTTGTTTCGCATTGCAATAATCCGCACTTTTCATTCCGCGCTTTACGACGATTCGATTTTATTGCGAGTTTTCTTTTTGGGGATGTGTATTTGAATTTGGACCCAATCCTCTTTTTGCACGGGGGATACGTTACACAGTGTAAAAAATGTATGATCATATAAAAATTGGAGATAGGTTCCATCTGTATATTTGGATAGAATTTCCATCTAGATGTATTTTATAAAAAAATTGTAATATGATAAAATTTTGCTATGTAAAATCATCGAATTTTTTTAATTTAATAACTATAATTATAACAGTAAACTGGCCTGCATTGAAACTTATCATTATGGCATAATAATGCATTTTTTATTTATTTTTATACCGTGTTAATGTGAAAAAACCGTGTAAAGAAATAATGTTTTTTTTTTACTTGAACCGAGTCATTTCGGAACCGTGTAAAAAGAGGATTGAGGTACATCGGTTTCGCTTTATCGTGTTCAAACAAAAAAAAAATATAGGCTTATTTTGAATTTGTTATTAAAAGATAAGAAAAAAAAACAATCAACGATTATGGAATCTATATATGTAAATAAAAATGAATGTATGTATGTCCGTATGTCCGATTGTGACCTATGCACGCCTTTACCGCTTATCCGATCACGATGAAATTTTGTAAATATGTTGGTTACGCATCCAGAAAAGTTTCAGCATAGGGTGACCATATTCTCCAGGACCCAAAACGGGACGCTCAGAAAAAAATGTCGCCCCTATACAAAAAAAAAATTGTTACACGTTCAAAAAACTTCCCTCGATTAATATCGTTGAGAAAATACACTACCGATAAAATATATTTGCCCACCGGGACAAATCAAACAATTTTACAAAAACGACGGAACAAACGCAAGACACAACGAAAACGGGACTGTCTCGGTGAACACGGGATGTATGGTCAGCCTATCTGTAGGGCTTACCAGCCTATTCTTCATAAAAATATCGATTGGTTTCACTTTTTCAGTTTACATTTATCTGTTATCATGACTTTTCAGAAAAAAAGGTGCTACTATGTGTTCAGCTGAACTGCATCTTTCAGGTTGATTTAGGATGGATTAGGTTGGGTTAGGTTAAGTTAGGTTAGGTTAGGTTAGGTTAGAATAATTATTTAACACCTAAAGCGCCTATGGGTTAGGTTTGTTTGGGTTCGATTAGATTAGATTAGGTTAGGTTGGGTTAGGAAAAAAAATTCAGTTCAGCCGAAAACATACTGGCACCAAAAAAAAAAACAACTAAAAAAATCCAAAAAAAAACCCGGGCAACGCCGGGTACTACTGCTAGTTCCTAAATAAAAAAACTATTAATGACCAAACGGAGTGTTCTCCTTAAAATGTAAAAAAATTGATTATTTCAAGTGATGATGATGGAAGTGATTTCAACAGCGAAATAAAAAAAATCGTTATTTTAGAATTTACAAGACAGAAGCGAAAGTAAAGATGAATAAATATTACTTTTGAATAAATTCTTATGTTAGTACTTTTTTCTCATTTTTTCAAATTTGTTTTAGGCTCTTTTTATGCGAATTTTCCTGAACTAATCTCCCTATTTAATATGGATTTAAAGTCTTTATTTACTTCGTTTTTACTCTGGAATATGTCTCTTTTCATACATATTAGGGGACAAGTGTATATTATGTTAGGCTACATTTATGTAATCGCTTCGTCCACGAAAGAAGTAAAGAATCTTACTTTGTTTATGAAATTTAACAACATCTGGTGGTGTATAATAGGTGCCAATTAGTATAGTTGCATAATAGGTGCAGCATTTAACGTCTTCTGTCAAATATGACGGTCGACGTGTCTTATAATAGTGGTGGTGAACCATTTTTCGTTCACATGCCAAAATTTCCAAATATTTTTTACTGATTGTGAGTATCAGGTATGCCAAAGAAATTTTTATGCCTTCCATAAGTATGTCGAAAGATATGTCAACTGTCATATTTAACAGAAGCCGTTAAGTGAAACGCCTGCAGTAAATGGTCCCTATATATCACCAGATATTGTTAAATTTCATAGACAAAGCAAGATTATTTGTTTCATTTGTGGAAAAAATAATTATACAAACGTAGCGTAAAATATACATACGTATTTAATATTTAAATTTATTTGTTTTAATCGGCGGAATTGTTAATTGGGAATGTTAAACTTTTGTTTTCGGAGCGTGCGTTAGTTCCTCTGTAGACACTTTTTAAAGGGTCAACACTCAATTAGGTGAAATTGGGTTTTGACAACTTTCGTTAACTGAATAAACGTTCCATAAATGTGTATGTACGTAAATTAATCCGAGTTTGCTTTTAAGCGAAATTGTATTCGGAGCGTATCTACGAAACGTTAGTTAGCTATGAAATCCCTTATCTCTTTGTGCGTATCGTTAAACAATCGATCGATAACTTGTTATTAACAAGTTACTTATTCGATAATGCTACTTAAATATTGCTCCACATCGATAATATATTAAAAAAAGTCTTGATAAAATTTCATGAGTTTACATAATGGTTTAAAAATACACTTTTTCGCTTAATACGGTAATGACATTTTCGTCATATTGACACATTGATATTAATAAATTCATTATACAATATACGCGAGAGCAATCGTTTACGCGAAAACAAACAATTTGCATAATCGAACGCGCGGGACACGTCTCGGATTTTCCGAGCTTTTCTACACGGTTCCATTTTCCGGGCCGGAAAATTAAAATGGGGAAAAGCGCTTACTTTCTCCCGGGTCGACGTCCCGGAAGGATGTGATTTTTCACGTGTGATTATGTTTTCCCCTTCGCTTTTCATTTTTCGCATCATCTGTTGATATGACGCCGCTTTGTACGTGCGTCATTTCAATAAAGAAAGAAACAAACAAACATCGCGTGCTCCAATTAATCGGACACTAATCGTTCCTTTTTACGTGAAACTCGTGACTATCCTTCGTTTTTATACTAATATATACATGGGAAAGTATTAATTGAGTATCTTCTATTATATTTTGAATTCTTTGTAGATTCGTGTCGTTGTGTGTTGATGAGTTTTGTAAAAATTGAGTTTTTTGTTAAGTAACGAGAATTTATTTGACTGATATAGAGATAAATAAAATAAATATATATGAAACCTATTGCATGGTTATATCCTTCTCGATACCAATTTTTTTTATAAGAAGAAGAAATTAACTTTCAGAGTTTAAATATCGAAATCCACCATTCATCAAATCTTTAGGTTAATTGATGTTAAAATCGATTTATTGAACACAGCATTTGTCGTTTAACTTCATTAATCAATGGAAATTGATATAATTTTAAAAAATTGACTAAAAACATAGAATATACTTTAAAATCTTCAAAATTATTTAAACTGATATAGTGTATTATCAAAATTTAATAATATAAAAAATCTGAAATGTTCTGGTATATGCTTGATCGGAAAATCTATTGAAAATAAAAAAAAACCTCAACAATTTTCGATTCATGATTATGAATGAAAACAGATAAGAATTTTTTTGTATTATACAGCAAATTGATTGATTAAAGTTTGCCAGCCCGCATTTTTTGCGTAATAAAGGTAGGCTTTGAAAATTCTTCTGTGAAAATTCGCTCTTCGAGTTTTCTTTTTATTTCCTCATTTTCCGTAAGGCATCTGCGGATTTCCGAATTTTAGCGCACTCTCAATCAAAAAGCGGTAAAAAGTAATTACGCTCGCGCAACTTCCCCGCCGAAAAAAAGTAAATACATTGGACCAACCTTTTAAAAACGCACACAATATATACACCCGGAGTATATACGATGATTCTTTTTCAAAAATGCGTATAAAACAAAACCGGTATTTCTAAAAATACACTTCTGGAATAAAATCAACTGGTTCTAGATGCACGCGCCAAATGCCGCGAAAAGAAATAATCGGACTCAAAGACGTTGTATATTTTGGCGGCGATTTCTCGAAATCCGAATTGATTATCCTGGGTTTTTCGGTCAATCCGAAGGTTGTTTGACTCTTGGTTGAGATGACATACCGAAATGTAAATAACCGAATGCATTCCGATATACCGGTCTTGGGAAATGCGAAAAAAAATCGTTTAATACAACAATATTTATTTATTACACGTACGTCATTGAAAGCACGCGTTTGCCGTCAATAGTGTGTTAACCTTTGCGCGAAAACCGTTAAACTATCAATAGTTTTTTTTTCGTGCAGAAACATTTTTTTTTCTAGAGTGAAGCTTTAATTGAAAAAACGTGATGTGTTTTCGTCATCGGTTCTGCGTTTTGAATAGTAATAAGATTTTATTGAGTCGCAAGATATTTATCTTCTATCAGATGACTCAATAGTTTTGAAGATGGTGTATTTTACTTTTGAATGAATTATCAGTTTTTTTTAGATTTTGATTAGTTGTATAAAACGTATTGGGCAATTCGTACATTAAACTCGAACCGCGATAAAAAATGTTTGATTTTTTTTTTTCTATAATTGGTTTTTCATTCGACAGGATGTCCTATTCCTTATCTGAGATACTGATTTATTAAAATTTTGCGACCAGTCTTACAAAACAACTGTTACAATATTTACAATTCAATCGATGATTTGTGATGCTAATACAATTCAGCTTACTTAAAAAATTTATCATTCAGCGGCATAATTCGCAGAATGAATTCAAATTAAACGTTTTACATAATAACAAACGTTGCATCAAGTTTATGAACTGTTGCACAAAGTCAATTAAACGATTAAACTATTCATATATAAAATTTACATTTAAACGAAGGAAATTATTGAAATTATGAAGTGTTTCCTAGAAAATATTTATATTTATATTACTAGTATAATACAAATGCGCAACTACAATATTTTCTACATCTAACAATAAGTATACAACGAATTTTTAACGCGAATAAGTTCTGTATATTTTTCCGCAATTGCGAAAATTGCTCGACGGTGTACGAGAGTTTTTAAGTTAAGTGCTTTCTTTTCATCTGAATATATTAATATTTATGCTATAATGAGGACGAATTCAGTTTTTCGCGCACGTTTCTGTAATCGGAATAATGGAACGCGTTAAAGAATATATAAAGTGTGACTTTTGTAACTGGATACGATTTTTAAAAAGGTTTTGCGTCGATCAAATATTGAATTATGGATACAGAAAGTGCTTTTCATCACAAAAACAAGAGCTTTCAAAATTAATAAACAAAAAAGTTCATTTGCGAAAATTTTCGCTTTCTTTAATGCACAATATTTATTTTTTGTTTTATTATTCGACATCTCCGAGGTGACGATTGTGTTAATTTTCATTTTAGCACAAAACGATATACAAACTAAGCACGTGATCAATATCGCAAGTTTGTTGCGCAAATATTTACGGTACAATCTGCAAGTCGACCCAAACGAATTATCAAAATACGCAAAGTCGCAGTAATTAATTCTTGTTTTGTCCCATTTTTTCCGGACACAAATAACAAAAAAATGTCTGGGAAACGTGTGCGCGTGATTAATCGCTCATAAAATCGGCGACAACGTCTGCCTTTTGTGCGATTTTAATTAATTCGCAACTCAACGGGTTGTCAAACGCAGGAAAAGTGGGAAAGCGGATATTTCGGGAAAACCGCGTCCTTCTCGGAAAATATTCAATTCGACTTGTTTCGTCTGGTGATAATTATGTGACGGCCTCGCTCGGCTCGATTAACTTTGACTCAATACATTTAATTACGTGTAATCGTATCTGCATGTGTAATAACAAATTCTGCGGAGCGAGACATCGATATGTGCTCTGTGGAAATTTCAATTGAAGAAGTATGTGATGTGTATTTTTTTGATCAGTAATTTCATTAATTAAAAGAAAATCTAGTACGAAATAATGACCGCACTATTAGCGTAATTTCGATTGTTAGAAAAATAATCATTGCTCTGAAAATAAACGTTCAGCGATAAATTAATCCTTTTCGTACGAAAAGCAAACGAAGCAATCTAAGAATAAATCGCAATTTTCATAGAACATCTATTTTCAATTTCGTTCGAACCGATTTCGTATCGATTTGCAATATGTTAAAAGCAAAATATTTATTATTTGTGACCTTATAGTTTATTATGCTCTATTAATAAATTTTCATTTTCAACAATTACGGGCCTCGTACATTTTCATTTTATTTTCTTATGATTTCAGTTTCGTTTCTATTTCTGTTTCAGATCTATCGTCGGCAAACGTTTTAAAACGATACGTATTTAGCGTTTAGCGTTAACCCATCGCGTCCCCGAAAACACACACAAAGTTAACTCGAAATGAAAACATCGAGAAGCGTTTTCGACTGAAAAGGAAACGCATACGGAGCACGAAATATTTCTTCGCGAGGAGGCGGAGTTTCCACAAGAAGGTAAATAACAAACATACCATTTAAACCCTTTGATTAAACAAAAACACGACCCTCACGAAGTGGGTAAATACCCCATAGGACGCCTCTCGAAGACGTTTTTTTTTAATTTTCAGCGACGATTTAGTGGGATGTTGACGTATATGACGTGTAGGGTCAAGCGTTTAAAGGTCAGATTTATAGAGGATCCAGTTCGTCTTTGTACAGCAATTCTGTGGTCACTATCCGCTTTTATGTGATATATTGTAGTGTTAAATTGTGTAAATAAGATTTTTTTATTGATTTTATACATTATATTGTATGAGTCGTTTAGAATGAGGTGGCTATTTATTTTCAAATTTAAAAATATGAAATTTTTTATAAAAGAAATTATTAAAAAGAATCATGAGTATGTATCGTTTGTGAAAATATTATAATAAATCGATTATATAGTTTATAAGTGAGTCTATTTTATAGTTTGTAAAATAATATCCAATAAGGTAAATAGAAAATATAATATTATATGATACAAACAACAATTACACCATCTGAGAGCTTATGCAAAAAAGACTACATTCAAGAGTATTGATATAATTTAAATTTGTTTAAAATAATAATAATAATTTTTTCAAATGAATTTTTGATTTTTTAGTCTTAAAAAAGTGTAATGGTTTCTTTAAAAATCTCTAGAGACCCTAAAAAATTGGTACTGTATTGGAAAAACAATGCAAATGACCAAATTAGTTTAAAAGTTAATACGATTAAGTCTATTGAGAAAATTAATTATAAAGAATTCTGAAATTAATATAAAAAATATTTTGTCAGACGTAGAAATAAATGACGCAATTTTTTAATAAATAAAAATATCGAAATGTGAAATTTTTAATAACAAACTTCCGAACGGTTCATATTTTTTATATATACACTATATAAATACTCTTAAAAAATAAATGAAAATTTCCTTTGAAAGAACGGAAACACAAATCAATCATTATATTATAAACAAAACCATAAATATCGTTCAATGTAGATATAAACGAACCCATCGAGCGTAGCTCATTGACACCGTTGAGCGTTTCACTAAAAACACCATCTCTAATTACAATAATTCGACATGAAATAACCAACTGAGGTGTCTTTGGATTGTCAACAATAATATATCGCTTTGTCGCTCACGAACGAACGAGATAAATTGCAAATTTATGTACATACAGACAAGCAGTCGAACGGACGACAAGACGCAGTGCTTTTAAGGAGCAAGCAATTCATCAACGCGTTACGCCTTCGAGCAAATATTGTGGGTTTTTTTTAGTGTTTTTTATTCGGTACATTGATTATAATTTTTAGCGTGATTAACCAACTGTTGACCGTTTGACACCTTTCGTTTCGATTTAATTAATATCGTCCGAAACGGTGACCGCGAATATTGTATGTGCGCCAGTGGGTCATGTAGTTTTTCGTATTAATTTGCAATTTTATGTGTGTAGTGTTGCGAAATTTATTCGAATTTTAATGTTTGTGTATTTTTGTTAGTTTTTTTTGTAATTCGATTCAATTGGCGTGGCTGTATTTTTTTTCGTATTGTTTTTTTGTTGTGAAAAATGTTTTATTGAATTATTTCTGTTGTATTACGTTAAAATATATTATTTTGGTAAAATATGAAAATTTTTATTATTTTAGTATAAATTAATGATATATTATATTGGTATGCATTGCTGAACACATAAGTTATTTATGAACTTTTTGGCTACATAATATATTTTTCTTTTATTGAAATGGTTATTTGGTGCTTCTTAAAAAGTAATAGAAATATGAAGATGGCACAAAATGTAAAATGTGTGTTCAGTATAAAATTAAAACAGAATTTATAAGATTTATTACTAGATAAAGTCTTAATTTTAATTTTGAAGATTTTTCTTAATGATATAATATTATGCTTTCACGAAATTATAAGATAAAAATAATTCGAGGATCTGAAAACTGAGATTATTCTTCACTGAATGATTTCAGGTCAACAGTGTATTTATTGACCTCACCATTAGTCACTTAACCTTTTTAAGTAATAGAAATACATTTTAAACAAAGTAAGCATATAAATTTGTTGCTTCATGTCAGTTATTTTCAAAAAATATTCAGAAAAAAAACCTGAAGAAAACTTTTACTTGCTCCATTTGGAATTATACTATTTTTTTCAAATCATTTATATACTCAGATTTCTCAAGCATCTTTTATATAATATGATTACTTTTTAAGACTTTAATTTAGAAAACAACCAAAAAACAATCGTTACACAACCAAACCATCCACTCCATCAGAATTAACCGAACGCTCAACAACCGCCGAAATCTCGATTCATTCTCATCAACCACCGATTCGAATTCAACATTTTTTTCCATTCCACTGTACAGAGAATATTAATGCAGCACTTACGTGCAAGCGAACCAATTTTTTATACACGTACCGAACAGATGGATGAGACTCGTCGAGTTGGATTCTTCCATTGCCGCGCTTTTTGCTTATATTTTTTTTTGCAGCAGCACGTGCGGTTAATGGCCCTAATGGCGAAATTAGTTCTTGTAGCATGTTGGCTTTCATCTGAACCCTTTTGCCTTCGATAGGTTTGGGGCGTGACGTCACGTAGGGATGTCTTCGAGACCTGTCACGAAATCCCGAAATGTGTCGGTCAGATTAGGTGATGTCGATGTGTATTTGTTTTGGTAGGATGTTTGATGTTTTGTTTATATGTATGTATTTTTATTTGTTTTATTATGGTGCTTAGTAATGATGTGCTTGATTATTTTTTTCTGTTTTACAGGTTTTCCAACCCAAATTAAATATTTTCTACTTTAAACCAAATGCTTTCCATTCCAAATAAAATATTCTCCATTCCAAATTCAATATTTTTCGTTTCAAATTATTATAGTTTTTAAATAACATTTTATTATTTTCATATTACTTAGAAAACAGATTAAAAACAGGTATAAAAGTACATTAAGTTATTACATAACTCTTTTAAAATATAATAGAAAATATTTCTTCAATGGGATTCATCATTGGTGAGTATGGAGATAAGAAAATTAAGGAATTATTTGTACGTTCAACCAGCTCACGCTCTTTTGGGGGAAAATATTTAATTTAAAATGTAAAATATTTAGTTTTAAATGGAAAACATTTAATTTGAGGTGAAAAAATTTTATCTATTATCTTAAAAAATTTAATGCTTTGATACTATTTTTTTCATAATAAAAGTAAAAGGTAATATTCTCATTTAACACATCATAAAAACTGCGTCAAATAACAAATCAATGCGTTGATATCACACTGTCAATTATCATCATGAAAAAAAAACAGGTTTACAATCATGAACTTGAAAAGTGGTTCAATCATATAATTTTTTTATAATCAACAAAATGCATCTAATATCGCTGCCGATTTCATTACAACTGTCAATTCTATTGACATTTCAATATCAACCGCGATACAATATCAGGAAATTCGTGACACTCATTTTTGCATACAAAAAAATAACAATTCAATACAGAAATCGGGCTCAACATTAATTACGTCATGAATATGACAATTTAGGTCAGTCGATCGATCATGTTTTATAAACATTCATAATATGGCAAATCTGCCAGATACATTATTCCGTCGACGTTTCGCGAAACGGCAAATCGACCGATAACGAGTCGTAAAAAAGCGGATTTTATATGCGTTTTTGCGATATTATATCTAGGTTTGGTGTCGACGTTTCCCTCTTTAAAATCTGCACGATCATGTCAATGTATCGAGTTAGATGAGGTCGTAATTTTGTGGTAACACGAGTCATATTATCCTTTAATGCGAGACGGGCGTATTATATGACGAGCACGTATAACATTCACGTTTATTAACTATCGCATATTTTACGTAAAAATCTATTTGCAAAAAATGTATATGCGTTGATTTATTTTGTTTTTTATGTTCTATGTATATTTTTTATAATCAATTTCAGTTTTAAAGCAATTGTGAGTCTTGCGTTTTTAGTTAATCAGAACTGAAGTGTAACTTGAATTTCATTTCATACAATCGCATGATATTTATTTGGATCAAAGGTTATTATTATCTATTTTCGGAATCTAACAATAAAACAAATTTTCTTTTCTTATTTCTTTTCCTATAAAATTATATCAAAATATTCTTCGGTTAGCTTCTCTTCTTATTTAAAAAATTTCTTCTCCTGGAATATGGTCCGGAAATCTTCACATTGGCAAAATAATCTCCATTTCGAGTCATCATGGATCGCCTGATTTATGATCGTACACATCTTTTGTATTCTTCCAGATCTAGAGTAGCACTACTTTAACATTCGAATTTTATTCTTGTGTAAAAGTAGACCTTCATATAGGGTCGAGTCGCAAAGAATCAACTTCACTTCACTTCAATTAGAGAAACCATGTTTGACTTCAAATTTATAGAAGCAATCGCAACTTTTCCCAGTTAAGTTAAATTGCGCAATACCTGGTAACTATGGATGAAAATAACTCTTCGTCTTCTACATTGAACCTCGAACTTATTAAGTCTACATTTTTCGAAACGAATCATCCCATTGAATATGCGCGTTTTTCTTTATAAAAATATGTAAATTTTTCGTATTAAATCTAAAAATATCTTTATAAAATTCGAAACATATCGATGAGAGTATAAATATTTTGTTCGCTAATTTACATAAAGATTTCGCTAGGTTAAAACACCACATATTTATTTAAATCAATATATATAAATAACTAAAATGTTTAATTTTAGCATGAGATGCTTGTATTTTTCTATAGACAAAAGTATTTTATTCTGTCAGAATTAATTCGATAATTATAATCTGCGATTTAGCAACGTTCCGTGCTTTGTTGAATTTCAATTAACGTTGTTGCTCAATGTGACATTTGCGTCATAGTTGCGGTTAGTTTTCACTTCACAATGGATTATTGTAATTCTCGCGAATCGCAAGTTAAATAATATTTCAGCGTTCTTATCTGACAATTGCGAAAATATTACACTTTTTTTGCGTACAATATCGTTGGAAAAATGGCATTGTGCGACAGAAAATTTATGTTGTTTGACTGTTTTATCTCCCGAAATGAATTATAGTGATTTTTGTTTTGAGACATAAGCGGTATGTGGAAACATTTTATATAATAGCATATTTCGTCATGAATTGATTGAGTTTCATTGCTGTGCGCTTTGTCGCAGTTGCAATTAGTTCTGAATAATGAGAATTTTATACGTGATGAATCGTAGGATGTTTTCGATTCCCATCTTTCTTATATGCCGACGAGAATTATGGCGAAATAAAAAGCAAGGATTTTTTCGAAAACATTTTCCTCGCATATATTTTTTTCGCAGTTTTCTCATATTCCGGTGATTTTTCAACGTTTTTTTCTTTTTGCATCGGTACGATTTTTATTCCGTTTCATAACACCGAATGTCGATTTGATTTATGCTCAACGCCAGATGGATTCTCTCGCTTGTA
Source organism: Hydropsyche tenuis (assembly GCA_009617725.1). Lineage (NCBI taxonomy): Eukaryota > Metazoa > Arthropoda > Insecta > Trichoptera > Hydropsychidae > Hydropsyche > Hydropsyche tenuis. The sequence continues at coordinate 873,393 of VTON01000059.1, read as the reverse complement.
AAATATACGGAAAGTTGCTTTTTCGGTATTTTCTCGGATTTCAATCGCGACGTATGATTAATACGTCGTGTAATTTGCGGTGTGGACACAAATGGGGTGCCGTAGAACAAAAGCAATTTTTTCATACATTTGCGCTGAAAGTAGGTTCTGGTGAAGATTGCACGAAGACCCTGGCTTCAGTAATTTGTATTCGGAGTCCTCCAAGCGGGAGGGAATCCTTTGTAATGGTCCTGGAACCCATAAATTCTACGAAACGAAAAGAGAATACAACACCCTATATATGTTATGTTCAAGCTCGTACACATAACTGTGCTCAAAACATTTCTCTCAATTCAATAATCATGCAATAAATTTTCTCGATGTAGGTAAATTAAATTAATTGGCTGCGAGAATTCCTTCAGCGGGAAAAAATAATTAAACTAACTCAACAGTTAAAACAATTCAAAGCTATACACGAAAGGAATACACAGTATTTATTAACTTCTTTTAATAAAAAAATAATTTAATTGAAATATTATAATATATCGATTTTACATGATTTCGAATATATACTTAGTTTATTTTTGAATAGAGATTTATATTTCACAAAATACACATGTGTAATTGAATTGACGATGTATCCTATTACAAGACATTGCTGTTATAAATATGTATATACTTCAGTTAAGTATACAGTTAAGGATTAGTTTCGTTATTTCGGCTCAGTTAAGTGTTATTTTATTCATTTATTTATTATCTCAACAATCCTCTTAAGAACCTCAGCCTGGTTAGTAATAGTAAACCTCTTTTCGGCTAAATATATTACCTGAAAGATAATAAAAAGTAAAAATGTGGCTTTATGTCACATACAAAACATTTAATTATAAAAGTCAATTAAGTAGATTCAAAGTGACGGAAATTGTAAAATATTCGCATTTAATGTATGAAATGCATCTTTCAAATGAAACAAAATTGTAGCAACGTTCGTCCATATATGAATAGAACTCGTTATAAATTTCAAATGCACTTCAGTTAATTGTAAATTTGCATTCCCGTCTGTTACATTCGAATATAATATAATATAGTATTTTATGCGACGCCGAACGGAACGTAAATTTAATTTTAATAAAGTTGAAACTATCCAAGTTTTAATTAAATCGGGATGACGTTATATCCTTTCCAGCGTAAAATGACATCATAATCCTTCTTAATTCATTCAAATATTATTATACATACTGCACAATCGAAACCTATCTTTTTCCGAAACATCCGACTTATTCAATCCCATTCGAGTCACAGACACGCCACACTTTCATCACACATTCCGAAACGTCGAATCAACACGTACGATTAATTACTCAGTTCGGTATAGATTTGCGTTTCTGTTAACACAATATGTATCGTTTAATCGGAACTGAATCGGTATGACGTCACGTCCAATCTGAACGGGACACGAGTGTTTCAGCTTTCAGGTCGATTTAGCAGCGACGCCGCACCATTTGCCCCGCCACTAACGAAGGCTGGCCATTGTATTGAATTGCTCGAGTGTATAGTGTAATTATCGGAATGAGATTCTGGAGAATTTTCATGAGAAAATTTGGGATTTTAGACGACTTTTGGTGCTTTTTGTGAGGTTTTTTTGTGGAATTTTTGAACCGTCTGTCGTTATATTCAGTTTATACAATGTTTAATTCAGGACAATACTTTTCCAATATCAGAAAATTGAAATTTATTTGAAGTTATATCCCAATCCTCTTTTTATATGAGAGATATGTATGTTCCAGAGACTACCGTGTAAAAAAATGAATGGTGATCATATAAAATTGGAGATAGGTTCCATCAGTATACCCTATCCCTCAATTTATACGGTAGATAGGTTCCTGAGAAAAACGTGTTAATCAAAATTATATATTTTTTAATGTAAAATCGTGTAAATCGAATAGTACACAAAAAACGCATAATTTGGTTGTTTTTTCAAGCTTTTTATTAACTTAGGTTAGGTAAGGTTAATTTTAGTCCGAAATTCTAATTTTCGAAGTCCTAATTTTAATAAGAAATTTATAAAAATGTTTAATATCATGGTCGACATATCGTTTTGAGGTTACACTTGAAACTTCAAACTACGACGTAATGACAAACGAGCGATACGCACCTCGTTGTTTACCTAACAGTGGCTCTTCTATTTTAGTTAGTGATAGAATTCAATGTTAAAATTATTAATGTTATTATTATTGATTATTTTCAATATTTATTTTTATTTTTATTTTTTTTTAAAACCGTGTAAAAGCGAAAATGTGTAAAACAAGTACCGTGTAAATCGAGGGATAGAACTTTCATCCAAATGTACTATATAAAAAAATATTTAATGTGAAAAAATTTCGCCATGTAAAATCATCGAAAAACATCGAATGTTTTTATTTAATAACTATAATTACATACATATAATATACATATAACAGTATACTAGCCTGCATCGATCTTACTATTGTGGCATAATATATTTTTATTTTTATACCGTGTTAAAGTGAAAAAAATCGTGTAAAAATAATCGATTCTTCTTGTTAACAGTGTTATTTTGGAACCGTGTAAAAAAAGGATTCGGTGTAGGTACTTCTTATGGTTCGTAATGAAAAAACGTAGCTCCATGGTAACACATATGTTGTATGTAACATTACAGTGAAAGTTAATTTGCGTTTGGGTGTGGGTGGGTTTAGGGATGGTTTTGGGTGGTTCGAAATAGTTTTTTATATCGTCTGTGCTTACTATTTATTATATAAATATTTATATTGATAAGAGGAAAGTAAGTAAGTAAGTATTTACTAATCTGATTATTTAGAATCATTTTTTATTCAGTGAATTTCCCATTTGTTGCTTTAACTAAAGTAGAAACTTGTGAGTTTAATAAGGAAAAACTGTTTGTATTTAAAAAAAAAAAGGGAATTTGTAATATCACAAATATTTTGTAAAAATAAATATGATTTAATAAAATGAAATATGTAATAGTTTTTTAAAACAACAGTATACTATAGAATCCACCTAAAGATTGAAAATAGAAAAATGTAAAGTTTATCTTCATTGATTACAAAAATATAAACCGCTCAACTGAAAATTGATATTTCTCAAAAATAATCCGATGAAAATTTAAACGAACGAAATCGAAACAAACATTGCATTCGCTCTGAAATCGCTTTACAACTTGTACAGAAAACGTATATACAAAGTTTCGCAAACTCGCGTGCAAAATTCAGCCAATATTCGCGACTCGGACAGTGTTTGCAGTGGACACGAGCACACGTAGTTTCGCAACTTTGTCCAGACTAAAGGGGAAATCCCTTTTGAGAAACGAAACTGTACAGACGTCCATGCCGATAAATTGCGTTTTATTTCGGAAAATATCGTAAATTGTGTACGGCTTGCTCGCTCCGCTAATGGAGGCACGTATGTGTCTGGAAAAATTCGATGTATAAATCTTTATTTGTGCGAAAAAGTTGTTTTTGTTGTTCGATTCGGGATTTGTTTATTGATTATTTGTTTTGTGCTTGGAATTTTTTTTTATTGAATATTTGAATAATATATTGAAAATATGAATGTTTTGTATCTGATATTTATGCAGAATTGTTGATTGTGAATATTTTAGATTTCATATACGGAAAATGTAAATGTGAAGTGCTAGAAATTTGTGAAATTTTCGAAGTTTGAATGATATCGAGAAGATATTTAAAATAATTGAATTGAGAGTGTTCCAAAAAGATCTAATTGTAAGAAGCTTTCATCTGAGGATAGATATCAATTACACCTAATCCTCTTTTTCAAGCTTTTTATTAACTTATTACACGTTTTTTTACACGATTCCGAAATAACACGGTTCAAGGAAGATGAACCGATTACTTTTTTTATAAGGATTTTTCACATAAACATGGTATAAAAATAATAAAAATATGTATTATTATGCCACAATGATATGATTCAATGTAGGCCAGTATACTGATATGTATATAACATAATTATAGTTATTATATAATATTAAATTAAAATTTTCGATGTTTTTTGATGATTTTACACGGCAAAAATTTTTCACATTGCACATTTTTTATAAAGTACATTTGGATGGAAGTTCTGTGCAAATATAGTGATGGAACCTATCTCCAATTTTTGTATGGTCACCATACATTTTTTTACACGGTAGTCTCTGGAATGTATCCCCTGTGCAAAAAGAGGATCGGGTGATATATGATAATGATACACAAAATATCAAAATATCATATATCATATGATATATGATAATGATACACAAAAATTATTTAAATTAATATTTAAATATTCAAAAATTTAAATAAAACATAATACAAATTTAATTATACGGAAAAGCAAACGACGCGCGCGAACCCACATGGAACGATCATTCAAAAGATTCTGCCAAAATACGCATAAAAAACCTCACTGAATTTCGCAGAATTTTCCCGCCAATTGAGCACTTTCCACGACGCAAACGTTTGTCGAATTTCCCGAGGAATCGGAATAAAGTGCTAAAACGGGCACATTTTTTAATATATGGCACACGTGCGCGAGAAACCTGGGGATTTATATCGGTTTTATCTTCGCTTTCACATAAAGTGTACATGCGTTCGCGGTACAGATCCTCTCGAATTTTCTCTACCTTTTCATGTGTATTTTCTGAAACGGGGATGACTAAAAAACGTGCTATTCATGAGGCGGTGTGTATTGGTGATAATTAAAATTTTCACGGAATGTCGTCGAACTCGGTTTTTATGCGCGCGCTTTGTTATGAAAATCGTATTCGTATAATTTATTGGATTGTTTTGAATTGTGCGTGTATGTGAGGTTTGTTTTTCATGTGTGTAAATAAATTTTCGAATCAGTGTAATTCTATATCGCGTAGGCATTGAAACCCCTTTATTTGACAGAGTGTGATAAATTATCTTGCCTCCGACACTTCCTTTTTGTGTATTCGTAATTTATTATTGTAAATTATTTCATACAAAGTCGATAATGATTATTTTGTATCTGCTTTAATATCTTTCGAAAAACTCAGCACTTCTCGTTAACAAATGTATTTTCAAAGAAATTGTCTTTTGATTTGTTATTTTGTGCCGCCCAAAGATAATATTACAATAATATTAAATTCTCTAGAAATTATATTTCCATGAAATATTGACGTTATGTATTTACTTTTATTACTCTCGCCCTATTTAACGTTGACAGACATTATAACTGAGTTATATAACGATTCTTCACTCGATTTCGCTTATTCAAATATATATATTTTACTTTAGGTAGATCTTTAAGTTGTTTATAATATATTCGAATGCGGGAGGCTTAAGAAAAGCATTGGCCATCTGTTTTCAGGTGAAATGAGATAAGGGAAACCTGTGTGCGGGGTGACCTTATCGGAAAACGCTTTTCTTTACAGTTTTCCTCTTGACAACAATACGTTTCACTAGAAATCTTTCCGAGAAAGAAAAAAAATCTCAAAGAAAAACGAAACCTGCTGTTTTCTTTATCCTCGTCGAATCCGAGAAAATATCCTTTATTTTCTTTTTTCATCTCATTGCCACACTAGGTGTTTGACATTTTCACCTTTTCGCGTGTAGTTTCAATTATATATTTTATTTTATGAAAATCTATGGAAGAAACCTGATTTTGATTTAATTAGCTGATTTATAGCGTGATTTATAACTGGCTAGAATTATTATTGCATTTTGCGTACGATTCTATCTTATCACAATTCGATAAACGTTTAATATTTCGTTTATTAGATCTCACGAATTATTATAGGATACAGTTCTTTATTGTCTTTATAAAGCGTAATATCATGTTTAGAGAAAAAGAGGATTATAACATTTATCGAAAAAACCCAGGTTAGTCTGATTTTTGATTTGATGAAAAAAAAGGAAACAATATTTAATTAAATTTTACATATTATAAAAGGCTACAATTTATTCTTTATCATCATATATAATAGTATTATTATGTTTCTTTATTTGTTGTATATGTACTATGTATGTTCTTTCGTTTTCGCTAATAACACAATCTAATTAGTCTATATCAGATTAACAGTATAAATGTACTTACCACAATTTTCTATATACATATGTAGCTAAACACTCTAATATGAGAAAAATATAATTCAATAGTTATATGTTTATCTTATGTGTGTACAAGTTTATTTTTATAATAAAATGAGATGCAATTATCGGGTTCTAACAGTAATTATAATTATTTTGCATTCAAATATGTATTGATTATTATATCACATTAATTTGTTTATAATATATATATTTTTAGCTTTGATTTTATGATTCTTTTTATTATATAATAATTTGGAATATTTTAGATTAGTAGTCTCATAAAGAATACGTTCATAATTGACAATATATTATATTTTGGTCGAGTATCACAAATTAATTCAAAAATTTTTTTTTTGAAGATATTTTTTATTATTAAAATATTCAAAGTAGATCAACCACTAAATATCAATTGATATACTATTGACAAATATTGAAATCAATTTCACTGCGATTTTTTCCATCAAAATCATAAAAACATTTCAACGCCCGTACCGAATCAACTTTTCAAAAATCCCTCTAAAATCAAATTGACCCCTTCAAAAAAAATAAAAAATTTGATAACCTAAACCAAATCCATCATCGCAACCACACACACCATATTGACTCACCATACAACCAGAGAGAGAGAACAACTCGACGACGGCCTTTATCGACAACCCGCACACATCCTTGGAAAGTTTGTTCGGCGAACTCGCTCCCGACCAACCGGTTGTATGATCCTCTCGATTAAGATCCTCCCTGCTCGAGGATTTGTGCCGTGTTGGCTTCCAAGGAGAAAACCCCGTTTTCGGATACGGGATGCACGCAGACAACGTGTTATATATTGAACTTGCCGCCGACGCCTATTGACGCAGCTTCCGTCTCCATGGAGACGGCGCAGATGTTGCCAACCGTTTGGATTTTGGGGGATTTTTGATATGTTTCTTTTGGTGGCGTGTGGTCCAGAGATGTTGTGGATGCGGCGCATCCCCTGAATTTAATGTCGAGAATATTTTGAATATTATGTTATAGTTTTATTTGGTGGCCAGAAGCTAACTCACACGAAGCAAACGCACACGAAGTAAACTCACAGGAAGCAAGCTCACAAAAAGCGAGCTCACACGAAGCAAGCTCAAACGAGGCAAGCTCACAGGAAGCAAGCTCACACGAAGCAAGCTCATATGAAGCAAGCTCAAATGCTTTCGAAAATTTTCAAATTTTCAAATTATAGTGAAAAACGTTTAACACGAAACTGAAAGCACCAAAATGCGTTTTTGTGTTAAAAGAATTTCACGTTAGACGTAATAGTATACGTCCATAATATTTTGTCAGTACCAAAGTAATATTTCTTGTTAAATGATACGAGAATTTTCGAAAGCATGTAAGCTTGCTTCGTGTGAGCTCGCTTCGTGTGAGGTCGCTTCGTGTGAGCTCGCTTCGTGTGAGCTCGCTTCGTGTGAGCTTGCTTCCTGTGAGCTTGCCTCGTTTAAGCTTGCTTCGTGTGAGCTCGCTTCGTGTGAGCTTGCTTCCTGTGAGTTTACTTCGTGTGCGTTTGCTTCGTATGCATTAGCTTCCCCCAACCGTTTTATTTATCTTTAATTTATTTTTGGTTGCGTGATTATGATATACACTGACGGAATGTTGCCGTTGAGCTGGTGATTGTGCGTAAGAGTGGTGGATTCAGATTCGGAATCTGCATCCTTTGCGCATGCGCACTGCGCGGTCCTTCGTCGTGCGTTCGCGTTGACATTTCTCGTTGTATGCATGTTGGATTCTGTTCTTTCGTTCGCATCTCTATGGTTACGTATGGTTATGGTTACGTCAGGTAATGTGAAAAAATCTTGCGATGTAAAATCGTCAAAAAATAAAAATACGAATTTTTATGTAATAACTATAATTACATACATATTTAGAATTATAACAGTATACTACTAACCTGCACCGAATCTCACCATTGTGGCATAATAATGCATATGTTTTTTATATCGTGTTAAAATAAAAAAAACCTCGTGAAAAAACCGTGTAAAAAGAGGATTGAGTGTATTTTCAAAATACAACGGAAATTATTAATCACTGTAGATCAAATATGAGAAATATTAATATTTATCTTTTTAAAATCTTATCTAGACATTTTTGCTCGATAAACGCAAAAAACTATCAGAAACAATATTCAATTAAATTCGATAGAAAAATATAAACGAAAACGTTCTTCGTGACAATTTCAAAACTTTCTACGCTTTCGGTGACATCCGTAGCAAGTTGTGAGAGCAAGTTGAACCTAATTCGAAAAGTTTTGTTTCTATAAGTCGAAATGAAAAACTTTGTAAATTTTGGTTGGTTCAAATCGTATTTTCTATTGTATTTTATCGAAAACTTTGTATTGATGAGTTTTAGATTTTATATGATACTTACGCGTCTAATCGTCCTTCGAATTAAATCCACGTGCTTCTTATTGACCTCTAAATTGAGAAATTTAAATGTCATTTTTGTACATTCGCATGCATTTACGATCACCATAAAATTTATTTAAATGGATTTTCATAAAATCAAAATTGAAAAATAAATAAATTTACATTTATTAATAATTATAATTGTATGTCTTATATGGCATAATGTGTCGATAAAATTATGAACGTAAGCTAAAAATACATACATGATATTCTATTCGAAAAATTTAAAATCTCATTTTTGTATTTCTTGATACTCATAATTTTTATTTACTTTATGCAAATTATAAGAATTACATATTGAGCACTGTTTCTTAAACCATTGAAGTTAAGTAACAATTGATGTAGTCGATAAGATATGATTTTAATTTCCAACCCCTAAAATAATTGTCTCCCTTTTATCATTAGCATATGATTATATAAAATTTTACAATATAAAAAAATTGGAATATTACTCGGCAATAATTTTTAATATTTTTTTATGGATACAAAATAAGCTCGCTTTTGATGATGAATTACCTCGAACGATTGAAAAACTTTCATTTTGGCGTAAAAGCGTGGGTGCGTTTTCCGACACTTTTCCACGAAAAAAATAACTCTCAAAGAATTTTCCATCCCACACATCAATATAATGGATGTTTTTTCACCCTAGATCGAATCTCGAATAAACATCTATTGTGCGGTGTTTCGTGAACGTTTCCGTCATTAGAAAACTCCATGAGGATTTATTTCGAAAATACATCCTATGTAATATCCCCATAACATTTCTTAATATCGTTTAGCGGAATTTAATATTCATGGAAGAAGTATTCGCAATTTGCGATCATAATTGATTATCATATGAATGAACGTTATGTCACTTTATTTTAATTGCTCGGCTGCAGATAATTGAGTGCCACTCTTTGAACTTATTGTTAGTGATGTAAGAAGGTCAAATTGCTGCATAATATTATGTAATATGTGCAGTTGTTTATAATATTTGAATAATATTTCGGAGCGAAAATTGGTGTGTGAGCTTTGAGTAGCGCTGTTTTTTAAATTTCTCAAAAGATATAATAAATAGAAATTATAGACATACTTAATATATTAATTTATGGAAAGAAAATTTAGATAAGTATGAACATCGTTTCCTATACATTATTTATAATTCAGTTTTCGTAGGAACGCCAAATGAATAACACGTTTCGGTTGCACGTATTCTAGATAATTATTTGTTTTATGAAAAAATTCCATAAACTCAACACAACATACGGATTTTTTTGAGCCATGACTTCCAAGATGCAGGTTGCGAATAATTACAGAGAAGAGATCTCCGCTATTTTGGAGGGATCTAACATTCTCTCAATGGATCAGCGTTCTGCGGTTCTGACGACTGTCGACAAGCTTGTTATGCTTCTCAAGGTTACCGTTCAGGAGTCTGATGGCCTGCAGGATGTCAGGGATGATGTGGATCATCTGTCCTTGAAGTTGGATGCCATTGTTGGCCTACATGCGGTGGCTGCTTCCCCGGACTTGTATTGTCAGAAGAGCAGTAAGAAGAAGACCATTGGGGAACCGTCTGTGGTTCAGCCTGAGGATGTTCCATTTTCATTATCTGTATCGAGTGGTGGTGATGGTCCCTGGTTGAAGGTGAAGAAGCGTAGTGACAATAATCTCGGTAAAGTGTTTGCGCGGTCGAGGGTAGTCAATAGGAGCTCTGCTGATGCGGGTGGCAATTTGTTCCGCATCAGCGGAACGTAAAAAAACATGTGCATATATTTTATTTACACTCGGAGACTGATGTCTCTGCAGTCTCGTCGTATATGCAGAAGAGGATTCGAGGAAGAGGCGATTATGCTTCCTTCAAGATTTCGGTGGCGGAGGTGCATTTTAGGGCTATGATGATGTCGGAGCTCTGGCCCTCTGGTGTAGTGTGGAAATTTCAGCGGAGTGTTTCTGCGACCTCTCGAGGTTCATAAAAATAAATTGGTATCGGTGTATTATTAGAATGTCAGGGATTTGAAAACTTGCTCCAAATTTTTTTGGGTTTCGTAAATGGTAGGAGTTCCTCTAACAAGATAAAGTCCAGGGTTTTTGCACGGGGAGATTTTTGTCGGAAGAGGGGGGGGGGGGTTGTGTTTGGGAGGTTTTTTCGGAGAGGGGATGTCCGGGGGGTAAATGACCTAGAACCATTTGATGAATATATAGTCGTAAAATTCTTTATTATGCGAGCTCATAAAAATTTAAACGATACATAATTGCATTAACGATACGCGTGAATAACTAAAACTCCTTTAATTATCAAAAACCCACTTTCAAACTAATTAAAATTCTAACACACCTCATCCAATATTTTTTTTAGACAAATAAATAATCTCAATTTATAATTTAAAAAAAAATTTCAATCACACTTTTCCACCGCTTGAACTTGATACAAATTTCACACCTGTGTACCTAATCAACATTTTCTCAAAATCAAAAACAAACCATTACATCACTCCCATTCACGTACAAATTTATATATAATTTTCCACACAACGGCCGTTATTAATCCGTATCGAGCTCGTGTCACTTTAACGACAAATCCAGACGTACTGAGCACTCAATCGGGTTTCCATAGTGCCCTGGACTGTACTGACGTCACTCCAAGACCAAAGACCATAAAATACGACGAGATTCTTAATATTGTGCTCGAAAGGCTTTGATCAATCTCGGGACTCTTTTGTGAGCGGAGGCCTCGCCGCGGTATTATTAAATCTGTATGGAGGTGATGAGTTTGCGCGTTAAATTAACGGCTTTCTCGGTCTCGTTTAATTTAAGTAAATTAAGGCTTTCGAGGATAAAAATTGAATGCGATTTGTTCTTATTTTGGAAATTAATAAAATTAGAATTTATGAGATTTTTACGCTTTGCGTAAAGCGCGGCCGTAATTGAGTCGTAAAATTAAGTTGATGACTCTCACTTGCAGCGATTTTTGTTTTATGATTTGTGTCGTTTATGAAATATTTTAATTAAAATGATCGTTTATATTGTATGAGATTGAAAAAAAATTGAATCGTAAAATTTCTATGTATAAAATAACCGAGCTGGATAAATTTTAATCAAACTGTGTTTCCTGGGAATACCTGAGATTCTTCTGCCGAATTTTCGCAGAATATAATTGAAGCGAATACTTTCTCATAATTAACATAGAATATTAAAAGTATATAAATAACAATGAATATGTATTATAGTATTTCATTTACGATATTCTCCGCTGATTTATGTATGTATTCATATTATTTAGCCCAGCGTTATCGAATACTTATTTTGCTAATTTTATTTGACTTGTTCACTAGATAGGAAAAGTCGATGGCGATATTAAAATAATACAAATATAATATATAATAGTAGCTATTCAAGTACATCAGAAATTTCAATTTCGAAGTAATACTACAATTGTCTTCTCGAGAACGAATTCATTCTCATTATATTCGAATTCGTGTCACTTTTTCTCGTAGATTTTACAAAAAAAAAAGAATCTCAGCCCTATATGTGAAAGCTAAATTGGTTTTCGTTCAATTTTTCTTAGAAGCACACACACACGATGTTTACGAGACATAAATGTGTCGTTACGTGTGCGGGCTTATTTTCATAAATAGGCAAGGTTTTCATATTTTTCCTATGAAAACCGATGGCGAATTTGTCACAATGGTGGCACATGTTTCGAACATGAGTCTTGTTTCTCGATTATTGTTGAGATGAATCTATTGCGAATTTGTCAGTCACGTTTTTCGTGACTATCCATATGCGTTTGTTATGCACCACACGATGCACTTATATAGACGTTTTCGATTATCGATTTCGAATTTATATCGATTTTGTTGTTGTGAAATCTGAAACGATACGAAATTATGTTTACAACCGGTGTTATCTTTTATTGTATTGTATAATCTGCATACGGTGATAAAAACGGATTTTTATTATTTGTTAATATTATATATTGGAAAGTTTTATTTTATTCATTTCATGGTAAATATCAATCATTTTTTATACGTTAACGAATTCCGCGAAGTAAAAAAAGTCACAAAATCGACGGATCAGCAACTCTTAACAAAATCAATTACGATGTTGAAAACTTTTTTATATATCGGAATCGGCAAAAAAAGACAGGCTACGTCCTCAAGAGCGATACTTCCACTTCCCGTCTTCTTTTTAACCTACAAATGAAATTTAACGAAAACGTAATAAGAAAAAGCTAAAGGGCGGATTTTCGCGTAGTGGAAATATATATCGATGGTATGCGAGTCACGCATCCTCTCAGGCCACCGTTGAAAGCCTCAACATAAATTGTTTCGGCACACTTTTAAAAAAATACAGCCTCTATTCCATTTCGAGGATCCGCTCTGAGCTTTCGATGGTGTTGAGTTTCAGTAACGCAATTAATTGATCTGAAAATCCACTTAGTTCCCTCCATCAAGAAGCCCGTTTTGTAATTGGATGGGTAACACATGAAATGGACACTCTTATTGACTCCGAATGTAGTGTGCGTGTTTATGTGCGAATTCCTAGTAAATGTGATTGGGATTGTATATAAATGCCTTGATAAGATTTTATATAATAAATGAAAATGTGGATCGTACAAAATTGGTGAGATTTCAATTCTGAAAGGAAAATTTATAAATTTTAAAATAAATTCACTCGAGATCGTATTAATTTCTCATACTCGCCCGACTCACAGTACCAGTACATATTCTGAATCGAAATCTCAAATTCCAAATTGAGGTGCCAATTTTCTTTTAACGAGGCATTTTGCGTCGAATTTCGCATAATGGAGCAAATGACAGGCAGGCAGAGACTCGTTCGATGGAAATAATATGGAAAATGGAACTTCTTCGCCATCGCATAAATATCCCCTTCTGGTCGGAGGCTTTCGCTCGTCGAGCTTTTAAAAGCTCTCTCGACCGCAAAGCGGACCCGAGTCGTTCGAGAATATTTTCATAATGTGAAAAGCTCGTTTGAATACTTTATCCCTTCGATGTGTGCTGTGAAAGGTTGCTTTTATTCTCCATGTGGGTTTTCGGATGTTAACTGATAATTTGCGCATGTTTAATGCCTGTGCGAATCCACGTATCTTGTTTTTTCGGGATCCTAATTGGATTTTGCCTAATGCTTGTGTTAATTTTTAATGCGCGTAAATTAATCTGCTGTCCGCTTTGAATATGGAATGTAAAATAATTTTGGTTTTATTATTTTTTGGTGTATAATATGTATGTATTCTATGCGTGGTCCCAAAAGGATCGTTTACGTTTCTCGAAGATGCGTTTATTCTCGAATCGGGATTGAAGTGCCTCAGTAAAGTTTGAAATATAATACGGGGTTATAAAAAAATAGGATTTTACGATCGTTGAGAATTCGTTTTATTTTTCTTTTGATTCGGGTATTATTTGAAAGTGTATATATTTTTTGTTTTTATTGCTTTAGTTTTTCTACTCATGAAAAAAATAAATAAAAATTTGCATACGAGTTTTTATTACAATTGAAAAATTTCAGGGCGGAATAAAATGATTTTTTATTGTTTTTAACGTTGCTAGATCTAGCTTTTGATAATAAAAATGAAATCTTCTTCGTCTCGCAAGTGAAAATGGTTCAAGAATCTGCTAGAAAATTCCATTCTTTTACATTTTCATCGAAAGATGTCAGTCAACCAACAATTTTCTTTACACATTCGATACAACGAAAACGATTTTTGTTTAAATTACATTATCAAATTATTAACATCGCGATTTAATCAAAATAAAACATGTCAACATTTTTATTAAAATCAAATCATTAAAACGTCAAGAATTTAAATAATTCGCACGTTCATCAAGTTTTTACTACAAAGCGAAATTCCGCACAACCCACGTTCTGTCAAAATATTCTAGCCATCCGCAATTTATCATATTTCAAATAACGAATTTGCATTTTGCACATCGCTAGCGCGAAAAATGTCGCCAACAATGTATCGCCCGTATACAATAAACACTTGGCAAAGAACTTCGAATCGCTCGAACTTTGCCAAATAACCGAAGTTTTATCGCCGAACTCCTTCGGGATTTCGAAAACGACGTACAGCTCGTCAAATTTTCCCGACTTGCACCTCAGTTGGAAGTCGATCGTTCGATGACTCGATTGGAATGAATGAAATATAAGGCTCGGTTCTATTCTTGTGTCAGCCGGTGGGTCACGGGGTCATAAGTCATTCATTGTACGTGAGAATGTGACAATGACCAATGGCTTATAAAAGGGATACAATGACGTTTGGTAAATATCGAATTTCCGTGCAATCTGTTGGGACTTTCGAGTTTGTAAAAATAGAATTTGATTTCGTAATCGTTTGGATGATTAAATATCCGATTTTGTCGATCTTGAGTAATTTTTGTATGGGATCGAAGATGGAAATGTGTTCTGAAGATGGACATGTCTATTCATTTTTTAAAGTAGAAATATCATAAAAAAATAATTGCATCAATCGTGTGACATGATTTGACAAGTAAAGTCAATGAGGAAAAATGTTTCATAGATAATTTTATGGGAATTTTTTTTAAATTCTAAAAAATAATTCGAAGATATTAGATGTATGTTTTGAAATTCAATTTTTTTTCAAAGCAAATATTTTTCGTAAATAATTAACAAGTCATTAACTACACATGTTAAGTCGAAAAAAAATCAGAATATGATAACAAATTATCAGTAATTTAACCGAATAAAACAAGCTTTATTCGGCATTCACAAAAACATGAAAAAATAATTCATTCAATATTAAAATTATTATAAAGCAACCTTTTGTATTCCGAGAAAGTCATATTCAAGAGAGTCGTACGCTGCATATGTTATGCTCTTTATAGACCAAACAATGTTATTTTTATTCGACACGTCCGTTTTGTGCGATCCACTTGCATGTTATCCTTATTGGAAAACGTGACCGTTTAGCTACCGGTGGTTTCTGAAGCACACATACATTGTTACTACCCTTAACTTGATAAAGTTTCGAAACGTATGGCTTCTTGTATTACTCGATGTTCGGATGTTTGATGTCGAAGAAAGGCTACAATGAAGCTTTTTATCGTTTAAGGTTCTCGTGCTATTCAAATGGCCTATGGAATCTGCGAGGGTTGTCGAAAATCGGTCTATATTTGCGGTATTGATTAATAAATTTTATATTTTTAATATAATATTATTCAGCGATCCGTTGGCGTTGAATTGTTTTTGAAATGTGCTCTGAAACAACGCCGCGTCAATCATTAGAGTAATAAATAGCATTTGCGCTAAATATTCAATAGAATCATTACACGAAAATTTATGTCAGTTGAACAAAGCCCAATATTTTCTTTATTCTCAGAAATTCAAAGATAAATAAGCTCCATTATTTTCACAGAAGAAAATCTATACGCTCGCCTTAATATCAACTCGTAGACATTTGTAGAGGTTTATACAAAAAATATTCTGGCTCTAGAAAAGCAGTAATACTAACTAATGAAAAGTATAAAAGCTTTTATTTTCGATTCATTCTAGTCACTGTATTTTCATATAAACGAAGATTAGTTCAATATATTATGAGAATCGTTCGTACAATTTCTGTTAAATAAGGAAAATTTATATATTTATGCTATGAAATTCAAACGATTAGATAATATTACAATGCATACCACTGTAATTAATAATACATATGTATGTGTAAACGTGAAAATTTTAAAAACATTTTACTAATTTACGACCTTTTACAAAACGAATCTCGGCTGATTCATCAGCGACATTTTTCCGAGTTTCTGGCATCGCACACATTCCAAACATTACCACAAAATTACATATAATTAACAATTCAACAATGGAAAGAAGCCAAAATCCATTCCGCTTCCTTCTATGGGCACATACGCAGAACAAAAGTTGTCCTTATCTATTTTTCGCGAGCAGAAATTCCGCAAAGTCACGTATACACTCCACATTGTATTACTCGTAATGCTTTCATGCACATACGTGGTCTTCGAACTGAATTCTGTAATATCTCATTGTTTTGAACCATCGCTTCGAATAAAACTGTTGAACCATAACGCTGGTGAAAGTTCAGCGGGATGCAGTAGTTCTGAGAAAAGATGCGGCGTTTTAATGATGTTGTTAAAAGTGATGAGAAATAGGTCTTGTGGGGTTGGGATGTTGCGGAATTGTTGCAAATTTAAGTGTAAACAATCGTCGGATTAACAAACCGCAAGAAGGATAGTGAATTCAATGCCGTTGTTCTGCTGAATGCTGGATTTATAAAGAAATGTCTATATGGCCATTGTAAAGTTGATTTTTTACGACAGTTCAAACAATGCTATGACTAAAACCAACAATTTCCTTGCCGATTACCGCAAAACATGAAGTATTCATTATTTTTCTTGTGCTCAAGTTTTTAAGTGTTATGAACACATACGAGTTCGTTCATTAAGTTCTAGGAATTTTGCAAACATTGAAAATATAATCTCAGTTAATTCAAAACGAGTACATTATAAATTAATTAATTCAAAGATGAAAATTAAAGTTAACTTTTCGTTTTATTTTTTTTTTCTATTTTAATCTTCATTTATATTATGTGAAGTGCATTTGAGAAAACCATTTTCTTTTTATAAATAAACTGAAATATTTTATTCGTTGTTCCCCCAATAAAATCCTAATACACATTTATAAGCGAGCGAAATAATTAAGTTTCTATTGCGAATATAATGTTGATTGGAATTTATCGATATTTTCATTATAAAACTAAATGAAATTAGATATTATATTTTTCCACACATTTCGCAGAAAATCGAAAAAATTCGGAAAACTTATCTTTTTCCAATAGATGTGAAAATAAATAAAGCTTGTAAATAGCAATGTTTTCGCTTTACAATATTTTCAAGTCTTCCAATTTCTAAGTATAAAAAAAAAACACATTGACCTTTTTCCATAACATTCTTCAAGTCTGATTAACACTCGACGAAAATAATATTTATCGACAACTCTTTTAACTCATCGAACTCGTAAGCTATATGATATTGCTAATACTAAACGATTCCATAAATTTTCACTACTAAAAAATTCATAGAACGAATTTTGATCCTCATAATTTTCCCTCCACATCATTCATCCTCCACATCATTTTCCTTCCGCATAACTGGAACAAAATAACATATTTGGTAACGACACCAGTAGTTGACCATGTATGTTACATGTGATTGACCACTTCTCAGAAAAACATAAAAATTAAGGCTATTAAATACGACAATCTTCCGGAAAGGGTGCGATAGATAAGACGTAATAAACAACTAATCTATCACACCCTTTCCGAAAGATCATCGTCTTCGAAAACCTTAATTTTTATGTTTTTCTGAGAAGCGGTCAATTATTGGTACATGATCAACCACTGGTGTATTACTGGTGTATCCTTTAAAATCAGAAAATCTGTATAGCTAATAATAAGATAACCAGGTTTTGAAAATGTCAAAGGAGGACATTTTGGTAAAAATGTATTAAAAAAAAACTCAACAATATTTATCGTTACTTTATATTTTTTTAAGTAAGTTTTCATAACAAAAATCGACTCTCAGTACTGAAGTTAAAATAAATGATTACCACTCCCCCCCCAGGTTCGCAATAACGTAGTTGGGCTCCTCTTTGTCGTAAAAAGGCCCTTTTAATTTTTTTCTGTGGAACGAAAGGGGGGAGGGGTGCAAATCCAATTTTTATGAAACCAAATTTTAGACAAAAACTTTCTTTTTCTTGTTTCTATGTAATCACTTTATACATATGTATATTTTTTAAAAACATACGCTTATAAAGACCAACTTTTCCAAAAAAAAAATAAATTTTCAAAATCAGTGTACTGCCAAACGTTACCGTTACCGTCCCGTTTTACCAAAAGATAGGGTTGCCAGATTTCTTGCAAGTCAAACCGGGACATATGTATATATTTCAACTAGCCATTTTACCCGAAACATCCACAATAGCAAGTACAGTTGAATAAGTCACCTCGCTTTTATACAGCCAATAGATTTGTTTATTTTTTTCACATACAAATATAGCAGTTTTTCCATCTTTTTCGGAAAATCAGAGTGACAATATCAATTTTTTTAATTTGAAAATGCATTTATTGCGTTTATTTTGCAAAATAACATTTTTATGGTCGATAATCATTTTATATTCAAAAACGCACGAATTTTTAAATTTTGCCATGATCCGCAGGGGGGTGATTGCCCCTACAATCCCCCCTCACTGGATCCGTCCATGTGCACAAACTGTATCTGTATGTACGATAGAAAAAAATGCTTAAAAAGTGTTCATAATAGAAAAACTTGAAAATCGGGACTTTTGGGCATCCCGAGAGGTTCGCTCGGGACACTGGGACACGAGGCTGAAAACCGGTGACAGTCCCGGTTAATAGGGATGCCTGGCAACCCTACAAAAGAGGACAAGGAGGACAATTTTCCCTAGAGGTGGACACAACTTTTGAAGAGGACAAAGTTTCCAAAAGCAAAACAATCCTCAAAGGAGGACGTTTGGTCACAGCAAAGCCCACCTGAACCGAAACACTAACAATTCCTCAAGCAAACTCGCTTCAATCAACCTCAAATCCAACCCACACCCTCTAAGGCCATCGCCGATCCACTCTATGTGCTTCCCAGAACTTAACGTCCGACCCTCGCACAACAATAACAACGGATCGTGCCGCCCAGGAGGCCATTGATAACGCACGTGCCCGCGCTCAACAAGTGCTGGGTCGGCAACGGCAGCGCCCCTGGCGGCGGTCCTCGGCCCTCGCCGCACACCTGACGACGCTACGTGTCCCTCCGTCGTCGTCGCCAGCTCCTCGCCAGACCCTGGCGACCTCCTCGTCGAAATCCTTCGAATATACGCGGAAATACGCCGACGTTTTCATTTAAAGCAGTGTCCGGTCGGTTGTCGTCGGTGGTTGGCGCGTTTTCGGTTTTTTTCGCGACATAACCTCAATGCAATGTTTTTGTTTTGACAGAAGCGTTTCCCCCCCCCCGTCCCCGCGTTCTTTTCGTTTTTTATTGTAGTACGCGCATGCGCAATTCGGTGCAGCCGGGTTTGATTTATGTGAGTTTTGGTTTTTGTTTTACTTTTTGATTTGTTTGTTTCAAAGTTTGTGATGGGCGTGTCTTTTTTAGTTCAAGTCGTTTCCGGTTTGAGTTTCCGTTGAGCGGTTTGACGTTTGACATAATAACACAATTCACAGCCTTGATTCGATGCGATTTTTTTGTGAATAAATTTCGATTTACAACATGTAGAAAAATAAATAATAAATATGCTTGTTAATAAAATCTGTTTCGTTTATGAATGTTTTAATATAATAATGAATAATTGTATTCATAATTACTCATATTATCTGTTATCTCGTATGAAGAATTACAACAGTTGAGTATGTATTTTTTTTTTATTTTAACATATGTAATTCTTAGATAACATAATTTTTATCAGCCTCATTCAGTTATACACTGAATAAAAGAAATATTCAAATTTTATATACGATAAAACGTATTATAATGATACTCGTATATCGGAAATTCAAATACTGTTTTTATCATTAAAAATTTATATCAGACATCTAAGGTTCAAGGATTTAAAAAAAACATGGAATGAAAATGAATATATGGAAGCAGTATAGAAATTTAAATTCAATTTTGAATGATCTTGCGCCATATGTTACGAACGTGTTTTCAACGTCGTAATGGAAAATTGATATTTTCAAAACCTTTATTCATTCTTTATATAAATTCATAACATATAAAGATAAGACACGGGCAAGAATAAAATATTGAATACATTCTAAAATTGCGAAACAGAAAACCGAACCTCGCCATGGTCTGAAAAACTTCAGGTCATGGATCGTATGTTTGCATCATAAATCAAACGTAACGTTTCGTTTCTTTTAAATATCAATAACTCTCTTTTTTAGATTTCTATTCTTTTGCTTTTTTTCAGTAGTGAGACGCTACCATAAAATATTTTTCGTCCATTTGTATTATAAATCAACGTGATGTGAATTTTTGCTTTTCTAGAAGACACAACTTTTTTGTGTATCATTATTGATATACTTTGGATTTGTATTATATATACAGCGATAAATATATTAAATGTTTATATCGATGATCGCAATTTAGGCAACTAAGTGTTTAATGTATGTTTGCACTCGACTTAATCAAAGTCACTGTTTATTTTAGTTGAATCATTTCTGCGCTTCATTCGATTAGCACACACGACTTACAAAGTGCTATCAATTGTAGAAAAACATTATACACTATTGTGCAAAAATATTTGCCCTCCTTTTTATTTTATATGCTACTTTGTTATCAATTTTCGCATTTTTATTATTATCTTTTTTAATGTTTATAATATACAATGGTGAAAAAAAAAACAGTACTAGTATGAATCTATGTATAATCAAAATCTATAAGTTTAACAGTGGCGTAACTAGAAAAATTTGGCCTGTCTACAGATTTGGAAATAGGCCCCTCTAGTATTTTTTTATTATTATTTTTACAAAAATTGAATTGATAACGAACTTATGTAATTTGAATTTCCTTTTTTATCGTCTTCAAATTCTGCAATCGCATCCTTCAAAGGCATTTTGGAAACTTCTGCGTGTTCAATTGATAATAGTATTACTGACCCACTAATTGTAGATGTAAAATGAACAGATTGTGAGAATATCGAAGAAAGACAAGTTTTAAAAAACTTAAGGCAATGGTGCACAACTTTTTCGTTAAAAAGATATCGTTAAAATTATAAAAATAATTATCACCGCAGGTGAAAATTTTTTTAAATCTCAAATGCGAGAACGTATCTCTACCGTTTTAGAATGAAAACTGAAGATCTAAAGCTAAAAACGAAATGAGAAAATCCGTTCACAATTAAAATTCCGATCTATTTTAACATAAATTTTAATATACACTGGTTCATAAATAGTCATTGTACATACATACTTAAGATTTTTTTATTTACATATATTTTCAGTGTGAATCGATTTTCTGGGTTTGTTTTAATTTATTATTCTTTTTTCATTGAAATATATTTTTTTATTAAATATTTGGAAATGCTATCGGGTTATTTCTCACCCCCGCGTTATAGTATAATAGTTACGTCCCTGAAGTGTGAGCAAATACTTTTGAACGCCAGTGTACACAAAACAAAAATAATAGAATCTGTTATTTCTGAGAAGCATTCGCTTCATTAACCGTCACCAAGGTTATCAAAAATCTGTCAAACTTCTTACGAAAACCGACACAGCGGACGTGCCAAATGGCGCCAAAAACCGCCGAAAAAAAATCGAAATAAAAACGAATGCACGTGCTCTCCCGCCCATACCACGGGATCTAGTTCAGAACGGCGCATCGGCGTCGCCGCACGCGCGCCAAAACGTTCCACATTCAAATCTATATATATTTTTTGTTCATCATCCGGCACCAGCTCGAACCCCATCATTCCGGGAACGTTATTTTCGGCGGCGAAGGTGGCACCCCTGGCGGCGGACGGGCGCACTACGCGAAGCGACGCGTGCCAGAACCGCTTTTCTGCATTTCCACCACTTTTTTTTGACAATTGTTTACCTTTTGAGACTTTTGAATTCCGAAATAAGGGCATGGACGTGTTCTGAAGGCTTAAGGTTGTTTTCGACGGCGCGGAAAATTTCGGTCGCGGTTTTGGCGTTGAAATGTTGGCGTTATCGTCGAGTTTGGTGGATTTTTTCGAGTGTGTTTGTTTGCGTTATCGTTATCGGTTTACTATTCCCCATGTGGTCAGCGGTTATCAAACTTGGTATATGCGAAGAATTGGAAAAGTGGTTATTGATAAACTCGGAATAGAGAAAAGTCAAATGTACGTATAAAAATTTTTGATTATTTAATTGTTTGGAATTTTTTATCTGTTAACCTTGTGGCGTTCGGAATTAGTCATATTTTTTTTTTATCGAAATTAATATTTATATTATTGATACACGTGTCGTTTTTTTGTCGAAAGGATTGACGTAAAGCTTAATATTTCGGAGTACAACGTTTGTATTATACTACGGTTACAATTTTGATCGTGGAATTTATCTGTGAAAATCAAATCTTTAAAATTAAACATATGTTTTTATTCTTTAGAAAAACTATCCTTTTACATTTACACATTAATTTTCATGGTGTTACCATTACTAAGAAAAATCCTATTGCGGTTTTTACAAAACGTATTAGGTTGAATATCAACAAAATCGAAAACATCTATCTATTTCTGTCGCAAAATTTAATTTTAGAAACAGTTAAAAGCTACAAAAGACTGAATTTGCTGAATTAATAAGTTAATCTTACTTGAAAATGCATCAATTTTAAAATATCTGAAGCAACTCTGTCGATTCTTATAAAAAAATTCGACATAAACACGTTATTTAAAATTTCAGTAGATTGACTTGGTGACAAAGTTAGAAAAGTCCTTACATAATTTTCTCAATAACCAATTAATTCATAATTTTATCTACTTGAAATTTTCGCTAGAATTAGTTGAAATGTGTATAAAAAATATGATTAACTTAATTTTAATCTAACTATTACATTTGTGAAAATATGCGACCGTTCCGCGATCGAAGTTGTCACATATTGTACTCTAACCATCTGTTTCCCGACAAGCGGATAGGGAACCTATAGTATTTTTAGAACATTACCAGACGAATAGTTTTAGTCTTGTTGGAATCCTTGACTGGATACTTGCATAAGAATTCTATCGATTCGTTCGACGAGTTTAAACTCTTTGAAACTGTCCAACTCAAATCGTAAAAAAAAAAATTGTGGGATGGTAAAATGACATTTGCAATAGAGTGAATGAATGTGTTTGATGAATCAAACGTTTGATTGGATATATATTTTTGAATGGGAATTTCAGAATTTATCAATATATGTATTTACAGTTTGACAAACTTTATTTTTAATGTTTTTTTTTCCTTTGCTATCTCAACAATTTTAATTATTTCCGGCACGAAAAAAATGTAAATGTTATTCAATTCAAATTCATTGAATTATTAGTAAATATTTAAATTCTAGTTTTTTCGAATTCATAATAAACATAGTTGGTTATTCTTATTCTGAAAATAATTTTCATATGATTGTCTTAACATTGTTATTCATAGAAAAAAATATTAAGTATCATAACTAAAGTTATCTTAACAAAGTGATCAGAATAACATTAAAAATATTATCTTTATCCTAAATATTATTACGAATCTTTTTGCTGTTTTATATACTGACTTGTATTATATCAATTATGTAATGTAAATAAAGTGTATAATGACATACTTTCCAACGGCTCGATGCGTAATTCAATATTTTCTCTAGAAACAATAGAGTATTCTCCCTTATATAAAATTAAACGAAATTTCATGTTTGTTACACAGTCGACGGGAAAAAAAAAAATCTATTTTGCTCTCAATAAAATATTCGGCGCCATTAAATTATGATTGTTAAATAAGAAAAAGCTTTTCGCGTTAATACTAGTGAATAATGAATTCAATAAAAAAATCACAATTGGAAATTATTATACAAAGGACTAAATTTAAAATTTTTCGTCCTTCTACGAAATGAATTTTCTTTTCATCACTACTCTCCAGTTTTTTTCTTTTTTGCGTATTTCGTCAATCAATTATTTAACTTTTATTTTTTGGAATCTTTATAGAAGCTTTTTGCCGGAAATTGGTCGGATCATTCTATCTGCCATATATAAATTGGAAAAATTATTCTATTTTAAAATGTTCAAAAATATAAACGTTAATTTATTTTTATTTATTCGGTTTTGTGACCTTGTTTCATAATTGTTACCCATATATTCTGGTAAAAGGGCATGAATAATCTATTATTTATGCTAATTAGTCTGATCTAATTTTCGTTTAAAATCATGTTCTGTTTCAAACTACGTTTCAGCGATGCTAAATCTATTATTTAATTTAATTATTAAAATACACATATTAAAAGCTTCGAAAGACTATGGCTTGAACATAAACAATTTAACATATTTTAAATTATTATATTGCCTCGTTGTATTTTTTCTCGGTAAAAACGAAAAAATGGGAACATTTACACATAAATTCTTCTGTCCAAACATTTTTTTTCTTTACTTGTATAAAGACTATTTTAGTATGGAAATGTCTCCTGCATTCATCGTTGCAATATGCAAATCAGTAATGTTTCGCAAGAACGACATTTATGGTACATCGCATATTTAACAGCGAAAAAACACCATAAAGAAACATCCACACGTTATCGATCTACCATATCGAGATAAGACATTTAATTAAAATTAATGTTAATTAACAGATAATGGAATTATCCCTGAATAAAATATAGTGGAAGCGGCCTGTTTTCGTCCGAGCGTTCCGTTTGATCTTTTAATCATCGTGTTAATTATAATAAATTACTTCGGCAAAAAATAAAATAGAATGCGATAATACAAACATAGACGTCTCTCGAACCGTATAAATTTAACCCGGATTACTTTGAAATACGTTCGTTTAGCCGAAAGAGAGGAAAAAAATTGCTTTCGCTTCTCCATTGTGAAACACATGGCCTTAATATATTATATTCGCTTTTAAATGTAAACTTCAAAAAATAACCCTACGTGTATAATAACGATTTTAAACCATGGTTATGTATTTCTATTATATAATACAAAAAATCTATTAAAAAAGCTCGAATATTGGAAATAAAATATATTTAAATTGTTTTCTATTTATAAAACGTGATTTTAAAATGATAAACGTGTATATTTATAACCATTATTATATGTAATCAAATAACATCCATTGTAAGAAAAAAAACCTTTTCGGAAATTTTTAGGGTTTTTCCACTACGTAATGATTAAAGGAAAATCACTCTCGAGGAACTGAATACTGAAAACATCACTTACTAAACGGTCAGACCAACATCACATCTACTGACCTTGCCACATATCGCTTAACTTAAGTGATCAGTGGAACCGACGCATTAGACAAGGCACTATTCACGATTGACTTTATAGATTAATGTTTATACTACGTCAAAATAATAATAGTGAACGTTTTTCCCGAAGCACATTCGTATTATAACAAATTTCCCTTTCATCTTTCATTAATGGATATTATTTCAGAATTGCGTATTCCGGGAACCGAATCGGTGAAATTTTTCCATTAAAATTCCACTCCTTTTACCGGCAATAAGAGTCTGTCCGCTGGTCGCTTTGAATGCGAAAAGTCCCCCGAATAAAGGGTGCGAAAGTGGTTTTTAATGGAAAACCATTAACATAATTCGGTACAAATGCGACTTTGGGACTCTGAAAGGATACATCGTATGCCACACATTTCACACAAGCACTATTTCCTATAAAAAATCTGAAAACCCGTAAATAACCCGAAAATGGTTTATGCTATAGGTGAACTTTTATCAGATTTAATAAAATCTAAAATATTATAGGGTCACCATACGTCCCGTTTTCGCCTGGACAGTCCCGTTTTCGTCGTGTTGTTTTCGTGAAATAGTTTGATTTGTCCCGTTTTGGCGGTTCACATATTTTGATGGACATAAGAGACTGAATTTTTTTTATATTTATCAAAATTGTATTTTTTAATGCGTTTTTCATGGATCTTTTTTGCTCAAAAATTTAATTGAAGTCTTATTTTTATGTTTTTATTTATATTATTGCTAGATTTTTTAAAGAATCATTTAAAAATTCAACCGAAATAACTAATATTTTCAAAAATTTCATTTGAAGATAGCTTTCATATTTTTAAAACCGAAAAACGCATCATTTTTTTCACTACTGAATCGTCTTATTAAAAAAATTCACTGTTTTTCGTTGAAAACTTTTCCAAAAATAAAAATTATAGATGATGCAAAAAGTGCGAAACTCGAACACTGTTTTTTTTTCTTTTAAAGAAAACTAAAAGTAAAATAAATATTCAATACCTTTTTGAATTAAGCATTATTTCGTCAATAGAAAATAATGAAAGAACTCGATTAAATGAATCAAAAAATATGCCATGAAAATAAAAGATGGATTTTTCTATAGTTCTATTCTTATTAGAAAAAAATTGTTAAAATATTTTCTGTTATTTCTGATTTTGGTTATTTCTCTAAATATATTTAAAATGATATTATCCATTGTTTAAAAGTTATTTTGAGTAATAAATTCGTTAATAAATGTATGATATCGGAAAAAATATAGGTGGGAAAATAAATTTCATCGGTAGTGTATTTCCTTAACGATATTAATTGAGGGAAAATTTTTGAACGTGCAACACATTTTTTTTATATATATGTAGGTGGGAGGCATTTTTTGGGGAGCATCCCATTTTGGGTTCTGGGAAATATGGTCACCCTAAAAATATTATATCTACAGATAAAACGCATCTTAGGATGTTCCTTTGACCTCAATAGTAATACGATCAAGATGCACCTTTGATCCCTTCCCATACAATTTATAATTTTTCTTTGAATGCACGTGATTATAGATCGTGCGATATTGCCGGGTAATAAATGCACAACATATCGTCCGTTACTTATAATGTATTATGTATAAATGCATAAATTTAAATGTGCAATACCGCAATGTGTGGCCCCGTCGGCGTTTATCGGTTTATTATTAACGATATTGTTTCAAATAATCTGGCGGATTGTATATTCAAATTGCAGCGCTTCTTAATGTTTCGATTTTAGATCGATGTTATTTTTAATTATAATGGTTTGAAGATTCTGTTGATCTTGGGGTGATACTGGGAATTTGTATTATTTTTTTCTGTCCTGAATAATACAATAGATCTTGAAAATATATGTATTTCTAGTTATGATATCACGATTATTATGCGCAGATTGAATCAAGTCAAACAACTAGTAATAAATTTTATCCGTATATAATGTTTTAGTTTTAAATAAAAACGTTTTATATGCGATATTATTTCCTAATTAAGAAAGCGATTATTACCAATTAATTATGCTTTATGGAGAAAAATGTGTTGAGAAAAACCATCCGTAACCAATTATATTTCAATATTTATCACCATTTATAAGCATTTCCATACGTGCTACAAATATAAATGATTTGATTTTTTTATTGAATATATTGACTATCTGATATATAATATATGTTATAATAATATAGTTTATAAATATTTTCTTCAATTGAAACTCATATATGATTTCCATTACAAGATTTATTTTCTATCTAAAGATCATTTTATTCTATTATATACTTATTGTTAGACGAAAGAAATTGATTAGATTTTAATAAAAATCATCATCATATGCAAAATGAAATTTCTCTGATATCAAAAATAAATATTTTCCTTATAAATAGAAACTATAAAATCTTATCCAACCACCAAACAATCCACTATTCGCCTAACTTCAATACACTCAAGTATTATGTAACCGATCTGATTGGACCAATAATTCAAACAATCGCTCAACTCCGACGATCGATATGAACAAACACATCAGCACGATCTCAAAATCGAAAAGGGGGTCGACCCACACTTTGGCAAGCCCTCGTTGGACAAGCCGGTCCGTATAATCGCAGCGCTAATTTAACCGGGAAATTTGGCACCAATTTTCGCATGAATCACGCGCGTACGTGACGTCGGCGATTTCGCGATTTCGACGTTTATTGTCTGCGAGTCCGAATTCGTCAACGGGCCATTATCCTGCCCAGTTCGGTCCTGCCGAATCCGGGACGTATCCTGTTCCATTTGTGCCGGTCGGTGTTTGCGAGTTTTTTGTTTGCGATTGTGTCTTTAGAAATTGTGCAATGTTGTGTTGGACTTTTATGCGATTTTGTCGATTGTGTGGGAAAATTTCGGTTTTGAATGGTGTTTTTATGTGTTTATTATGGTTTTTTTGAATTCGGGATGTATCTTGTTACTTTTGTATTGATCGGTGTTTTGCGGATTTGGTTTTTTGCGATTTTCTGTCTTTAGAACGAGTTGGTATGACGTTGAGTTGGGCTATTAAGCGATTCGTTCGATTGTGTAAGAATTTTTTGATTTTTCGTTTTCTAAAAAATATTTATGATTGAAACCTATTTTGCATATGTAAAAATTAAATTTTGAATGATACTTTGTAGTTTATGTATTAATTTTGTATAAATTTTCTATTCATACAAGACATCATTTTTTTTGATAATTTAAGTTTTCTTTTACTATAAAATATTCATAACAAATCATTAATTGATTTTCATATTTAATTCTTAAAGTAAATTAATATTCACTGTTTAAACTTCAACTTGAGTCAACCTGGTTATTCCGAATTATTATGGCTGAAAAAAATTTCTTACGAAAACTTTTCTTTTAAAATTAAATATTAATTATAAAAGTCTGTTATTAATTAATTATAAAAGTTATTTTGTTTACGAATTAAAAACATTTTTTTAGAATTTTTTAAGCTCTCTACATACATACCGCTGAAGGCTGCATATAAAATTGTAGCAATTCTGTTAATTGAATTATCTCCAAACAATTTACTCTTACGAATAAATATTACGGTATCTTTTTTCTAGGAAAATTTTTAAGCAACGAATTTTAACTGTAATATTTTTCTGTAAAATTCATAGTTGATGAGATATTTACGAAAAACCGTTTTTTGTAACTTTCGACCCCACATAAAATCTTATACTGACCTCAAATCGACATGGAGGTTTTCCCATATTGTTAAGAAACATAATACCAAGCTTTATTCCAAAATTCAGTTTTTCACCAGTTTTTTCCAAGATAGGGGTTTATTTTGTCTATACTCCCTGGATTAAAAAGACCAGAGTAATTCGTATATGAAAATAATCGTATTTCAATGAGTGATTTTTGTATTCAGATTCTTAAATAATATTTCTTTCATGGTCATATAGAAAATAAAGCCCGAATTTCTGATAATATCGGAAAGACACATTTTATATACGAAACCGTGTAATATAAAATTGTATCAAATATAACTTCCATTGAAATCTGTCATACTATTATACTATACACGTTTAATGTACATAAAAATTCTTCCATGTAAGGCTGAACACATTTTTTTTCGTTTTGGAAACGTATACGTGTCAAGAGACGTAGGAGAAAAAATGTCGCCACGGTGTCGATGTCGACAACAATTTACATTGTTGTATGATTGATGATGACATTAGGAAAAACTGTTTTGTTGTAAACAAGGGTGTTGTACAGTAGAAACGCGATTTTCATATCGGCATATTATTTCGGTAGCGAATCGTCAAGTCGAGCTTTTTTTACGACGCTAATAAAAATGTGCTTTCTTTTATGTTCGGTGTGATACGTTTTGATGGCCTCAAAATGTTTTAGATTTTCGTATAATTTTCGATCGTGATATTCTCAAAATTTTATGTTAATTGATTGAAATTCGATTAATTTCGAAGAGGCTTAATTTCGAAATTGTACAATTTAAATAATTCGATTTCGTTCAATTTTTCAATCAAGATTATCAAATTAACAAATTTCAGATTCAATTTTGATTATAACAGTAGGTACTGTAAATAATTTTATTTGTTCATAATTTTTATTTAAATAACAAAATAACAAATTTTTCCGTTGTGGAAAAAATTATTATCAATATTTTTTTTCCCAGAAAATTTAAGTTGTATAAAAAACGAATGATGCACGTTTAAAAATCATTTAAAAACTATATGTGCATGCAATAAACAAATATTTGCCGTGAAACATTAAGAAAATCGCTGTAAGAATATTTGAATTTGCATACATGTCAAATATGATAATCAATTCATATATTTGGCCAATTCAAAAAATCTTTACATACTATATACATCCACACTCATTATCCTACAGCTTTTATACGTACAGTCAATCAATTTGCACTAAAACAACATTAACATTCGCAATTTTTGTCCCGATTCGCACCAAAGGACGGGTCAAGCGTTCACGAGTCCTTTCCATTGTCTAAGTTTAATTGATTTTCTGGGAAACATTATTTCGGCGGATCCTCTTTGTCGAGGTCCCTGACTCCTCCAGCCAAGGTCCTCGGGAGTGTTTCGAAACTTTCGCCATTGTGTGCAAATCTTGGAAAATTACACTTTGGTTCGAAAAAACTTATTCGGCGAATTTCGGCCCGCGAGCGTTTTTTGCACGAATCCTTAGTCGTTTCGCTTCTTTTCTGATCTTGGTGTGTTTTGAAGCGATTCCAATGTGTTTTTGTAGTATTTTTGATTTGGTTTGTTTGTTTTCAGGAGTCACAACCGGCAAACTGGCATCATCAGCAAATAACCCGGCTCCACCCGTGCTGTGGCGCGTGCGCCGTAAACCGGGTAATTATATTTGATTTATTATATGTTTTGTTTTAATTTGTATTATTTTTGATGGATAAGATACGATAGATTCAATAAAAATGATATGAACCATTAAAAAAATACGGATCCGCAGTATATCGTATAATTTGTCATGCTACAATGATGCTTGATGAAAGTATATTGTGGAAATGTTATGAAAATATTGATAGAGCAATTAGTGAATACTGATTTATATCCGTGTAAAATTTTTCAGTTTTTGAAAGGTTAATTTGCACAGTGAGCAAACATTTCGATGTTTTTGTATTTGCTATCGGTACATGGTCAATTTGGACGTGTAAATATCGTTGAAAATCTGTACAATAGTTCATTTGCATTATTTAATTCGTTTAATAGGGTTAATATTTGGCTTTGCATTGTTTGTGTTTTGTATGGAGCAGATAACCGTCCTTTCCATGGTAAATATATTTACTGAATTTAATAGACCAGGAACAATTTTCACGTTATCTATCGTACGCTTAAAACTTTTAATTGAAAACTGGTTAATTCAATTAACTGTTTATTTAAAGATATTCAAGTAAACGCCTGAAATTTCATCCTGAAAGCGTGAGTAATACGATATTTTTACTAAACGATAGATAAAAAAAAATACTTATTCGACGAATAAAGAGAAATTCTATATCGTTTAACATAAGAACGTTGCGTTTCGATGTCCATTGAATTTTTTTTAACCACTTTTTCCGCCATATAATTTGTATGTTTTTCTTTGATGTTTTTATTCGGTTTTAAATCGGGCAGATCTTGAGTATCGATAAAACTCTTTTTACGACGCGAGTGCCACCCTTTCAGTATTTATTTTACGGAACGTAAAATCTCCTTTAATAATTCATCCCGCTTCGACGGCGACCGAAGAAATTTATGTATAAAAAATATATAAGAACATATTGGGGTATCTTTTTTTATAAATAATAGTGAAAAACGGTCCGTTTCTGGGAAAAAAGGATATTTTTTTTCAGTAGCGTTTTTTTCGACGCCTTTTGCGGAAGAGTGTTTTCCCTCGAAAAAAAAATACGATGGCGGAATTGTGTATCTATTTTGTTCCAATGATGTGTGGCGCGATTTTTTCGCCAATAATTTCACTCGAATATAAATCAGAATATTAAAAAAGTACTGATAAATTCTTCGGCTATAAATTTTTTTTTTAATGGCCCTCATTCGAACTCTCGTTTTCGCCTTTTCGGATGCTTTTCCGTTTAATCGCACTCTTTTGATATACAAACTTGATGTTACGTAAACGATTCGATACAATATCGATATTTTCATGCGATAGTGTAATATATCTTAAGAAACTTATAAATCACGGTTAACGACGTTGTTTATGATGCTAATAACGCGTAACGTATTAATGCGAATCGCCTCAAATGCTCCGTTTATAATTTTCCGTTTCGCACTCGCATGAATATTTATGTTCGATTTTTTAAACATTCAAATTAAGCTGTAATTTATTTTAATAGGCGTATTCTGAGTAAATAAAAAATTAAAAGCTTTTTCCTTTCTGTTTATTCTAATACGGTGCTCAATTAGTGTAAAATTTTCTTTCCTTCGTCAAAATTTCCCTTTAATGAATTCACCCGGAATATTTTATCCTACCTATAAATTGAAACATGAATAATATAGTGCTTAACGCATAAATAATTACTATGCTTGATTGGGTCTCGGTAATAAATTGCGGTTGATTAAATTTTTTTTTTCGACGTGCATATCGAGTCTGTGCCCATTTTATTATTGGATTTGTCGGACGTTTCCCGTTCGAGTTTATTGAGGTTTCGAGTTTTCCTCGTTAACTTTTCCATGTCGGCAACTGAAAGAACAAACAGAAAAGCTCTGCGTATATACATTTTCTAAAAATATAAATAGACCGAACCGAACTCTTTAGTTTAATTCTATTATACGTTTAGGTACTCGCGATACGGCGACGGCCTTTGAGGCTTCGACGGCGGTATTTTTCGAAATCCGACGATTTCCTAAATAATAAAAATTCATTCAACTCTTCTGCGACACAGGGTCATGCTGCAACGTACGTGATTCGATTAAATCTTATCGAAAGTCCGACTTCTGAATCGGAAAACAGCCAGCGCGTGCACTCCGGGAGAAATTCCGACTGAATAGGAATTAGCCGCATAAATCTCTCCGGGGTATTTTTGTACTTTCACGACTTCCAAAACGGCGCTTTGTCCCATACATATTTTCATATTAATTCATTCATGTCTTATTCGGTATTTTTTTTTTGTCTCGAGTATGTGTTTCGCTTTGCGATCCGGGCACGTAGTGAAGATGGCATCGGAATACGCCGACGAGCGTTGTGGTCAATTAAAATGTATCAAATGTTCGTATCTGATCACAAAAACCGGATATGTTTTTGTGTGTAATTGGTTTTTGGTTGTTTTGCGTCCTCGGATGGTCGTTGACGCTCCTTCGAATAGACGTTTTTGGTTTTTTGAATTTCGAATGATGAATTTCTCTTTGTGTATTGAGAAGCGCTGCGAAATCTTGAAAAAATCTAGTTAGCCTTTGTTTAAGACTTCTGTGTTCTTTTTGCAAGTCTTCAGACTTGCAAACTAACAATAAGTCTTAATATTTTTTATTATTAAATTTTGAAAATACGATAAATTTTTTTTAGTTCTTATATAAAATTTTACGTAGAAAATTTTAAAATATCGATTCGATCCATTATGGTGCATTTGAATATCTTTTCTGAATCTTTAAACGATTTTATACATTTTTTCATAAAATATGCATCGGTGTCAGATGTTGAATAGGAAAATTTATGGTATTCCGCATCGATATCGCTTTTCTGCCGTTCGGAAAATTGTCCTTTTGTCGGTGACACTGCGGGAATTTTCCGGCAACGCTTTCGGAAATGTTTGCGAATTAAAAACGAATGGAAAAAAGGCCACGCGAAAAGCTTGCAAGTTCTTTTAGCAGTTTTTAATGAAATTCAGTGAGAAGCGTGAACTTTAAAATTAGCAAACTGCGGTTTCGGATCTGAATACCGGGTGTGTTATCTCGTCAGTTTTTCAATTTTTTTCGTGGTCTGAAAAATTTTGTGAAAACCTAACGCTTTATCAGATTTCGGTTGACGCCGAATTAAATTTAAAACGTTAGCGTTTTTCGCCGAAAGTTATATTAAAAATATAAATCAATTGCGCGATTTCTTCTACAACAGTGTCGTAAACTTTGGCGCGTTTGTTAATATTCAGCGATTTTTTTCGCCGACTATGTAGAACACAATACAACAGATACACGTTAGAGCTTTTACATGACTTTAACGGTTTTTTTTTCAGTATTATTATTTGAAACGTTCGGCTCTGTAAAAAAGGACTTCAGCTCAATTGGAAACGATCAATCATTCGCTTGTCTAGAGTTCCACGATTTGTTAAAAGAAAATAATCGGACGACTTATCTAGACGTGCGCAGTTCCATCAATAACAATGCGTCGTCGCTATGATTCGAAAAATGTATTATTTTTTAGATAAACCATTGTCTGCGTAATATTTTCATGTTTGGCCTAGGGTCAAAAGTTTAATTTTAAAAAATGGGGCTCAATTTTTTTGATGTCTTATTTATATTTTGACGAATATGTAAAGTTTTTGAAACATTTGTGATTTGGATTGAAGAAAAAAAAACTCAACAATAAATAGAGTTTGCTTTGTAAAACATTGGTTTTGTTCGTTTATTAGTTTTAGGAGCTTTCGTGTATCTGCGCCTCGGCTCGATGAACTCTCTAGCAAAGTAATTAATTACAGTTCAAGTTTTACGGTCATAAAATAAACTGTTGCTCTCACTCCGACAAACAAAACGTTTCGCAAAACGTCAGTGGAACGAAAGACGACGACGAATGAAATTCAAAACTTTCGGTTAGGGAGAAATTTACATTCACCCACCAGACAGCTGAACTCCCTCGACTTATCATTTTTAACGTTTTTCATCCCATGATTTCCTCGGAGATAAATTCAACGCGAGCTTTTCATATCGGGCCGTATAAACAATAATGCGATAATATGCCGTCCGGCGCATTATTAAGAAAGTTTCCCCCGAAGCCTCATATAAATAAACCCTGAACTCGCGATGATAATAGATTCCGTACGGTTTACTTCATTAATGACATGCGACAACAATGGTTTATAATTAAATTCTAAGGGGGGCTTTTTCCTGGGTTGTGCGACCCTAGTCCGCAGTCATAAAGCTGTGTTTAATTAATCTATCTATTATTATTTTGCAGCACGTTGAAGTTTCGAAAATTTCGTAGGTCGACTCAGTAATATTCTGGTAAATAATAGTGGAGGTTGCGTTTCGCGAAACCGCAAATGGATATTGAAACTTATACATGAGAAAGGATCGCATGGAATATGAAAATTGTATAGAAAAGTATGATGTTTTTTCCTTACGTTTTGAAAATA
Source organism: Hydropsyche tenuis (assembly GCA_009617725.1). Classification (NCBI taxonomy): domain Eukaryota; kingdom Metazoa; phylum Arthropoda; class Insecta; order Trichoptera; family Hydropsychidae; genus Hydropsyche; species Hydropsyche tenuis. The sequence goes on along the minus strand of VTON01000059.1, from coordinate 838,170 downwards.
AAATTTATTCAATCCCTTTTTTTTTCGTTTATACGAAGTTGTATTGATTTCGACGAATTTAAAATTTTGTACATCTTTTCGAAAACCTTTTCCACTCTTGGAGTATTCTTAGAAAAATTCATTCATGTGAAATTGAATTTTTCCCTAGAGATTGTTTCCACTGTGCAGTGAACTCTCACTTTACGATCGCCTTGTTTTATGATCGAATAATTTTATAACCGACTCGATAGTGATTCAACTATCAGCGTATGATTAAAACATGCACTTCACGCCACAACTCATTCATCCCACTTAAAACTGTTAATTCAAATTAAACAAAGTTCGATACTTAAACTTCAAATTAAGATCTCTGGAATATACGGCTATCGACGACGGCCGCCCGCGCATTCTTCCTCTTTGCTTTTCCTCTGCGTGTCATTCGGCAAATCCGATAATTGTTAAATGAGCCAACATTCGTATCGACGATCATAATTCGACTTCTAGCCGACACGATGGGCGGAAGAGCCGGTTTCGTTGTTCTGGAAAGCGAAATGTGGGCGGACGTCAGGGAATTTGCCAAGAGTGGGCGCCGCCATCGTTGTCGACGTACGACAATTTTTCAGTGCAATCGGCACTTGCATTTTTCCTGTTTTTCATTTCGGGAATGGTGTAAATGCACAGATTTCGTGTCCCACTTTGGGCTTTGCCAATTTTTATCATTTTGTATTTTTTGGCCGAATAACTGTCTTGTATGTGTTACGCTACGTTTGTATAATCGCATCATCTATGAACGAAGAAAAAAATCATACTTTTTCTATGATATTTAATAAAATTTTGTGGTATATAGGTGCCATCTAGTGTAGGCGCATCATAGGTGCATTATTTAACGTTTTCTGACAAAATTGACAGTTGACTTGCCTTACAACATGCTTATGGAAAGCAATAAAAATTTCCTTGGAACGTTTGATATTCAATAAAAAATATTTGGAAATTTTGATACGTGAACGAAAAATGGTTTGTCATTACTGTCGTAAGGCATGTCAATTGTCATATTTGACAGAAGATGTTGTATGATGCGCTTAAACTAGATGGCGCCTAAACATCACCAGATATTGTTAAATTTCATAAACAAAGCAAGATTCTTTGCTTCGTTCATAGATGAAGTGATCACACAAGCGTAGCATAAGCATAATATGTATATACTCAGATTTTTTTTATTATCATATTGATACATATGATTTGTTTTTAACGAAAATTTCACTTCGAACAACTGCAAATTTAGTTTCGTAGAAATAATGAATCGTTTATTCGCCAAGGTGGTTTTGTGTGTTTTAGATTTGTTAAATTGAAAATCTGAAACTTTCGATGTTGCATTCAAAATTTTGAATTTAATAACACGTTTATGGTCCATCGTAGTGAAATCTGCATAATTTGATTCGAAACTTCGAGTTTGACTCTCACTATCCGATGCTTTGTTCTTTTCAAAATTGTAATTTTATTTTTGGATAATTCAAACGGGCGAAAGTATTTCGAATTTATTCCAAATATGTATTTTTTTTCATTCTAATTTTATAAGTAAAAGTTGAATGAAACTTTTCGAAATAGTGATATTTCAGCAAGTTTTCAATTTAATAAAATTGTATATTTATAAATACATATTATGCAAATTCACCTCGAGAATAAATTCCCTTTCAATATGAAAATCCACATTCGTATGTGCATCGAAAATTTGTCGAAATCAACATCTCTTGCAAGAAATACATATTCGCCGCATAGCTAGCGCATCTCCCCAAATTCGCCTGAAACAAGTTTTCATCCAGAACTTGACATAGGACGTTCACCACGAGGGGACTTTTCAGCTAGATTTACGTTCCACGATGATCCCTAATTCGACTCCATGAAGGAAAGCTGCATAATTGAAACTGATGATGCGACCAGAAGAAGTTCGTCTCCAGCGATTTGGACGAGTGCACTTTATTATTCAAACTAGCCGTGAGACTGACGTTTGCTAACTTGGACGAGTTTTCGAGAAACTTTTGCATTTGCCCAGCTTTCCACAAGACGACAGTCTTTTCTGAGAATCGAAAGATTCTCATTTATTTTTTGCTCTTTGTCTTCGCCCCAGATGAACTTATAAAGTGTATGAATATGAAATTCGCCATTATTCATAAATCTTAAAAGCGTATGCATATTTTATATGCGAATACATTTATATAGCACTTTTCGTAATTTATTGTATAGTTTCAGAATTATATAATGTGTTTGTTGAATGAATTGATCGATGCGTTCTCGATATGCGATACATAAATATATCTTTTTTTCGCTAATTGCAATCGTTGGGACTATACGTCTAATATATCTCTCTCTTCAATGGATTTTCATTGTTGGATCTGAATAAAAAAAAAAACGTTGAAATCGACCCGTGGGAGCCAATCGACTGGTTTTCCGCCTTCACTAACTAAAAACGGTGTGGGCTGTCATGAATGAATCTCGCTTTAGTTGTTTTCAGTTGTTGCTAACTCGTTGTGTTCGTCTAAGAGGATCAGGCGATGATCCAAAAGTCTAACATTAGTCTGATCAATTCGGAAAATAGAGATTTGGATGACCTTTTCGATGGAAATAGCCGCTTGGAGACGATTAATTGTCTTTTTGATTGGTCGAATTCTTTAACTTTTTTTTTTTGTGCTATTTTAAATTTTATCTTCATGTCAAGATATTTATTGCGAAAAAATTCTATTTATATTCATAGCATTCGATATTACATCTTTCGGAAAAATTTCGTTCGAAGCCTTATTTATATTACGTAATCGAAAATCTAAAAATAACCACTATTTCAAATTGCAGAAAAATTTTCCGTTTGTATCATAATTCGCCGAACGTACCGAGCCAATTTTCATGAATTTTTCACGAAAAACACAACACAAAGAGACTTTAGATTTGATTTCGCTTCCATCTATCAACTCGCTTCAAAGGAACGTCAAATTTCCCCTCACATCCGACTCCCCCGACCAATTTGTGATCACAATTTTTCCAAAATTGCATACATTTGGCAAAACAATCGTTGCACTGCAATCAATTTTTATGGCCCATAATTACACGGACTTCGCACCTACCGCAATCGGAAAAAGCAGGCCAATTAGCATTCGGGCAATTTCGCACCATTGTCGACCCACGCCACGGTCACCACACATCATGAATGAACGGCCAACACGAGCAAGATGACAATACGCTTTTTCAACACAGATAGATTTTCGGTGCGGCCATGCAAACGGACCTGGGCGTGGGCGAGGCTTGACATTTGCTTCCGCTTACCAGACGGACCGGCGGTGTTGTTTCTCGTGTTATTGTATGTTGGGTAAAGAACAACTTGAGCACATGAATGAATTTAATTTGGCACCGGTAAACACATACATACAAATCTAAAGTTTGACGTTTTCGTCCTCAGTTATAAGTTGGTACTCTGCGTTCATGCACACACTCGAAAACTAAACGCACTTATGTAATGCCGCATGTCTCATTCAAAAGTCTGAACGTATTAATTACTAAACGCGTGTTTAGGTTATGCAGAGAAGGTTTTTTGTGTCACATTTACTACATTCACATTCAATCAGGTTTCAGATCGAAAATATTTTTTAAGTACATCTATCGTAAAAGTTTTCAACCGACTATCAAACTGCGAATGATAGGTGCATGTACGCGTTTTTGGAGTGCCAACTTAAATTCGTTCATGCGCTCAGGTTGTCTTTTACCGTATGTTGTATATTTTCGGTGTTGGTTATGTTCACTAATGTCGAAAACGTTCTTGGTTTCACCTCAGAGTTCATTTATGGCGACGAGTTTCCACTAACGAGTTTCGTCTGGTGGCCGACGTTATCGGTCCGAGTGTATAATGGTTGCAGTTTGATGTTTGTGTGTGGTTTAGAAGTGCACGGTAATGCAATTATTTTGTTTCGAAATGTATGTATTTCGTGTGATTAGGATCTGGAAAGTAAAGTTTTGTACGGTCGAATCGAGTGATAATCGGATGAGTGGTCTTTATTTTTAATACGAAAATTTCTTATGTTCGGATTCAATCTATAAACGTAGTATTTTAATATGTATATACGGTTTCATTAATAGGCTTACCTGATTTTTTTATAAAAGGACGAATAGATAAATTTGCGGTTTTTACCACTCACCGGAAAGATACGACATGCCTTCAAAGGCGTTGGATAAAAGTTTCGGTTACTCTTTTTTCAAAAGTTCGCATATTTTTCGACGAGGTTTTTCAGCCGATATGCCTTTACGACCTTCTAATACGACCTCCTCTCGCTCAGTTGGTATTTACGACATTTTCGTACCCGATCAAACATTTTTCGTACCCGAATAAACTTCGGATGTGGTAATTTGATCGTATGCAAATTTCCAGACGGGTCGGAGCTTTAAAATTTCGCCGCCAAAAAAAAAGTTTGAATAAAAATACGGTAATAAATATTCGGTATTCTACCAATTTTTTTTCTCGGGTAATTTTTCAGGGAAAATTGTATTTTTTTCCCGCAATTGAATTTAACGGTAACGTTTACGTGAACGAGCGCGTTAAACTCGAACAGGAAGCTCTTGTCTCCGTTACATCCGTTATTACAATTTTTTCAAATATTATTAAACCACTTGAATTCGCGTGAACAAACGTTTAAGTTTATAGTGCACTTAGAAATAATTTTATGGCGTGTACGAATTAAGCTTGATCGAAAACATCCTTACTATTTCGTTTTTTCCTATCGAAATTCGGAGAAACCCAACCATATGTATTCAATTAACTATGAGAAGCTTCATCGCAGTATCAAGAGATTGATTTGAAACATTTATCCATTTGATAGTATTATTTCTATACGAAGCTTTTATTTTCTGTACAAGTAAGTTCATCGTACATATTGTACAATATGAATCGAACGGTGCATTATGAAACACCATCCGGTATGGGAATGGAAAGCCAACAACTGAGATAGCACCCACGCACTTTTAAAACGTCAAAAAGCCGATTTACTCCCAAGTCAAACCCACGGTTGATTAACGGTTCCGCAGTCAAAGGGTTCGACTTCTTGCACAACATCGCAAGGAGAGAGTTAATAATAGTGTATTGTTCCCAAGCTCGGCCAACTCGTCCCTATTGTGTGGCATATAATATTTTGCGGTCTTTTTCGCGCGACGTGTTCGGTTTTCGCATGCGAAAGCGGAAAATCGTCGTAAATAAAGCGCAGATTTATCGTGCGTGGTATAAGCGCGCTTTACAAATGCTACGTTCCTCCGCGGCGATAATATAATCGTTGCGAAATTTACGATTTTCGCAACCCCGATAAATCATGAGCGTGATTTTTTTCTCGTCGTCTTTTGACGCGATGTGTCCGAATTTGATTTATAAAGGATCGAAGCCATATGTGTTCATTAGACCGTTTTTTTATGTGCGAATTCGTTGGTGTGTCGCGCGACCTACGGATGACTTTGAAACAGTTTTGTATGAACAATTTATTTTTTATGAAATTCATCGGTGTTTTCGAGAGCGGTAAAAGTCTATTTTTTCGATATTTAAATAATTTTTTCGAAGTGTAAATGTGGGTTTTACATATTCACACCATCTGTGCCGGATTGTTTGGGCATGTAAATTTGTACCTGTAAAAAACGGAATCCCATTTACCTCAAAAAAATTTCTCTTGTTATAATTTGTGCAAATTAGGATTCACAAATTAAATCCATGAATATTTCATTCATAAACGATCTAGCATATTAAAAGTTTATAATTTTTATTCGAAGCTTTCACAGACGTAAATATCCCATTGAACCGCTTCAAAAGTTACGGATCGCTGAATTTTATGCATGCGAATCGCATCGTTGGATTGCAATCGAACTATGTATAATCTAATTTCCGCACTAATTTCGATTCGTTTCACGGACAATGTATCATTGAGCGATAATGTATCACAGACACAATGTAAAATATGATTGGTTGGCGTTGCTCTCGACCGTTCGAGCGTGAACCGAAAATGAGACGGGATGAGTTCGCGTTTCTTGCTCGAAGGTTTCGGTATTTAATATGTAACGGAAGTGGCTTTTTTTTTGAAAGTTGAAGATGTCTCTATACGTGCTTGGGTGTAATATTGTCGGAATGTGGAATGCGAGTACAAAAGGTTTTCACGTTAACGTAACGCGATCGTCTAACTGTCTAAGTTGGTAGAATTTAGAATTAATTTCTCGGTTGATTGTCAAACGAGCGCTTTTGTCTATATTACTTTATTAAATATTTAATGGTTCAACGTTTAATCCATTAGTTTCATGAAATTTTAATTAAGGTTTCGTTTTATAATATTTTATTATTAAAATGTATTTTTTTTCATTTCAGGTAAGTTTCGCCGCATATACATTAGTGTAATCGCTTTACGTGTAAGTGGATCGTTTCGCACTTTATTTTTTGTTTCGACCCTCGCTTTTTCCATATCCTATTAACATTTTCATTTCAAAACACTTCCAAACATCGTATATACACGTGACTTTTGTTTGCGAAACACAGAAAAGGAAAATATAGGTCGCAGTGCACAATATAACAATAAACGGTCCTCTAGTCCCGGCAATAACGTCTTGCAAATGAGGAGTGTAATTAGCGCAACACGTTTGTGACATTCACCAGCAATTTTCCACGGCATTTCGAGCTTTTTTACATTTTTTTCTCGTTCTCGACCCGCTCTTTTTTATCCTCACCGCCTGGCTTCGGAAAAGCACTCTTTTCTACGCCGTTTTCAACCGGGTACATTATTTTTTTCGTCCCGTTCGTCCTCTGTATTATTTGACGAAAAAAAAAAACGCTTTGCAATTCATAAGTATAAAGGCGCTTTTTTTTTTCAACGGCGCACTTTCTCCGAGCATTAAAATTATTAAGAGACGCTTCTGAGATAGTGTGTTTTTTTGTGTTATTTATTATTTTTTTCACGTCGTGTTCGTTGGCGATGTGTATAAACTTCGTGTCGTGCGTTTTTCCGGCTTTGATCTTTTTTCGTTTATATCAGTTTAATCTTTTCCGCCTCAGATTTTCCGATTTCGAATTCATAGATTGAAATTTTGCAAAGTCGAGTTTCTGACCGAGGCGATGTTAAACTTTGGATTGAATACTTTGTAGTTTGTAGTAAGCACAGATGTGATCCAATGTTAGATTTGGATATTATATTTACAATATTTATATAACTATTCTGTTAAAAAAAATCATAGAAGTGAATTAATTCTATTTGAATTGACTCAAATTTTGATTTTAAATAATATATTGATATTGATTATATATTTGATTTATATGGAAACCAATGCAATTTAGTCTATTGAAAAATATGAATAAAAAAATTAACATAAGGCTTCTGAAATTATTATAAAAAATATTCAGGGATTAAAAAAAAAGGTTTTCAGGCTTAAAAGTAAATAAAAAACGAGTAAATTCTTTAATAAATAAAAAAAATATATTTATTTAATTAAAATTAACAAAAAACCTGGACTTAATCACATTGGCTTCTAAACAGCTCACTCATCGATTAGTAAATAAACCGTTATACAAAATGCGTCAATTCTTTTAAAATACTTAATTTAAGTCGAAAATTTTCATCCCAACGAGCAAACTAAAAGAAAATATCCTGCAAAAAATCGTAAAATCATTTTCCCAAATCGAAACGAGATTAGGCCCGAAACTTCGACACGCGCCGACAACCGATAATGTCGCGATCGCGAATACGGTAAGCCTATTCATATGTCGGCGGATCAAATTTTACCCGTCAAAGTATTTTCGTCTCTGAAATCCTCAAAATCGATCATTTCATCATCTGAAAGTTCCCCAAAAGGCTTCAGCGCCTACGCCCCCTCGCGCCATCCTCCATGGAAAAATATCGTCTGTCGACGTGATTGATTATTGCCGAGCCATGGGCAAGAAGCGGTGATGGTGGATCGAGGATCGAGGATTTCAGGGAGGCTTTCAGGGGGTGGGTGGAAGGAGCTGAAATCTAGGCTGAAGGGATCGCGTAATGAATGAGCTGTCTACCCTTACGGACGTATGAATATTCAGAGATGCATAATTTGACGTGACTGAACTGAGATTTCCGACAGATTTTTTTCGAATATTGATCTGAGGAGATTTGAATAATGTTCCGGATTTTCGTATTGTGTGTTCGATGGAGTTGAGGTTAAGCGGGGTGTGTTGGTTTTCGGTAGATTAAACGCAGATGTAACTGAAATGAAATGTTCGTATTGTTGAATGTGTGTCAGTTCCGGAGATTTTTCTTTTGTATATGATATGAAAAAATAAATGTTTTTTGTATTGTGTTGTATTTATATTATAAAAGTGACTTTAGTGAAGTTATCTTTGTATTAAATTATGTTAACTGCATTTTCGAAATGCGACTTTTCTAAATCCAGAAGAATTTTCCATTAAAAGCTATATATGGAATTTGAGAAAAAGTCGATTTTCTCAATGGAGATGTATTTTCAGTGCAAACTGCAAAGTGCTTAGTTTTTATTTCATTACTTTAACTCGATTCAATCACTTTTATTTAAGAGAATGCATTACTTATCGGCACGCCCATGTACGTACGGTTCAAACACTAAAATTTTATTATTTATGACCTGGAACTAAACCAATATATTTTACTGGAACGCGTTTTACGGAATTGATTCAAATGTTTGTTAACGTATTGAAACGATGTCGTTCACCCGCACTCTGTACACATCGCACGCAAATACAGCATGTCATTTTATTTCTTTGTTTAATCCATTCGTTCTAGATTTTTATTCCTTTAATAAACTCAAGACACACTCCACTATTTATTTTTTCCAATTCCATTATTGGAAATTGCGATCGCATTCGGAAAAACAGCGCCGAAACAACTCACCATTACCTCAATAGCGCATCATGAATATGACATTGACCAAAAATAACATCAGTATTTTTATCATATTGAACTAATCGAATCAATTATCGTCGATTGTCTCAATCGAAATAAAGTAATTTTCGCACAAATTCCGCAAACAATTCTCATCGCTACGAAACAATTGCGACTTTCGCACGAAACGCGCCCCATAAATCTCAAACAATTTGCGTTGTGTTCCCGACAGTGGAAGATATAATATTATAATGGGGCCCTGACCCGCTTCTTCTTTCCACGGGACATTTGTCTTAATAAATCCGCGGAGTACAACGAGCTCGTTATGGCGCCATGTGACAACTTCCGAGTTTCCTCCGGCCGGCCATCTTCCGAGTAATGGCGGCGCCGTCATGGTCCTGGAGGACGTGTGGTTTTTGAGATTTGATGGTGTTCAAGGTGATGGATGATGGATGGGTTGTTGTTTTTTGGGGTCTATTGAGTTTTGATCGATTGTGCGACGTGTGGTGTTTGATTTTTTTTTTTATTGAATTTTTAATGTTTTATGTCGAAGCGTTTTCTGTTGTTAATTTTTGATGAATGATAAAATTATTGGAAAACTTTGAACCAGAGGCGTAACTAGGGGCAAGAGGGTACAGAGACCAAATTGAGAGGGGCGAAAAAATTCCATTTGAAATGCATATAATTTTTGGCTTACAATTAGATCATTCCATAATGTATTAATGAAAAACGAAAAAAAACTTCGCCTGTGGCGCCAATTTTTTCATTTATTTATAATGATACGTGATCGATGTTTTTTTTTAAAACAACTCTTTTTTCATTCAAACTTTTGATTTTTTTATATTTTAAAATTGGGGTGGGGGGTGCCAATTGTATAATTTGTCCCCAGGCACATAATACTCTAGCTACGCCACTGCTTTGAACCGTTAGGTAATTTGAAATTAATATTGTTTGATTTTAATTTCTCAACTTGATAATTAGTTATTTTATTATAATGAACCATATTGGATTTTTAATGTAATTTTAAAGTGGAAACTTCGTATTTTAATTTCGTTTGTAATTTTGAACAAAAATAACACAATTAAAATTTTTTTCATTGAGAATTTTTCTGATTTCGGTGCGATTATTGTTATTAAGTATGGCAATGTAAAAGGACACTAAATTTTTTTAAGAATTAAAAAAAAATATATTTGAAGGTTTTACTTTGAATATCACGCAATTCTTTCTTCTAAAAGTAATTGTGTTATATTTCCAATTTATGAAAAAAAAATGAAACGTTCCAAATTTCAATGTCTCCGTCAATTATGATCGAGTTTCATTCATAATTATTCAAAAAAAAGTATGAATGTACAATTAGTCCGTTAGCGTTTCGTGTATAATAAAAGAAATTAACGAGTCAGTGTATAAAGCGAGAAAATTACATATCGATAAGCCATTTCATATCTAGGCTAACAAATTATTGTCGGCATTTTAATTAAAATAGCCTTTCGTTGCGTCGAACCGATATTGTTCGAACACGACATTTAAGCCATTAAAGTAATTAAGCATAGGTACGGAGTATTTCGTCCAATCGACTCCGTTAATGCTTTATCGAATAGATTGACTATATGGATATAAACGAGAGAATTGAATTGTCATTTTTTCCATTCAATATGTCAAACACGTGTTCGACAAATTTCTCTGAAACGTTTTCAATTAACCGTTCGTGTCGACTGATTCGCGGTCGTTTTTCATTGTTCTTACGACGAGTTAACAGTTTACCGCTGGAGTGAAAAATGACCGATTTCACGCAAAAGTACGTGGAAAGAAAGTTAAACGTATTCGGAATAGGGAAAACTAAAAGAACGTATATAGTGAAGTGGAATTTTCGTATGCTTTAAATAATGATGTTTCTTATCGGTAAAATTCTTTTTTCGATGCTTTGCGTTTATGTTTCGTGTCGAAATGTAATTTTTAATTGTAATTAAACTTTTTTTTTTATGAATGGATAATTCCCGTTTACGTGTCGGTCGGCATAACCATTAAGGAGCTCTTTGTTAATATTTCGTTTTTATGTATGCACACAATTTTGTCGTTTTCAAAATTTTCCTTCGACGTTGTCATGTTTTTTCATCGTCACGCCAGCGCATCGTTTCGTTTCGTGGCCAGTGTAAATTTGCTCAACTATGTAAATTAAACGAAATTAAGTTAATTACTTTTTCGATTTGGAAATTCACGATAAAGCCGTATCGAACTGGTTCGCTTGTTGGCTTCTTTTTTTTCGCTTGCAAAACACTTAAATATTCTCCGTTTCCAATTATGAAAATTGATTATATCTAATATAATATAATATAATAGTTAGTCTGATGAATTTATCTAAGTGTATTTTAATAATAAATCAATATACTTAATTTGTTAAGTTAAGTGTTTTTGAAAATTTAATTCACTTGAAAGTATCGATTAATTAAAAAAAAAAAAAAAAAAACGCGTCTGAAGTGAAAACCTGAAAATTTAACGTAGAGTTTTCGACACCCTAATCCAGCCATCTGCGAAGTTAATTTTGAAACGAAACGAGCCGCAAAAAATTATTTCATTACACCCGAAAGCCTTTCGAAATCGCCCTAATCTCCAATTTACAAATTTACCCTCACGTTTTGTTTACTCTTTTTTCAACGGAGATACTTATGGCGAAATTGCGGACATTAACGTCGCGCTTTTGATAACTCAACGGCTAAAGAACACACCGCTATCGCTGACTGCAAATATTACCGAAAGCTGAAATAAAAACGATTCAAAGAACCCGTGTGCAAACATCCGAAGATCCATTCACAATTGCTTACACGTAGATTAAGCTAAAGAGAGATTACGTGGAAACGACAACTGACGTCTGCAAAACGGATAAAAATATATCGACCATCGCGATTTGGGATAGAATTTATATCTGTGTGGAATTGCATCACAGAAGTACCTGCTGCACTAGACACCATCATCAATCAGATGAGGGAAAGATGCTTTTTGCAGTCGGATGACCTTTAGCTCGGACATCCCGGTTTACGATGGTCGTATGGGTTTTGTTTCCGTTTGACGTAACCTTTGCGATTTTATTTGATTTGTTTAGTGCATTGTGAAATATTAGGTTGTTGTTATCAGATTGTTAATAAAGATATTTGCTTCCGAAAAACTACAGGAATGTGTTTAGTTTTCCTGTGTTTGATATAAAATCGTATATGAATAAAAATTTAAAGAAAATCATATTTAAATAGCTCATAATACTGATACTAATAAAACATAAAAAATATCTCAAGAAGTATATAATTGTATCAATTACTTTTCAATAAGTCATTTTGTTTATGAGTTAAAAACATTTTTTGAGAAATTTTTGAACTCCCCATGTATATATCGTTGAGAACTGCATACAATTAGTAGCAACTTTTTAAAATAAATTTTCTTCAAAACGGTTACTCTTACGAATACAATTTATTTTATCTTTTCTGTAGGAATTTCTTTAAGTTATAAATTCGTAGTACATCATATTTCTGTAAATGTGACAGATATTAACGAAAATCTTTTTCGGCCCACTTTTGACCTCACGTAAAATTTTATGAACTTGATGACATTTTACATTCGTTTAAGAACCGCAATATCAAGCTTTTTTCCAAAATCTAGGTTTCATATAATTATTAAACAATTTATCCAGTTATTCGTCTTTATTGACGTGTCCAAAATTGAGATCGCGATGTTTTAATTGTTTAATTTAAACTTGATGTGATTCGTTTTTCGATGATATAATAACCGCATTCTTTCAATTTGTATTGAGCAACATTGAGTGCATTTAATAACGGTATCGTTTCAATTTAAAATTCGATAGAATCAGTAATTGAATTCGAGAAATTTGATCTCGAATCTATTACCTTCCATCTTCCAAAGAATCCATTAAAAAACAATAACACTCGAACGAAATCAACACAGTATCCAATTTCTTCGTACGAAAAGATAAAAATTCAATTTCCACATACACACGCATCAGAATCGAACCGTCTCGTTTTCTACAAAACCATATTTACCGCCGTTTTTAATGTCATCATTCGAGAATGTCGTGCGTGCGTTCGTCACGCGACACCACTGCCATATTCGCTCCCATACACATGTAAGAGGTTAATCTGTTTAACCCTTTGGGGGACGAGCGCCTTTTGAACAGCCCAAGCAAAATATGACCCGCGCTAATGAATAATTGCCGCATTAATTGTCTGCGAAGCTTTTGCGGGACAAAACACGCGAAATCTCGACGAGAATGCTGGAGAGTGATTTGTTCTGTTGGAAATTTGAGCGTTAATCGTGATGATTGAATCGTTGAATCTTTGTGATATTAAGATTTTTGGTGTGGAATTTATGTATTGTTATATTGATTTTGGAAATTTTTTTGTTTTTTCTTTTGCAGTCTATGTAATGATTGTTTAAAATTCGGGTATTTTCCGGAAAATTACAGGTATCCCCTGATTTATGCGGTAGATACGTTCCGCGTAAAAAAAGTGTATGTACCATACAAAAAAAAAAGAGATAGGTTCCAGGGCAAAAAAAAAACGCGTAGATTGAGGCATGAATTCTATACTAAATGAGTAAATTGGTTCAGGAAATCGCGTAAAAATGTCTAACAAAGAACATTGAAGTTTTAGGAAAATAGGTATGTTCTACAACTATAAATTATATTATGCTTGTTAAATAGTAGGAATAACCCTTTTCAAATGGTCTTTGGTTTATAGTACTCGATCGCATCCATTCACTGATCTTATTAATCGCTATTTTACTTCTGCGCATTCGATAAGTCTGAAACGATGACGCATTAGTATTATGCGAAATTTTCATAAATCATATTTTCAATGCCACGAACCACCCATTGATTTATGTTTTACGTAACCATAAATCTAGGAAAGGCAATAAAATGCATCCCAAGGTTAGTCGTATTCAACAGCGCATACCTACTAGGGCTTGCATTGCCGGTTTACCGGTAAATGGCCAAAAACGGACCATCGGTAATTACCGGTAAATTGGAAAAAATACCCGAAACTATTTTATCGCAAATTAAGGGCAGATACAGGCATATTATAACAAAAGATTATTGCGAAAAAATTTTGAAATGGCGCTTTTATGGGTGTGTATGTAACTGGGGGGGGGGGGGAGGGTGGCAATAATTTATTTTAGTTTCAACACTGAAAGTCACATCATATAAATTATATGTATCGATCTATGAAATTATTGGCGATTTGGAGAAACCTGTCATACCAGGGTGGTATATTCAAAATTTGTATTTATATTTATATGTGTGTATAGAAATAAATAAATAAAATTTATTATTATTCATATATAACGTATTTAAAAATATTTAGGTTTCAATTAAAGATACTGTTTTTAGTAAAGGTAGCCACATAAAGTTGTACTTTAATCATCTAATCTACATACATCTATTTTTTTTAATTTATAATCGGAAAAAATATTTACCGTTTACCGGTAATTGAAATTTGACGGTAAATTGCAAGCCCCAACACCTTCACTAGGTATATAAAAATCCAATTTTTATAAAAATACACAATATTTTAATCAATCCACGATAAACTCATAAGAAAAATTCAATATCCATCGGCGACCGTTCCTAAAATACTTCCAGGAAAAGACTCTTGCTTCTCGCAGGGGTGAACAGTCGCTTCGTTTTTATTCTTTTTTGTCGCACCCCCCCTGCCTTTGTATTTTTCTCAGCACGTATAAAAGGGGTAGTTTTAAAAATAAAACCTCCGACCGTTATTTCAGCTGAAGACTCCGACGGACGCCGACGCCTCGACAACACCTCCGGTAATTCACAGACTTTGACGTCGATGCACCGAAAAATAAAATTGTATATATATGTGTGTAATATGTGTGAAAGCCTTCATGAATGACGATGTTGCGAAATTTCCATTTTGTAATTAAAGTCGGCTGAAATTTGTGTCGGTTTTTTTGTATGTGCTCGCTGAAGTTTGAGTATCGGATGGTTTTTATCTGTGATGCAATTTCGTATTGAATTCGTTGGAATTTGTATCGAAATGATTATGCTTCTTGGAATGAATAATTATTTTATTTTTTGATTTTTTTAATGAGAATTTTGATAAATAGACAATTGGATTATTGAAATATCTTGATTTTTAAAATCTAGATTATAATTGATAAAACCAGTGTTTTTTAAAATATAATCGGTTTTTATCAAGTTGATTTTTATACGTATCATAAAAGATAATATCGATTATTTTAAAACATCTATACAGCAACTTCAATTATTATAATATGTGTTTATTTTCAAAAATTCTAAATTAGATATTCCTAATATCAAATATTCCCACGGCGAACATGTGTGAAACTGAATGATTCAAAATTTCTGCGAAATTATAATTTCGAACAAGATCCAGTCGAGATTCGACCCTCGGGAGCCATAAACTTAATTCTCATACATTGTCTCGATAGATACATATATCCATTATGAGCCATTTTATATTAAAACATCGCAATATATTAATTTCGGAATATTCTGAGTTCTCATTATCGTGAATGAAAGGTCGTTTCCCAGCTTATCCGAGATACAAAGAATATTAGCGCATATTGCAATATTTTACTCGCTCAGCAATATTGCATTTTTTCCAGAAAGTTTTCACGCTAAATTTAGCTCGAATTGCATATATTTTTATGATCTTTCGCTTGCACAGTTAACTTTTTAGAACATCCAGACGAAGTAGGAAAGATACTTTCTAATTAGAAAGGTCAGTTACCTCCTACTGACCTTTCTAAGTTTGTATCGTATCGAGTTCGGTTTTCAGCTTTTGTTTTTCGATTTGGTTCTCATGGAAATCGAACAGGACTGCATTTTCGAAATGCGCATTTTCCGAGAACTGCATACCGATCGCGTCAGAGTTTTCCGTTTCGTTCTTTATATAACGCACTGATTAATCTTTGGCTCGTGAATTTGTTTTCGATATTTATATTTTCAGTAAATTTTCGTCGGTCGAAGTCATAACAGTTTTAAAAAAATTTAGATTTATATGAAAAACAATCTTCGCATAAATCAAACGTATCGTTTCCGTGAACTTCATATTTTATGTACTGCATTTCTAATAAATTACGTTACTTTTAATATTCTTGTGAACGTTATAGTTTATTTTATCGATCAACATTTGAAATGATTCAACCGAGTCATGTCCAGTAAAATAAAACGTTATTATATTATTTACGATGCACTATAAATGTTAATTTTGTTTTGATGTAAATTCGTTCATAAATTGTTTGTTATTTCATTGTTAATATAAAATTAAAATTTATAAAGTTTTTAATCGATGGATAGAACAGTCACGTAGTTAATATTCTTAACAAAATTTCTTAGAAAAACTGAAAATATTTGGCTGAAATCCCACACTTCTCATACACCATTGAAAAATCCGAAAAAAATTAACGTTAAGTGCCAAATCGAGGACTTGAAAGCTGTAACGTATATTCTTCCCATAATTCAACTCTCTAAAAAAATTTTATGAACACATGAATTTCAAATAAAGCAAAATGAGAAATTTAACATCTTCATTATTATATTCTAAAAATATAACAAATACTCAAATCCCAACTAAAATCACGATAGAAAACAAGATCGATCGATGCACATTGGAACTGCGCTTTTATAGAGCATCCGCGACCTCGCTTCGCAATACCATGCTAAATGTTAAAGCCATAAAACGCGCATGCGATGCGAATAAACCATAAAACCCATCGATTCGTGAGCACCCACGCCATGGGGCATAGAACAGCCATAAAATAGAAGGATGAGACTTTTGCGAGTGCAACGCTCGTCGCTCTCGAGGAAAAAGCACCGGCAATGGACCGGGAAGAATCAGCGGCGTCGTAAAAGGCGATGTCGCTGAAGGATTTTTCTGCTTATGAAATTTGATGTGTGCGGGGTGTTGAATTTTTCAGGCGATTTTAGGGGTTTTTTATGGGCAGGGTAGCGCGTCTAGACGGGTCTGTTGAACGGGGAAGTGTTGAATTTTCTATAGTCACCTTTTGAAAATTTTCAAGTGTCGAAGATTGATGGGGTTGGGTTATTTATTTGAAAAATTCGTTGCAAAGTTATCGGTTTTGAGATATGGTCGGATCAGTGGGTATTCCAAGATCAGTTTTGTCGCATGCTTGTGGATTTGGTTGAATTAAGCTGGGGTTTCGAATAATGATCGATTTAAGGTTTTATCCGATGTCGCGACAAAGAATTTTAGACAAGAGAGTAAAAAATCATGACGTTTTCAATTGGATAATTCCAGATCGTTTCATTGTTATCGTCGATCTTGATTATTGTTGTAAAAATTATATCTTTTCAATGTCAATCGACAAATGTCGTATTCGTGAAAATTATTATCGAAAATTTTGCAGTATGATGAAATTCCTTTTCGCTCATGAATTAGGTTTCAGAATGTTATTTCATTGTTGATTATCATATCAGTGTTTCTTGTGATAAAAGTATACAATGCCCATTGAAAGTTAACATTTTTACGGCTTTTTATTGATGGTCGGTTGTTTCCATATACGGAAATCCTTCTTATCTTATATCATCCGATTCATGTAAACCTCTTGTATATCTAGATTATAAATTTTTATCTTCGTTGATAGTATTGTTTGTTTTGAGAATTTTTATATAAAATCGTTATTATTCTCCGTTAACAATCAATAATTGGACGTCACGAAGTCTGTCGCTGATTTGTGACTGATCATGACACATTTGCAGAAAAAATTGTTCATCCATATAAATACATCGTCTGATTTCTTGATTTATGTTCTCTAAAAATGAATCCAACATCTGTTGCGTATATTTTACCCAACGTCTATAATTGTAAATGTTTTAAATTTTATTTTATCCAAATTACTTCAAGTGGAATATTTCTATACTAATTTCACGATTGGTAAAACGTTAAGGCTTTTTAATGCAATGATTGAGAATTCTCAATATCATCGATAATCTTATAACACTCAACAAATCCGGATTGAAAAAATTATCTTTTCTTTTGACATGAAAAATCTAGAATTTACTTTAAATCAAAATGATATATTGTCGGAAATATGCATTCCAATGTCCGACGGTCGATTTCGCGCGAATTTCCTACAATTTGCCCTCGTTTAAAATTAATATCCGGCGAAACTATCCGGCGTCATTATCGCTGTAATCCTTTGCGGTCGTTTTCAGTATTTGTTCAGGACTCGGCTGAAACTTTTCAGGCGAACCACATCCTGCCCGAAACCATCGGCTGTTCGACAAGTCGTCGATCATGAGTTTTGGTTTTCGGCTTTCATAAGTTCCAATACGTCGTAACAGGCGTTCAGTTTCGAAATTAACCATTTCGATATAATGTGAATGGAAAAAAAAATATAAGGAAATTTCAAAATTTCGCTTTGGGTTTGATGGAATTTGAATTTTCTAATATTGATGTATAGAGGTCGTTATTTTATTCGCGTATGAATTGTTAAGTAATTTTTCATTCATACATGGAATATAATTACAATTGAACTTGTTTATAATGAACATCAGGGACCAATAAATTAACTCAATATATCAAAATTTTTGAGATTAATTAACATACATGCGCAAACAAATTGTTATGGTATTTTGTTCATTACGAATTGTGTATTGTACATATATTTTGCAAGGTCAATATTGCGAATTTCGTATTCTATCGCCTTGGCATTGTGGAAAATAATTTAAAACGTTTAGGGCGTTTTGCTTACACTCCTCGACCCTTAGTCTCGAGACTAATTAACTAACCACTTCAGACGATGCTGAAGACCCAGTTTTCAGTTGGAAAGTGGGTCATTGGCGTTAAACGTTTGAGGTTGATATTCTTTTAGAATTTTCCTTAAAAAGCGTTTCGATTAATTTGTTTTGTGAATGCTTTTCCTCGATTCGTAATGGAGTCTTCTTTGAACGCGCTTTTTTTCTATTGTTTTTCGAGCGTATCGGCGATATTTTGATTTTATAAAATTAATGATGTCATTACGCGAGGTTTTGTATGTATTCGTAATAGAATCGTATGATAGAATTTTTTACTTGTTAGTAATCTGATATCTTGTGATGTCATACGATATTTGCTTATGCGTTTGTTTTTCCACCATAAAAACTAGATTTAAAAAGATTCTTGTCATTTTTTTTCCATTCAGATATGATGATATAATAAGATTATTTTGAAAAACTTCGTAACTTGTTTAAAATTATTTCGTTCCATAATAATCGAAAAAAAAGTCTCATGAACATATTTCTTAATTAATTACATGTTTTTCTTCAAAAAAATCCGCAAATATAAAACAAGCCGTTGTAATTCGCGTTCCGTACATAATTTAAACGACGAGCCTTCAAAAGTAACAAAGGTTCAAGGACTCAGCCATCATCCGCAGTATCGATTCGCCATGAAAAAAAAGTTTATAATTCTCTTCAAACTTTTTTTAAGAAGAAAATTGCGTCATTACGATCGGAGAAAAGGCGACGCAACACCGCGCAATACATTAAATAATACGCAAACACTTTTTTTCCGGCTAATTTCCGCTGTTTTTCGCACACAATTTAAGTTTGTCAACAACGTTAATTCCCGGGCTGAATTTCTCCTAACAACAGATCTTCTTGAATAATACCGCCAGTATATCAACTCGAACGCCAAGCATTACAATGAATCTCGGATTAATCAACGGAGTTTTATTGCGTCTGCGTATGGAAAAGTTGTTTTTTCATTTGCGTAATTTATGCGAAAATTTCTAGCGAAATTCAGGGCCGTTTTTCCTCGGGTAGCAGATTTTTCTTTATGACTCATTTGTCCGCGGATCCGCAGACGGCAAACTTGATCATTATGACGGCATAAATTATTTCGGTTTTGTTGCGATGATGTTGTGGTTTTTCGCCTTTGAAGATCCGATCGCTTTTGTATTTTAACGGGTCGTCTTTTGGGGTTTTGTTGATTAATGCCGTTATTTAGTCCCAGGGTGACTGCGAGGATCTTTAAGATTAGGAAAATGAGTTGATGAATGTTGAACTTTCCTAAAAATTATTACGAAAATTTTAATACGATGATATATATTTTATTCGATACTCGGCACGTTTCTTTAACATATGTATTATTTAGCTCTTGAGAGACTCAGATCCGCATTTGTAACGTAATCTTTCCGAGTAATTCGCAATCCCCGGAGAGCGAAAGTTGAATTATCAATATCTGCCTATGCTTAGGAACGTTGAGGTTCGTATAGAACCTATTTAATTATTTTCCACAATCACGGACGTCGAGGAAAATTTTTCCGTCAATTGCATCTGACGCGTTTTAATTGAGACGTTCTGACGTGCGCGCGGAGACGTAACAGGAAAATGCAATTAGAGCTCGCGTTTGTGTGTGTGTGCGCACGAAAATGAGGAAATCGTTTGTATGATATGTGGGAATTTTTTATGTGATTAGATTCTGTGGAGATGAATTCTCAAAAGCGATGAATCATGTGTATGACATGTTTTTGTTGAAAGTGATGAAATTTTGCGAGGCTGG
This sequence comes from Hydropsyche tenuis, assembly GCA_009617725.1. Lineage (NCBI taxonomy): Eukaryota > Metazoa > Arthropoda > Insecta > Trichoptera > Hydropsychidae > Hydropsyche > Hydropsyche tenuis. Next base: position 817,763 of record VTON01000059.1, on the reverse strand, counting down.
TATATTTTTTTGATTATGTGTATGATTTAGTCGTATGAAATGCATCGGTTTTGATAAAGTTTAGTGATAATTGATATAATTAGTAGATGGATTTTATTAGTTTGAAAATTTTTTTTATTTATTATCAAATTAACTTTGATTGAAAAGGACGATATGTGTTTTTCAAGATTTTTATTAACTTACTCTTGAGGAGGGGTTTGTTCTTTTAATATGACGAAAAAAAAAGATCGACTTCGATCTCAAATACCACACCTCCGATGATTTGAACATTCGTATACAGACTAATAATACACAATTATACTATATTATTATTTCAATTGAAATAAAACATCTGTCTTTGTTCTTGAAACGTTTTCCTTCTTTTTAGGTTGTATATATCACATCCGGTATATATCATATCATATATCGGTTGTATATATCATATCCGGTGCTCCGATATATATTATATACATATATATGTAGGAGCACCGGAGCACTAAAAATTTTCCTGCTCTGGCTCCGCTCTTGCTCCGGGAAAAATACCGCTGCTCCGACTGCTCCGCGCTTATGCCAGCGCTCCTCTTCAGAGCCCTGATAAAAAATACAGTTATTTTATCTGTTAGGAAACAAAACAATAATAGATAATAAATGCTTATCAAATTTTATTGATAACATGATTCTTTAGATTTTATACAAGTTTAGTGATAAAAAATAGTCATTTCCATAGTTGTCTATCTGTTATCAAAAATAGATAATAGATACTTCTGAAAAGTTCTAAGTAGAAGTAAGTTCTGAAATATATATTATTAAATAGAGATAGTTCATTAAAATATTTTTAATAATTCAAGATTTGTATTTTGATGTTTCGCTTTCCAATTTAGATAAAATTTATTTCAAAACGAAATTACAAATTTATTCTTTTTGTATAATTTTTTCCATCCGAAAGTGAAAATACACCCGAGTCTCTTTTTTACGGGGGATACGTTCCAGAGACTACCGTGCAAAAATATGTACCGTGACCATATAAAAATTGGAAATAGCTTCCATCAGTATACATATTTGGATAGAACTTCCATTCAAATGTATGTACTTTATAAAAAATGTATACATAATGTGTAAAAATTTCGCCATGTAAAATCATCAACAAACATCGATTTTTTTAATTTAATAACTATAATCATATAATTATAATAGTATACTGAAAGGATGCGATAGATTAGCCGTATGCTACATCTTATCTATTGCACCCTTATCGTTGTCTTATTATCTTAAGTCTTATCTTCTGTAAAAATCTCGATTTTTACGTTTTCGTGAAAAATGGCCAACCACAGGTACATATACATACATAGTTAACTATTGGTTTCGATACCTTAATTAATCCCTTTTGTATAATTTTTTTTATTCGAAAGTGAAAATATTCAAATTTTTAAAAATACATTGAAACAATCTATTTTAAAAATTTTTTAAACTCAAAATTTAAAATCGAAATTTTGAGTTTAAAAACTCAAAATTTTTAAACTCAAAATTTCGATGAAATTTGAGTTTTTATTCAAACGGTTGTCATTTCTTCAAAAAATTAAAAAAAAATTCCCTACATGACATATTAGTTATTGTAAGCTATTAACTATTTTTTTTTATTTTTTAGACAGAGAAAATATGTAGCTATTAGCAGGGCCGCCGAGAGAAATTCCGGGCCCTGGTGTAGAATCGTAAGGACGGGCTTCCTATTTTTATACTTAATTCAAATTAATACTCAATTTGAATTTCATATATCTAATTGTAAGTAACAGTTTGAAAAAAATAAAATTATAAGGCTCAAAGTTATGAATATAATTAAAAATTATTGATTAAAATAGGTAAGAAAAAAAAGATAGGTATCAATTGGGTGAAAATAAGAAAAAAATATGAATGAATAAAAATATGAATGAATAAAAATATTACTCATTAAAATTAAATCTGCTTATTTGAAAAATATAAAATATATGTGATATAGTAAAAATTCAAAACTAAACATGATCCGGCTCTTTCGGAGGCTGGGACTCAGTACCCCCCCCTCTCGTCAGGCCTGAGTTTATCAGCAAGGATTTTCAAAAGAGAATCCTACTTAATGGCTCATATCTCCGTAATTTTAAATTATTTATTAAACTATTATACTATGTATGTATATGTGTAAAATAAAAACTATTTTATATACCTATCCCTCGATTTACACGGTACTTGTTTTACACGGTTTAAAAAAAAAATAAATGTTGAAAATAATCAATAATAATAACGTTAATAATTTTAACATTAAATTCTATCACTAACTAAAATAGAAGAGCCACTGTTAGGTAAACAACGAGGTGCGTATCCGCACGTTTGTCATTACGTTGTAGTTTGACGTTTCAAGTGTAACCTCAAAACGATATATTGACATGATATTAAAATTTTTTATAAATTGCTTATTAAAATTAAGATTTCGGACTAAAATTAACCTAACCTAACCTAAGTTAATAAAAAGCTTGAAAAAACAACCAAATTATGCGTTTTTTGTGTACTTTTCGATTTACACGATTTTACATTGAAAAATATATAATTTTGATTTACACGTTTTTTCAGGAACCTATCTACCGTGTAAATCGAGGGATAGGTACTTAGATATGTACTTAGCTGCATCAAAAAAAAAATATTATTTTCATACCTATTTTTCCGAGCACGAAGCTAGTGTAACTTATACATCCGAGTAAATAACACGCACCGAACCAAAACCCCGCCAAAACCGAACTCCCAAACAACCGAAACCCACAGACTCAACAAAAACAGCAGCGCTATCGGTCGGAAAATTTCGTAGGCGCCGCCATCCGACTCGAGCCGAACATAGCCGACTTCACCCGACCGCGCTACCATCACCGGCCACTCTCCATCGCACGCCAGTCGGCTTTGGCTCGCCGTCGAGCGCGGATCTCAACCGACCCCAACACCGACCGCACAGTGTCGAACCGCGACCGCCGCGAGTGCGCACCCCTCCGACACCCGCTCAACCTCATTCGACGCGCGACGGCGCCTTGTTGGCTATGGTGTGACGGCGCCGTTTTAGTGATGTTCGCTCCCCGCAAGTGCGAAACCTCGGCCACCGGCAAGAAGCACATCAACGCAGCGCCCTGGCACTACTTGATGAATTGCCCACTGATAAGGAAATGCTTCGGTACATACGTGAATGCATACATACGCGTTGCTTCGTCTCGCTCGCCCGCTGCCGTTGACCCGCGGTGTGCATCGCGCGATGCATACAAACGCGAGGCGTCGAGGTTATGGGAAAATCGGGCGCCGGCGAGTTTCGAATTTCGCGCCATTCCGAACGGAAGCGGTCGCGCACCGTTTCGCGTTGGCGGCCTTGGGTTCGAAATTCGCGGGTTTTCGGCCGGGCGAGGTTTTGTTTGTGTGCTTTTTTCGGGTTCGAGTCTGGTGAGTTTTGGCCGATTCTGCGTTTTGGGTGTGTGAGTTGTTTGAGAAATGCAGAAGATCAGATTCGTTAAGTATTTCGTGCATTGTGTATAAATTGTTTGAGTTTTGACATGTAACATAGGTTAGGTTCGTGCGTTGTGAGTGTGAATTGATTTGAGGTTATGTTCATCTGTTTTTAATTGTCGGTCGTATGGCATGTTTTTATTCCTTCATGTATGGAGCATAAAGATATAACGAGTTTACCGAAGAGGGGTAAGAAAAATACCCCATGGTTTGTTCAATATTAACTCATTATTTTAAATGTTTATTTCGTTTAAATGAATCGTTTATTATACGTATAAACTTTGAATATTTGGTATTTTTAATAGGATTAGTAGTCAAGATTTTTTTAAGGAGAAGCCGAAAAACAATTTTATATATTCCAAGCAATAAAAATATGCTGTTTTTTTTTTCATTTGAAGTATAATGTGGGTAAAGTTAAGGTATTATTCAAAGATTTGATTTAGATTTATCATTATCGATTGATTTATCTTAAAATTTAAGTATAATCTGTCACTATTTTTGAAATTCAAAGAGGGGGGGGGTTGAGCCCCCATACCCCTCCGGCTACGGTCATGGTTTTTAAGGCATTTTAGAGAATTTTAATTTAAATTATAGGTTAAATTTTCCGATTAATTATCGAGTTATAGCGAAAAATGTGAATATGGGGTTTTTGTTTCACTCCCCGTAGTAACTTTTTACTGTCTTAACTGTTGGCAATATGCAAATTTATACGATCTAAAGAAAAATAATTTGTTAAAAAACTGATAAACAACCTCTTTACAACATTACGAAATTCGTTAAGAAACCTAATTTACGAACGTACAATGCATAAATTACACCCAAAATACATTAAAAAATTTTAATTCAAGTCCCTATAATGCATTTTTATTCGTGAAAATGCAAATTCGTTAATAAATAATTTACGCCCCTAAAATTCAGGATTACCGAATTTTGTTTTTCAGGCGGTTCCTTGCGCAATAAAATCGGTCATCAAACGGCCCATTTTTGTAATGGATTTTATCGGTGTTTTTATTATATGTTTGGCGATGGTTTTTAGTCTATTGGATTGGTCGAATGTAAAAAATTGATATGATAATGTGAACGGTGGAGGATGGCCGGATTATGTGCGTGCACAATATGACGGCTTGTGTAATAAAGTTGACCAGTTCAAACTTGATATGTCGGTTCAAACAACGTCATTTCTATTATACAAATCGAGAATCTCGGAGAGAGAATTTGCAGTTTATGAGCAAAGCAAAGGCTATAAATCTTATTAAGTATCGTACAAACTTTGGAGAGCGAGCCGCGCATTTTCATGAAGAATTTTTCCTTTTAGTATTCATAACTGTTTTCATTCCATGTACAATTTGTCTCGCGAAATTTATTAGTATTTACATATTATATTCGTGCGTAATGTTCAGATTTCTCATATTCGAGATTTATCGTGTCCATTATGCGAAATTAAACTTTGATCCTATATCTAAAATTACGCTCCGATTCAACGTTTTCTATCTTTGAAAACGCGTCCGATTCGCATGTATCGAAAATTTGCATCTTTCGTCCATTCGATAAACGACTTTCTCTATTTAGAACATTATAGGTACTGTGTTTTTTTGTCAATATCACTTCTGGGCTGTTGGCTTATAACGAGACCATTATGCACTTTCGCCTGCACACAAACTTGCAGTCGTGTCGCGTGCATTTAATTAAACTTGCATAGCGTGACTGTTGTTCTGTCTGCGGACAATATTTCCGCATTTTACCCGATCGAACCCTTTCAGCGTGAAAAGTTATGAAAAGTTGCCTACCAATGCGCGGGCTCGACGCCAAACAGAACAAACGCTTTTGCCATGTTTACAGCCCACCTATGATGAATAACTTCTATCAACTTCTGCCGGAGACGATTGATACTGTAAACGTTCATATTCTGTATGTCTCGGTCGTATTTTTCGTCTCCTTTCATAAAAGTATGAATGAAAGAGCCGTGTTTGCCTAAATAGTATGCAAATTGAATTCGTCGTCGCGCATTGTTACGTACGCTAGTAAGACCCGAGGAGAGGTTCAAAAATAACGCCCGGCTCTATTTTTTCGAACGATTTCCTTCACGTGAAGGAAATATATGATGGAGGTAAAAAAAAAAGAAAAATGGACAGCAAAAGTCAACAATTTTTCCCTTTGTGAGTCGCTCCGAGGGGCGGACCTAAGCAAACAGCGAATAGTTTATCGTAGACGTTCTTTCCTTCAGATGTTTGTGCAAAAGTGAAAAATTCGAAAGGGCTCAAAATAAATTTTGATTTCGTACGTGAGTCGCGTCTTCAGAAATTTAATAACCGCGACGCTTTTCCTATAAAAAAAAAATCGAATTACTAGAAAAGAGTATCGTCTTGCTTTTCGAATGTATATCGTTTTATATTTTGACACTCCCACGTTATAAACTATTTGACATATTCTTTTTTGCACGCCGATCTAAAAATATGCGCGCCCGGCGTGCGTTTTTCGTTCGCCAGCGCGGCGAGTGGAAATTTTCCGACTCTTCGGAAAATTCGGATGCCGAAAGACTGTATTCGTATCGATTTTTGCGGGAAAATTCGCGCCGAAAAATTTCCCGAGCGACACTGCAGGCGCGCTTATCGCTCTTGGCATTTTTCCGACGCGACTTTTTCGCGTCGTAAACTTCTGCGGAATAATACAACTCGAAGGGGGTTCCCGCTTCGATTTATTTTTTAACGCGTTTCGAAAACTTTCCCATTCTTATTTTCCGCGCAAAAAATATGTACGCGTCGATAAAAAGGGATCTCTGTAAAGAGACGTCGCCGTAGGGCCAGGGAAAGTTCCGATTTTCTTTTAGTGCGATTTGGAAATTCGGCTTTATGGCGGTCGTTGGAAATTTCGCGAATTTCCCCGAAGCTCTGGATCGGACGGACCCCTCCTCTGCATTATTTTTATCTTTGTCTTGTTTTTATTTGTCGGTGTTGCTGCTTTTGTGGGTCAGTCGAACGCCAACCCTGACCGCCATTGCACGCCATCTTCATTCAAAGCGGCCGCTGTAGGCTTATGCAATTGGGTTGCATTCGTATTTTGTTAATATTTGTGCAAATGGTATTAAATAGTTTGTCGATGTTTTGTACAAGTGTTCGAAGAGCGGAAACTGGGTTTACTAGATCGGACGTGCCGTGAGAAGTTTCGTAACGATGCATCCCTTAAGGACTAAACATGCCGATCTAAATAAAGTTTTCTGTTTGAAATCCATGTTGAAGTTTCGCTGGAGTTTCTTATAATAAATCTAATTTTGAAATATATCGGTCTGTTTAATTTTTATACGAATGTGTGGAACGTTGTGTGAGTTGGACGAATATATACAGATAAAAATATCTATGTATAAAATATTGCTTGTATTTTTAAGATAATTTTTTTCAAATAAGCTAGATATTATTATAATAATATTATGATATTTTCGGTGTTTGTACTCTCAAAAAAGTTTGCAAAATCGATGTTTCTTATTAAAAATAATTACTGGAAAAATCTCATAACGTTTACTGAAAAAAAGTATAATTTAATATCGTTATTGCACGATCAGTATAAACTTTTATGTTTTCTCAAAGCGTGCTTCACTCAATCGTCGATCGCATAATCCCTCCACTTATTTACTTAGCCTTAATTTGAATTTTTCCATCTTTTTTTCGTTTCAAATTAAATGAAAACCGTTTTAATGGAAATTTACGACTACTCGCGCGCGTGCCAAAACGCCCAGCTTTGAACAGGATCCCTCGAAGTTTTTATATTTTATTACAAAATATTATATTTCAATTAGGGACGAGCTCGTTACATGAATAAAATATATCGTCCGTTTTTAATCACTCTAAAACATGAGCCCCCGAATAAAAAACCCGAATTTTCATAATCAAGATCCGTGCAAACGTTCCCTTCTAAATTTATACATCTCGGATTATTTCTCCTGGCATCGGTAATTTTTCTTGTTTCGTTCCGATAATGGAATCAATTCTTTCCAGTTGCTTTTAACCTTTGACGTCAACCTTTTTTTTATAATTTGCATTGCACAGAACTTCATTATTTCGGTAGACCTTCCGAGAATTGATTACTTCGGTTCGCTTTTTCCTACGTTTATTTTTTCTCTTCCGTCTACCCTTTCAAACCTAATTTGGCGGGCACTTAAATTCTACTCCTGCTTTTTATAATGTCAATGTCGTCTCGATAGTGCGCATTTGATATCACGAGATAATAACGATCTTAAGTGGTTATCTAATTGCGGAATCGAACGACAATAATTCACTCGATGGCCTATCGACAATTACAATTACAATTAATCTGACAATGTGTCGTTAGTGGCACATGACTCCTTTGAATTCGATTCGATTTGCGATGTGTTGGATGATTCATTCGACAGGATGACGTCCTGTGGGGTAGATAGCGGTTTTTTGACTTCCTTTCGAGGATGAGACACTTGCGATAGTGCTGGTATTATCGAGGGCTCACGTTGAGGCTTAGGACTTCTTCTCAAACAATACGATAAGACTTTCCGTATCGAATTTTCTTTTTCGGAATGTTTTATTTATCCGAGACGAATTTGAGGTCGTCTCATGTATGCTGAATTACGAATCGTATGTGAGTAATATAAAGTTTTAACGCATATAAAACATGTTCGTTTGAAATTTTGAACTTCGAGTTACACGAAATCAATTAAAATAGTTTACAGACGAGCAGCTCAATTGGAAATTTATTTACTGCGCAACAGAGACGGTTCAATAAAATACAATTATAAATTAGTTCGATCGAATATGGACTTGTTCCACATTTCTCCTCGGCTGATTACATATTATTTATTATATTTTTATGTTTGCGGTTTTTTTCATGTAGGAAACGCGGTATTAGCACACCCGCTTAGACCACTATGCAAATTCGGACGCCGTGCGCCAAAGATGACTTATGACTTGTGTGGTTCGCTTTACTATTCAGAATAATTATCGACATGTTTTTTTCTAGCCGGCGTATGTTCATTGAACGTCCATTGTTTGGCCCGTTCATTCATCGGTCGTGTTGCGCAATATTTCCATTCCCTACGCTTCGCAATTTGTATACATCGGGCCGTTGACGAACCGCAAACGTTCGATTTTCTATGTGTGTTTATTTTTTATTTTTTGCATTCGCCGAGTATCGAAAAAACCCGGGCCACTAGAACGGACCAGATATTATTGTGTATACAGATGTAGGAGGCGCTTGTCCATCAGCCAGCGGTAGTATTTATCATATCGAAATTTCACAGTGACACACATCTGACGAGAATTGTTCAAATTTGAACACAGATATGCATAATAAATATTTTCGTGACTATGCCGTCTCGTAATTCGCGCGAAGCACAAACGAACTCTTCAGATGGACATAAATCAAAAATTATTATACGCTTTTCTGTTGCTAACTACTTTTTTTTAATACGAAAACCCCAAATTTGGTTTTCGCATTCGACAAGCGGTAATCCTCACGTTCTCGAGACGAAATTGAAGTCGATGTCGGAAAACTTGGGCGTCCCCTCATACGATCTTTTTCCACTATATTGAGTTTGTCATTCTTCTTACGAGGGTCGTCTCGTCAAGGGTGAACGACTATATGTGGTTAATAATCCCAAAGTCGATATTATCACACTAAGACGTTTCGAACGAGGCGAACGATTCCGCAGACTAGTTCGTTTCTTTTTACGATTCGCGCGTTTTATCGCTGACAGCGCGCATCTTCCTGTATTCCTGAATAATGAGTCGCATTCGAGCTTTATTTACATACAAATAGGAAAATTATGCGTTAATTCTGTCCCCGTACATACACACTGACTCATTAACCGCGGGATCGATGTTTGGTCCGCTGCTATAAAATGTAACTGAATCGACAATGAGCGAACCGCGGTACTTGGGCTCCGTTTAATTATTTTTCAAATTTTATATGTTTGACCCACTATTGACTGAAAAATATCTTTATATACACCCAATCTTCTTTTTACATGGTTCTGAAATAATACAGTTCAAGGAAGAAAAAATCAATAATTTTTTATACAGTTTTTTTCACTTTAACACAGTACAAAAAAAGTATTGTTATGCCACAATTTTAATGTTCTGTGTAAGTAAGTATATTGTTATAATTATGGTTATTAAATAAAAAAATTTGATGATTTTACGTGGCGAAATTTTTTCACATTGCACATTTTTTTATAAAGCATGTTGCATTTTGATGGAAGTTCTATCCGAATGTAGTGATGGAACTTATTTCCAATTTTTATATTGTCACCATACGTTTTTTTTCAAGCTTTTTATTAACTTCACTTTCGGGATATGTTTGTATATTCGCTTTGTTACATGTTATTTTTACACGGTAGTCTCTGAAACGTTTCCCCCGTGTAAAAATAGAATTAGGTGTATATCATATCATTTTTTTCTATACAAAATATAAATTCGACTTGTTATCGAATCGTCATCGTTCCGGAAATTTTCCTATATTATCTATCGTTTATATTTAAACATTACGATTTTTTCCACAAAAGATCTCCAGCCTATTTCTATTACCTTGTCCTTCGCGTTCGAAATTGATTTCTGTCGGAACGAACATCCTCAAGCGCACCCATATACGCAGTATACATCGGGTCTTATTATTACATTTTTCACGCTTCAAAAAGCAACTCGAAGGCTCTGCGGAGTTTTTCCTTTTTCCCCCTCCCCGCGCCGCCGCTGATTTTTCCTTTTCTCTTTGTGGAATATAATCGGATTGGCGATGGAACTGAGGAGCCATTGCCATTGCCTACCACGCATCGTGTTATTATTGCGACTGGGTCTCTTCGATGTTAATTTCGAATCGAAGGCGGGAAAATCGCGTTAGGCTGCCAGGGGTGGACTCGGCTTTGTTCTTGTGGTGTGACGTTTGGCGGTGATTTGCTCTCTTTTCGCGGGCGAATTTCGCAGCGTGTCCCGGAAGTGTCCCGCGGGACACCTAATCCCGTCCCGACATTAGTTGGGATGAAATCTCATCATCGCGGTCGGGTTTGAGGTACACGGGTTGCAATAGTGAATTATTGGAAGTCGATATTTTTTTATTATAAAGGTCTTCTTTATAGAATGGCGTTCAACTAGTTTATATATATAAAACGAATTATTTTTTTTTTAGATAAATTTATTATCAATGTTCATTAAAAAATTGAAAATTTTCATATTATAAAACAAATTATGTATCATATTAATTAAGTTTATATGGTCCGTGTGTTTTGAACCTAATTTCCGCATTTACCTCGTTTCGTATCCCCGGACTATTGCACTTAGTAATTTTACTCGACTCGAGGTCCTTCGGGTATGTTTACAGAAGAAATTAGTAATTAGTTCTAATTAGAAAATTTTTCGTTTTAATTTTCGAAAAAATTCGATGAATCTTCCGCTCCATCTCTTCACCGGTTAATTTCAAAGTTGAAACGAGCTTTGATAATTACAAAACTTATTTTATTTTTAAACTATTCATCATTGTGCATCATTACGTACAACAAAACGCTTCAATAACAATATCCAGAGTCTATTATGCAACGGTAACCGATAAGCAGGTCTTCTCCGATCTGATGTCTGGCGTTCAGCATTGACACGAAATGCAGATTGTTTTGTTTCGAAGAGGCGTTCCCGCTCGAAACCGATTGTTGTATACGTGTTTTTAGAAGGTCGTATCTCTTTACGATGGATCTCTAGATTCGTGTTTCTCAAGTTTTTTTTTTCATCCAGTGGCCTCTATTGGGTGATTCTCTTGCGCGCAATTTCGATTGGTAATTCAAATGATGCTGAATCTTATAATCCATACTTCCTTCGAAGGATTCGGACAAGATGTCTCTGAAAGAAGGCTGTTTGACATTGAACGGCAGATAAGTTATCTAAAATCGATGCTTATCTCAACGACTTTTTTTCATCATCCGCGTTGTTATTGCTCGTTTTGTTTGTTGTATACACGCGTGCCGAGATAAGCGCCCCACTTCGAAGCTCGGTATCTTTTCGTTACGATTTATTTGGGAAGTGGGTGAACGACTTTTGACTGGTCCTATACTCACGTACCTCACGTTGTCAATTCACAGATCCAAAATTCGCCAAATGTTGACGATCGATGTTCTCCAAATCTCGCGGTTATCGCTTGTTTATATTTGCGCTGGATTTATCGATACGGCGTTTTTTTCAGTTCGAACAAGATATGTTGTGGTTCAATGCACTTAAACGGTTAACTGTACGTATCGGAGGGATCCGTTATTGTAATTTCGACTGTTTGATCTTGCGAAATGGACACGGTTGCGCAACGGCGCTATCGCTTTCTCAACGCTCGAATTATCGCGAAATTTTCCGCTATTATCGCCGTGTCGAAATGCAGAAACGAAAAAAATCGGCGAAATGATCTCCTTATCCGCGATTCGAAAGAGCGCGGATAGCCTTGCGTGTGACCCACGCTTATTGAGTCATCGTGCTCCACAACCGAGATTTATTTCATTCACAATCGCCCACGCTCATGTGTGTCCGATTCTTTAGCGAATTTTGTATATGGGACGTACTGGCGGCCGTCGGAAATTATTAGTTTTTTTGCGGCGATAAGCGAAAATCGTGCAACCTACTTAAAAGACCGGATCGAATCGTCGGTCTATTATGCGCTCCTGGCAAGGACGATGTATTATATTATTTCCATGATCCGCGGAATATTCTTCGGCCTTCGGTGTTTGCATAAGGGATTTATCCGAGGTAAAATCGGAATTTTTTAAAAAGCATTGTGTCGCAAATGTGTATTTTACTTCTCCGGATCACGTAGATGTAAAGTTGCGATTGAATGATTTGAGTATTGTTTGTGCACTTGTATTTGAATTGCAATACGTAAATCTGTTGGTTTTGTTCGACATTGCAGCTGTGTATGGTATATAGAAACACGACGTATTTTTGGTGTAATCGAAATTAAACATACTCAAATTTCAATGTCATTATCATGGCCGCGTCGAATATCGAATAAAATTATTTTGTTATTTTTGTAAAAGTATATGAAGTCGGAAAGATTAAAATGTCCTGGCTAAAAGTTTAATGGATCAAATAAGGATACTCGACGTCGTTTTACTCATAGGAAAATACGAGTATGTAGGCGACCCATTTTCGAACGTCTCCGCTGCGTACAGTCGCCGTTTATTTTAATAAAACAACTATTATTTATATTTTATTATGCGATTATTTATCATTCTCTAATTTGATGTCTCTTATTTTATTTCGGTCTTTATTCTACCTCATAAAAGTCGTATACATTCGTATGAAGAGATAAAATCGAGAATGGTTGAACGCCAGAGCGAAATAAAATTCCGTGTCCTTTATAAGTCTTCAAGTAAACGCAGTAGTATATCAATCCCAAAGTGCATTGACTCGAGTCATATTGACCAATAATTTGTTTGATCGGTCGATAAAAGTTCAATTTTATTGTTCGACGCCCGTTAAATTTAATCCAATCATCTCACGTTGATTGAACGGCATAGCTGGTTTTACTGTATAGTAAAATTGAGAGATGAATGGTTTTTTTCGTGTTTGAAAATTGATTCCCGCGATACGGTGGATATTTTCAATTTTGAGGTCATTCAGCATTTGTTTGCAAAATGCCCTCGTTTGTTATTTATCGTTCGTTCCAGGGATAACACGATTCCGACGTACGTGCCATTTCCCATATTTTTATGGATTTTGTAATTCAATCACTATAAAATATTTCTTATTCTTCCGCCCTTTTTTCTTTTTCGATTGAAAACTTTTCTATTACGATTTCATTTTTTTTTCGTTTCCAAAAGAGACGAATATTGATTCTGTCGACCGTGTAAACGTACGAAATCAAATTAAAACTTTCGTTTCGTTCGAGAGCCTTTCGCTATTGAACGTTCGAGTACGTTTATCAGATTTTTCGCGAACATTTTTTCCGCCTGTATTTATTTATGCGAAGTTTAATTAACGCCGAACGTAACGCGAGCTTGACACTGAAAAAGAACTCCGTTTCAAAATTGAACTTTTTTCGTTAGACGAGGGCTCCGAAAAATAAAATTCGCTTAAAAAAAAGTATGGAACTTTTCGCGATAAATAATGCGAGTTGATAAATTCGAAATAAATCTCGCCAGTAGTAGTGTACGATAAATCTCGAGAGCAAAATGTTTCACGTAAACGCGCACAATTTCAGAAGACACTTTTGCTCGAACGTGTACTCTGAAAAAAAATAAAGCTGAAACATTTGTACGTAACGGCTTTTTTCGCGTTATCGTCACCTGCTTGCCACTTTTCATTGTGCATCTGTAGCGATTTACTCACATAATTTCAGCTGAAACTTCGCACTATATCAATTCTCTAACAACGATATGTCGACCTTAACACACTTAATCTATAAATAATCAAAATTTCTATATATACAAAACGTTAATAATCAAAATATTTATCCGCAATTCGGAGCGGACAATCGATTCGGAAGTTAATCCCTCGTTATATTTAGATGTCCGAACTTCGTTTAAAAGACAAACATTTTCACCGGCTAAGTACTCTCGTATATGGGCCGGGTTTTTCCTGAAAAACTTCCCTTTTCAGAAGGGTTTCAGAAAAGCCAGGGTTGGTCAGGCCGCGGCCCGCAATCTGCGCTGGCGACTACGTGAGGAACGTTGATAAGTTTTCGCGGTGGCCGTAAAATACAATCGGCTCGCATATTTCAAATTATGCCAGATTATTCAAATTGTCGTAAGCCGGGGTTTAATTACGTTTTCGAAAGGCCACCACCTTTCCGCGAACGAGGCTCTGTTTCGGAAAACGGGAAACGCAATTAAGATAAGAACCTTCGTTTCTTTCGCTGGTTGACGTTTTGCGGTTTTTGGGAATATCGGTTTGTGCGATTTTAATTTTGTTTGTGAATTTTGAATGGTTTTTGTATTATGTTTATTTTTTACTGTCTTTTGAGAATTGTATCGAAAATTATCATCAATATATTTTTATTTTTATTTTTATTTTTATTTTATTTTACTCATACAATACATAATTATTATACATATTATACAAATACGTTACTGTATGAGTGTACCACCATAGCCTAACAGGTCACCCTACATCGCTATGGTGGCCAAATGAAAAATATAAAAAAAAGCAAAAGAAAAATACAATATAAAAATATATCCTTGACAGAATAAAGCTTTTTCGATATTACAATAATGAATCAAAACTAATTTCTAACGATCATCTAACATACAGTTAGTACACGAATAGTTGACCTAACCAGATCATTAAGCAAGGGATTGTTTGAATACTTAACTCTTTAGAGTTACCTTCCTACGTAAATAAAGAATAATTCTAAACTTCTAATTAAAGGCCTTGTCTTTAAATGGATGTAATATAGACTGATGATGTAATGAATGTATAAAAATAAACCGAAAAATTTAATATACCTATATAATATAAGACAATGGAATGATGACTATGTACAAACAAGTGATTCGAATGTTTAATTAATTTATACTTATTTGCTGTGTATAAACGATGCTTTATTTATCGCGCCAAGCTAAATTTGATTTCATTCAAAATCAAATATTTTAATTTATTTTCGTACAAATTAAATGGAATCCGTCCTAGCGTAAAAATATCAACGAAATTTCACAAAGGGTCCTTGAAATATTTCAAACAAAATTTTCTCTTTTTGACGAATATGTGAAATATCAAGGATATTTTTTTAATCACGAAAAATTTAATTATCAGGCACGTTTTAGCTGTGTTTTTTTTCGCCCTCATTTATTTTTCAGTTTATTATATTCATTAAAGCGATTTAATTTTGTGCGTACGTCGTTTTCGGATTTTTTTTCATCCCGCAGATCGCTCTACATCTCAAGATCTTTTTTCATGCCATCTTTGAGATTTGGGCAAAAGCCAAATAGAAAAATCCATAAACATCCTGGCATAACCAACTTTTGCCCCCTGCACGGCCTTCGTTGCGTCGCAAATTTTCCCTTATATAAATTTACGTAAAATACGATCCCAAACATTACTAAATTAATAATAATACTTCTACATAACAAATAATGGCATTCTCGCAAAATGATCTGCGAATCTAATATGTCGACTGTTCGAAAACATACGAATATAACGAGAGATTTTCGCAATTTCGTCGAATGAAAAAATAATTTCTTCTTATGAAAGTGGTTATAACTGGCATCTGTTATTGTTATTGTTATTACAGGGGCGTTATCTAATTAAATAATTTCAATATAAACGTTTCGATCGCTTCTGTATCATGCCGAGATAATGTTCTTATCGCACACTAAACAATACACAAACATCCGATATTTTCTTTGAGTATTATCGCTGAAGAACCTTATTGAGAGTTTATTTAGAAATTTATTAAGGATAATGCCAGTTCTCTCGTGATATCGTTATATTGAAATCACTCGTCAATTATATTCAGATAACGATCTCGCATGTAAATCATGCAAGAGTCACGTTACTCCCGTATATTATTCTATAAAATTCGTATTTTGTATTCGAAGAGCGCTACTTAAATTCACGATTTTCAACGGATCGTTTGATATTGAACATATTTTCTCGTTAGAATCGACTTCTGCGCACAATGTAATGATGATCTTATTATATTAGCAAATACGTGCGTGTTTACGTTCTCTCTCATATTTGAACGTTTCATATATTAAAGGTCTCTTTTTTTAAATTGTTGCATAATTGTCTACGTTTAGGAGAGGCCGTAAACACAGCGCTCTATCGTTTAGCACCGAATTTCAAATGGAAATTTCCTGTTTGTGGAAATTTTGCCACTGCGAACGTGTTTGTATTCGCGATAAGGAGACGTTTCAAAAAACTCGCGAAATTATGTTGCATATTTTTTTTGCTATATGTCAACGATCTGCTGCGTTTTTACGTCTGAAATTTGTGTGCTCTGAACGTCACCTGCTTGTTATTGTTTTTCGATGTAAATAGCCGTCGATTTATGATTTATCTTCGCACATTTTTGCGGGGTGCGTCACGTTTTTCGAAAACGGTCTCGTTCATTATTTTAATCCGACTCGGTGTGTTTGAACGGTGAAATGTTTTTCGAGTTCGGCTCTAATGGCTGAAAAAAAACTGTCGCATGAGCCGCGCGTGAAACCGGCGTGCAAACACAGAAATGTTTATTTTATTATGCGAAATAATAATATTGAATAAATATTACGGTCGAAAGTCTGCATTCACATCTAATACATATAATTTTTTTTTTTTAAATTAATTTCTGCCATATTTTTCAGTGTATTTATTTATTTTTCGACCTTGCCGCCTGTACGGAATGTGTCGTGCGAATTTCAAGGTGGATCGCTTGATATTGACGAAAATTTCTATTGAACTTTTTCTTGAGGAAAAAAAATCGATTTTCCTTCCATATTTACCTTTTTTCTGTCAATAATTAACACATGATGTGAAAGCTACCACACAGCATTGTATTTCCTCTCGGCAACAAAGACTTTGATCATCAATTTTAATTTATACGCACTCGTTCGTACACTGATATAGACATAAATCAATTCATAATTAGGTTAAAGGGTTTATGACTGCGATACATACCTACGATAAATTCAAATCGCATAATAAATCGAAAATTTGCAGCTGCACCCGTCGCTCGTATTTCACACAATATGGCGGAAGCTAGCGATGTATTTTGTTTTACCCGAAAAAAATCGTATTACTCCCGATTGATTTTCATAATGATTGTATTCGGAATGAATGATTTCAGAATGTATTTATGCAAAGTTATACGTGTGTGGCTTAATCAAATTATAGATTGTAACAAAGTGTCAGGTTGTGTTATATTATACAATCGACTTCTGTGCGGCGCCATAGTAATTGAACCACAGTCGATGTCGTTGCACTATTACGATACCGATACGAAAAAAAAATTGTTTTTCTCAATATCAGTGTCGCCTTTTCCCCTTTTATTTATCGTTTATATCGTATTTAAAAAAAATATATAAACCGTGTTTTTATTTGCATTACTTCGATTACGTGCACGTTCTCAATCGACAATTAGTAGTACGAACGATGTGTAGTACTTGAATGAATCACGTCGTCGGACCTTCACCTCTTTTCTATATAATGCTATCAATTTTTGTTTGAAATACGAATCCAACAATCACACAGATCTGCTGATATTATTTCGAACAAATATGTCGATAGAAGTGATACGGAAAGCCTCCGATAACGAAATATACGGAGCAATTAACTCTTGCAATAATCGAGTAACTCCTCCATAATTCATTGTCGGCCTTCGCAGACGAATTAACGAGCTATTAAATATTTCATTTTCATCAATAACCTTTCACATCCGGTGGATTGAAGAGGTTTATCCTTATTTTGGGAAAGCGTTGACCTTAAACGTCGCTCGACATCGTTACACAGGATAATTTTATCCCCGAATAGACGTCTACGTTATAAAGAGACACGAGTTTCATCAAAATATAATTTTCATTCCATTACGGCCTTTTATGATTAAAAAAGTTTCGTTCGTTCTCGATCCTCGGATCTTGTATAAATAAATTATCTAAGTAGTTTCTTGACTAAACACCCAATTATTTATCTTTCATCTCGCTTATATTGAATTTATTTTTCGGGGGTATTTAATGTATTTGCATATAATTTGTTTGATTATACGAAAGTTATATCATTTAAACATGCGTAAAAATTATTGAATCGATCTCGATTATCTCTGTATTGTTCTATTAAAGCGGATTTGGTATCTGAAAAATATAATATTTACTAATCATGATTGATTTCATAATAAGATTGTGTTTAAAAGTACGTTTGGTTTTTTTTTTAATAACGTCAGATCGATTCGGAATTTTTGTTTTGTAAAACGTTTATGTTCATTCATAATAATTTTTTTAATACGTTGAAGTTTAAGAGTGCAAAATCAATAGATTTTATAAATTTGTTTTTATAGTGCAAATTAATAAAAAATAGATAGATTTACTCAACTCGCGCGAGCCATTTCATCATCTAATGACTCCACCGCTATTTCTTTTACCTAGCACAATTTCCCAATTTCACTTTCGAATAAATCCCAAAAAAACATATGTGCAAACGCACACTAATTGCACATACACACACACATCAAAGGCGAGACCTTTCTTCGGTACCAGTCGTTCGCCTCGCGTTTCGCGCACGCAAATTCGGCGACCTCGCCAACGGCACATTTCTCAGTTTTTGTCATCGACGATATAGGCACACGGTCATGACCATTCGCACGTTCAAGGCTATGTCGATCATTGTCGATCATTTGCTGATGATCGACGAGAAGTTGCTGGTGGACGCCGAGGAAGAGATCGTCTTGTCCGTTTTGTTGAAATTTTTTTGTATCGTCGTTTATGAAATCGGTCGATTCGAAAGCGACCTTGCTGTCAAAGTCGATTTATTTTTCGATCCGTGAGTCGAATGAACTCTAATTAATTACACTTGGGTCTGTTTTATGCGATAGATATGTTCCATGGGGAGTCGCGTATAAAAAAATTGCATAAAAAAATATTTGAATTACATAGAAAAATGAGAGTTAGGTTTCATTATTTTTCAAAACCGCATTACTTTAAATCAATGTAATTGAATATACAGAAAATCGCATAAAAAATTCAATATCATCTTCTGTTTTTTCGCTGCCATGTAAAATCAAATCAATAATATCATCGTCATTCAAGAGAGTATCTTCAAGCAATTTATCGACATCGTTTTGAGAAAAAGTGTCAAAGCCTTCTCCAACCAAGTTGATTTACCAAAGTAATGATTTCAGCTGACAATGTCGAAGTTTTTATTATTTCGCCATTTGTAACACATTCGAACAAGAATTTAAAATGTCTGGAGTTATCTGAGATACCGCACATGAAACATTATTTATACAGTCCAAAATTGAAAACTTTTCACCAATCACCCTATCCACACTCACACTTTAACGGTTGTAACTTGCACTAGTATTAATTTTAGATTTTTTATGCGTATTCGCCTAAAAAACCTGTATAGAAAAATGAGGGATAGGTTCCATTAATTTTGAAAACCGCATAACTTCAAAATCGCATAAAACAGATCCAAGTGTAGTTGGGCGTCAATCTCGGTTGTAAAATTGGAAGGATTTTTCGTTCCAATCGACGAAGCATTTGAGTTTGTTTTGAACGGGTATTAATCATGTGCGATGTAATTATTTATGATTTCTATCGAACTGAAATGTCCGACGGAGTGAATCAGTCGGAAAATTTGTCTGTTCGATTTTCACGAATGATTCGTTCGCGTCTGTTAATTATTCACAGTCGCGTTATTGTGTGACCTTTATTCCTCATTAAAAATAATGTACACTTGTCGAAACCACGGCATTCCACTTTTCCTCATCAACTGCGACACATAAATGGAATCCGTTAACCGATCGTATTAAAACGATATTAGGAAAATAAACTAATTAATTGCACTTGTTTCGATTCGGCGTTCGTGTTGATTGTCACGCACGCCATTATTTCACAATTTTCCGAATCTATCGATATTACTCAACTTACACAAGTGTTTTTTTTGTCAAAATCATTAAAAGACGCCTAGATCGATACTATGTTGCTGATCTCGACAACTGTCAGTCGTTGAAAGTCGTCGTATGTCTCTTTTTTTTTATGTGAGATGCATCTTGAGATTTACAACGATAATTTGTCGTTAAGAAAACGACAACGTGTCGCTCATATAAATAGTTATTTGAACGTGCTTAAACCTCATATCGCGCTCAAGACACTGGCGGATCCACGGTGGTGGCAAACGGTCAATTGCCACCACCCTAGAGATTTACATAATAATTATAATTACAATTCGAATTTGAAAAAAATTAAATATTTAAGCACATTAAGATTTCTTTATTTTTTTCAGATAATAATTTCCCTAATATAGCATATTTTTGAAAAAAAAATTTGCCTGCGGCGCTAATGTTTATACTTTCGAGAAAATATGCTATTCAACCGTCTCGTTATCATAAAAAAATTAGTATTTTTAGCGAATCTCTTTAATTTCTTATAAATTTTAATAAAATCGATACTTTTTGTGAACAAAAATTCGCCCGCGGTGCTATTAAAAAACTTGATAAAAATGCGTACCAGCACATTTTTTTCAAAAAAGGCTGAATTAAATTGAATGAAATAAAGTCCCATTTTTGAAAAAAAAGTGTATTAAAAATTAGAAATTGCCCCCCCCCCCCTGCAAATTTCCTCGATACGCCATTGGTGCTATGATTCAAATCCAATTTTTGTTCCTAGATATTCCTAATCATATTCATCCTGTAATCATATTACTATAATATTTTCATTTTTTTATATATCAAATATATATATTTTTTTATATATATTTATAAAATATATATATTTTTTTATATATATTCTTTTATATTTTTATATTCTATATTTTATATTCTTTTTATGAATATATATTTTTTTATATATATTCATAAAAATCTTGATATGAAATGTGTATAGATACCCTTTTTTCAAAAAAAGCACTGAATATATCTTATTTTTTAAAAGAATAGTGTATTGAAAATCAGAAAGTGCCACCACCCTACAAATTTCCTGGATCCGCCACTGGCTCAAGATCAGTATTTAAGTTCTTAGAATATTTTAAAATCGGCTTAATTTTTATGAAAACTTCGAATTTCATATTTGAACTGCAAAACGGCGATAAAAGACTTAAATGTTTTTGTGTAGCGTTTTTCTGTACTCGCAGACGAACGGCCTAATTATGTACTAGACCGGTCCGCGCGAGGCGCCTACCACTTCTCTTATCTAATCGCGCCTTTTTATTTTTTCTCTTCTCGTACTTGACTAAAAAATTTAATGCCGCGATTGTAATCTTCGAGGCGGGCAAGAAAGATTGATATTGAGACCGGTCGAAAACTGCACGCTTTATTTCGTCGGGACCGGATTTCGCGGCCCAAAACCGGACTACTCTACTAACAATCGGTTAGTTGCATTTGCATGGACCGATTTTTTGTAATTTCGATTCCCAATTTTATTAATATGTCGCTTCGGGTTGTTTAAACTTTGTCGAATTCGTAAATGCCATAAAAATTCAGCTCGGAGCCTGTAAAATGAAACGGGACTTAATTTTTGAATCGATGTTTTAAAATTTAATATTTTCGATTGTTCAATATGACATCATCGTATCGATTATTTATGGTAATCGATCATTGTTTTTCATATGATAATGGAAACGGGGAATAACTGGATGCATTGAGTCTCACTGTCATATAATATAAGTATATTCACCATTGTTCCGTCGACCTTTATTTACGTTTTTTTATTCGTTTCGTCGCGATCAATATTGTACAATGATAAAGTATGTCTTCCATCAAGGCTGCTTTGAAGATCGAAAGCTCATAAATAGGTGAGCTCAGAAGCGTTATTGTGTTCGTAGCAAAATTGATGAACGAATGAGAAGCCTCCGCGGAATCAAAGGATCTCTCGTCTGAAACTTCTCCGATAATTAAAATGATTCGTCTTTTGACTTTTTAATAAAATTATTCAGCTGGAGCGTCGGCATTGTTGCCCGGGGCCGGAATTGAACTTATCGAGTGACAGGTTCATTCGACCGTGTCGCAAAAATGACTTATTCGATCAGCAGAGGTAGATAACGTCAAAAATTCGATATCTGCTACCGACAGAATCATTACGGACTGGATTAAAATTTGAGAATATATGTGCGCGAAATATAACATATTCGTTCCGGCATAATGTCGATAGATAAATGGATAAAATTGCTTAATGGGTTGATAACGTGCTTTTTTCCCTATGGTCCTAATCGTGATATAATATTAATGTTGCCTGATTCTAATATTATTATATTATAAGTATACCCGATCCTTTTACACGGGGGATACATTCCAGAGACTATCGTGTAAATAAAAAACAATGTATGGTGACCATAAAAAAATTGGAGATAGGTTCCATCACCATATTTGGATAGAACTTCCATCCAAATGTACTTTATAAAAAATGTGCAATGTGAAAAATTTTCGCCGTGAAAAATCATCAAAAAACATCGAAATTTTTTATTTCAAAACTATGATTATCGAATATCGATCAGTATCGAATCTTACCATTGTGGTATAATACATATTTTTATTATTTCTATACCGTGTTAAAGTGAAAAATCTGTGCAAAAAAAGTAATCGGTTCATCTCCTAAAACCGTGTTATTTCGGAACCGTGTAAAAAGATGATTAGGTTTATTGCTTTTTGAGACTTTTAAATTTTATAAATAAACATGGTCTGGTTTTGAAGTTAATTCGTGAAACGCTCAATTTATTTTGAAACTAGATTAATGGATCAAAACTTTTTACCGATTCGTTGAACGTTCACAAAGCACTTAAAGCCCATTCAGATTTTTCCTTGTATAAATCTCCAACGTTTTTTCCTCAATCAAAACTGACCGAGCACACAAACGACCAATGGTACTTCTATGAGTTAGAATGAATTGAATTTTGTTTTCCTAACCCAATCTAACCTAATCTAAACAAATCTAACCCATAGCTGCCCTAGGTGTTAAGTAAGATTTCTAACCCAACCTAAAAAAATCAAACACTTACTAGCACTCAACCAATTTACCACATCGAAAACATAACCGATTGCGCTAATCATGCATAATTCTGAAACCTCTGAATTTCCCGCGGCTAATCAGAATTTCCACAAATTTCCTCGATTTTCCTCAACAGCCTCTTCAACGGCCATCGAGTTCGGCAAGCCATCATAGTTTTGCCGACTTCTTTGCCGGTTCGCGTGCCTTGGGCCGGGTTGGGCCGACACGTCCGTGTCTAATGATACGTTTCGCATAATCGACGTGTATAATGAACAAGGTAGCGTCTTGATACGGACACCATTGCAATTACGTGCTGTTTATTATACGTACACGCGAACGAGCGTGGCGCCAACGGACGCAACGGTTCTCGAACCGTGGCGCGAGATGTGGATGCTTGGGATTCCGTGCATTTTTAGATGTAGTGTGTCAGAGTATTTTATGTTAGATTGTAATTCGTTGTATTTTATATTAGATTGTAATTCGTTGTATTTTCCGTTGTGGGTTTAGTTTTTTCCGATGTATCATCGGAAACTTGGACGTTTTTATCTAAATGTATTTCAATAATAGGAAAGAACTTTTGATGATTTTTTTTTAATATTAATTGTTAGAATGATTATAAAGTTTTGATTCGAATTTTTTCTATGTATTGACTGCGCCATAAGTCGCTTAACTCTGGTAAGAATCTACAGATTGAAAAAGTTTTACTATTGAGAGGAATTTAATAGTTTTGACTAAATTTTGAATGGAAATATATGTAAATTTTATGGTAAACTTCTATTGATTAGAATTGAATTGAAATATCATAAAGGTACGGTTTTATTTCGATAAGAATGCACATTTAGAGTCGAATATAAATGCAAAGTTGAAATTCTTTATCAGCACTATTTCAGTTGGCAAACTTTTCCACTGATATTCAAATTTTACGTTATTGCTTCAGTAAATGTTAGTAGTATTATACAAAAATATATGTGAAAAGTTTCTTATTTGATAAATTATTAGAAAATAATATTATCATTATTCCTTTTCGATAAATGATTCATTTGAATTTCGAATAATTATTTTAACAATATGAACTTGAAATGTCCTCTTAATTCATTTAACAAAAAAATTTAAATTACGACTGCATTTCTACTACATATTTAAGCACACATGCAGTTGACACATTAATAAGCACCTTAGTAATGACTCTCAAAAATCATCCATCATTGCAACGCAAAATGACAGCTCGTTTCCGTAAACAACCAAAAAAAAAATTATATAAGCGATCATGACTCCGGATCCGCTGATTCGAACGATCGTTATTTTCGCCAAATTTTCCACTGTTTTGTACGATTCTAAAAATGCGATTTTATTATCGCCATTATGCAAACGTTTGAGAACCCACCTAAGTGTTATCTTACTGCAATGCACACCACACTGGCGCATTTCTTATATCGGTCAGACGCTGCGGAACAAGGACTCCCAACCGCATTCTAGGCACTCTCGAGTTTCTCGTTTTCCGCGAATCGACACTTTATAATGTCGTTTTGTCGGCTCGGATTTATTTCAAGTCCATTTCTCACCATAAATCTGAAAATTCGACTCGAATCGGGTGAAAAAACGAGCGTTTTTCTCCCGCTGATGTCTTTTCAATTGCATTGATAAGGAAATCGCGAAACAATCGGCCGGTTAAGTAACGGTTCGATAAAGCGGCACTTAACTGATAAGGCATGTAAATGTCGTGTGTGTGTGTTTTTGTAATTTTCTGTGTTCTGTGTGTGTTATGCACGTGCGATTTTGCGAAATTCACTTTGCAAAGTTCTCGCGAATAGTTGATGGATTTTTGAGACGTATCAAGAGTTTGATTTTCTTATAGTTCGGTAAGCTTTGTTGTTTAGTTCGCACGAAGAATTCCGCGGTCGTACTGGAAAGTTTTCGCATAGTTAAAAGCTACTGTGTGCCGAAAATGTTTATTCTGCTTTAAAATTCAGTCCATAGTTTTGCGTTTGAAAATTATAATTTTCGATTTAGTATACATAAAATATGTATTGCCAGTGTTTAACGTTATCATTTCGAAAACGTCGTAACTCGCTGCATAATTTTCCGCCTTTCCGATTTCTTTTGACAAATTTTACACAATTTGTTTTAACGACACCACCGTCTCGAACGATATTTCACTCAATTACCATTTCGACGTTTATCAACTTAATCGCTCTTACAATAATCATTCGATTCGGCGCAACTGGAAATCCCCACATTCAAGATCGTTTCAGAAACGCATATTTTCACGATCAATCATCTTTCGAACGGTGCACGATGACCGTCGACGAATCCTCACCTCGCCTCGTTAAATCGGACACATTTCAGCCGCAACAATATTTCACTTGGCGAAAAGAGATGCATCAGCATTAAATCAGACACGTCCAGTGGCACATTCGAGGCGAACGAACCGTCGGGCGACCATTAATTTCAATTAAATTGGCCAACAAGCGGCCGCCATTTGTTAAGTCGATTAATGCGCGAGCATAATTAGATTGACTCGGCGCCCAGGGGGCACGAGCCCCATGCTCCTTCTCCATCGTGATCATCATAGATGAAATCACAATCGTTAGTGTGACCATTGTCGACGATGGCCGTTAGCCACCCAAGA
This sequence comes from Hydropsyche tenuis, assembly GCA_009617725.1. Taxonomy (NCBI): domain Eukaryota; kingdom Metazoa; phylum Arthropoda; class Insecta; order Trichoptera; family Hydropsychidae; genus Hydropsyche; species Hydropsyche tenuis. The sequence goes on along the minus strand of VTON01000059.1, from coordinate 792,057 downwards.
AGTGGTGTTATGTCGCGGCATCCATCATCGAACGATGGCTTCGTGGCGAGGCCAATTATCGTATGGGTTGTATACGTTTTAATGGTGATGCAAATGTTCCGATTGTGGTCGGTTTTCTCGGAAGACGGTTCGATTGTTGTGGATAAGTTCTATAGATTCTGTAGATAATGGTTTCGAGCTTAATTGAAAATTGTGTTTTGAATTTTGCTTGTGTTATGCGAATTTTTGTCGCGGTATAATGTGTTGCTTGATTAAGGTCGGCGTATGAATATTTATCAATCTCGTTACTGAGATCGATTAAAAGTTCGTTAGGTCTGATGTAAAGTTGGGTCTCGTGAGGTTAATTTTAATTTTAGTTCTGTTTGTAAGTTGTTATGAAATCGCGTTTGTTGTGATTAATTAATATATTATATTTGCTGGTCAAGCTTCGAGTTTCTCGTATAATATGTGGTTGGGGTTTTCAGAGTTTCATTTAATATAATGAATACGAAACGTATATTGAGTGAAAGTCATTGTGTTTTCTCAACCGTTTAAAAATTTCCATTATGAACAGATGGAATTCAAAATCCGTATACAATCGTCTATTGTTTATAACATGTCATTATCAGACTTAATACGACTTCTTTTACGGTTTCATGTTATCGCTAATAATTCAACCGAAACTTCAACTGGTAATTCCTATTTATTCCAAAAAAACAGATACTACACATTCAAATTTTCCGTAGTTAAAAAAATAATATAAACTTTTGATTCCACAATCATCATTTAGATCCAAAATCAAACAAACGTTACAAACAAAGATTCGCCAGGGTTACGGGGTTAATTTCCAACACTATCGCGAATATCCGCTCAAAATGGCGTCACCGTTGTCGATCGTAGACTCAACATTTCGAACTAAGGTCAATGCATTTTAATTGGCGCCATTTTCCAAACAGTCCTAAACCGCAACCGGGTGGTCTTAGGGCACGGTGACCAAACTTTTTATCGTTAATTTCAATGCGCATTGAAATTCTGCAAATGTCACCCGAGGGGACAATTGCGAACCCGACGCTTCTTAACCGCAATCCGCGTTCGTTATTCACTCTGTGTCCGTCGGCTCGGATTTTTTCACACTTTTCCCCGACAGTTAAAAGTTTGGCTTGTGACGACGGGAAATAAATGTGTTTTCTAATTTTCGGCGTGTCGTAATCGGCGATTTTTCAAACGGGCGGTCGTAAAGCCGAATTTTACGAGGAGACGAGATGGAAAAAAATTTTTGAATCGGCGCACCTTATGTTCTTGTATAAACAGCCGTAAATGTAAACAATATTAGCAATAATTTTTAGAAAACGTTTCTCGATGATTCATGTACGTGCGTAATAATAGTTAATCGCAGTTTTATTATATAACATCTACAATATGTGTTTAACCTATGAACTTGAGAAATTTCCGATATCGTAATTTATGTATTATAAACATCGATGTGTTTATTAAATAAATCTTAATGCATACTTGAAATTTCCGCAAATTTCTATAATTATAACAAAGGAAAATATTCGTCTCGAATGAAAAATTAACCCATTCCGGCCGGTAAAATCGGCGCGATTTTACATCCGAATCCGGCCAAATTGTGACAAATTCGCGTCGTTAACCATCCGGCCGCCGATTCGCACAAAACCTATAATATATATCGCCAAATCCCGATATAAACCGCACGCATCAATTCCCAATGATGTATAAAAACGTACCGCGTTAATCGCCCGTCCTCGCGCAAAAACAGGTAACCCGAATTACTTCGGGTATTTGTCTGAATTTGGCGGGTTTTTTCCCCTTCGCGACAGTAAATGAGATTCGCGCAAAAAAATTGTTCGCGAATCCCAAGAGTGCCGTTTCTTATCGTGTGTTTGGAACGAAAAGGGACGGTTTTAAATCGAGATTTAAACCGCGTGAAATTATTGTGTGATTTTTTTTAAGATATAATATGAAATTTAAAATGTAAAGTCGATATTGAAATATGAAGTTGAATCTCAAAACAGATATGAAAGATATAAAAAGTTTTAAGACAGATCATATATGAAAAAATGTAAAATATAAGACATGATCTCATGAGGAAGATATTGCTTAAGGCCTTGAAATAAGTATATTGATACAACAGATCCAAATAGAGTGATTAAAATGGTGACGGATAATAATTCTTAGAAAAAAAGGTAGAAGGAAATTTGGAAGTTGGAAAAAAATAGTAGTTCCAATAAAAACATATGAAGATTGAAAAATTTTAAAATGTTTATTTTTTTCACCTGAACAATTCGCGCGCAATTTTCCTTGCAGACGTTAAATCAAAACAAATGTACCCTTAACCGTCAAACGACCGCATTACGAACTGCGAACAGAACACTTAAAACGGTTTAAAAATAGACCACGCTCGTCAACGGAATTTTTCCAGAAACAGATTGACACATTTGCGTACCGAACCCGCTGCGTACGACGCACCGCCAACTCGCACTTCGTTTTTACGACCGGAGGCTTCATTATCATCGCGACACCATACAAACGGAGGAAAACCCGCCATGGGACGAGGAAAACTCCCAACACATAGACCCTGGCTCGGAAAAACTCGGAAAAACCCCTCCCATCGGGAAAAACTGAAAACCGGCGCTGGAAAAGGGTCGCCGACTCCCGGAGTTTTCCCGGTGAATTTCCACGGGTCCGAGCGGAAAATTTCCACGGCATAACGGTATGCAAATCGACATTCCGCACTCGGGAAAACACCATGGGGATGCGATCCGTTTTAATTTATTCGGCGACGACTGACGCAAGTCGCTGTGCGAAATCTCTGCGAAAATCCGCGGTTTTCCCGAATTCCGAGCCGAGGAAAAGCGTGCGCGTTTTCATAAGGCGCGCGTTGAATAAAACATGCCGAGGTCTAGGTCGTATGTCGTATGAAAAAATATATATAAATATGTGGGGGGATGGCTTGGGGTCTCGTAATAAATAAATAAGCGGCGTGAGGGTTAAATCGGAGGGGTTGAATGATGTTTTTGTTTTTTTCGCGTGATTGACTTGTTATCTTATTGGATTTTTTAGGGGCTTTTACGCGAAAAATTCAAAGGAACCTTTTTTTTGTATTTTTATTAAATTGAAATCGGTATAATTTGAATATTGGAGCAATCTGTGGATGTTTCCTTTACTATACAAAGTCAATATGTTTATTTTATTATCTCGCATTGTTTTCAATATAAATTTATATAGAAATTGATTATAAAATTACAAAATAATCGTTTTCATTATGCAATTATCATCGGTTGTTTTTCCGAGAAATCCAATTCAATTTCATAACATTTCTAATAATGCAAAATGCACGGAAACCTTATTTCCTCTACAATATTCGCGGTATTTCCATCACTCTAATACAATTTGCAATATTGCCCTCGCACGTAACCCATCCACGAATCCTTACATTGTGCCCCTTTTAACAATCCTCGACCATTACAAAGCCGGTTCGAACTTTATCTATTTTCACTCAAATTAAACGCGACACTGCGAAACCGTAAACGTTAATAAAGCGACACGCATATAACTCGCACGTGAATCCCATAAAACCGAGACGTTAAACTCGTACGTTTCACACAGTTATAAACAAGTAATGCAATTCTATATTATCCATCATAATATTCCCATAAAGGGTATTCGAAACTGCAACGATTTTACGACAGATATAACTTTGAATAAGCGAGCGGTTTTATTTTCGAATGCATTGTGCTATTTTTTTTTGTTTGTATTATAGTTCCGAATACAATTTCGCGTTGATGTGTGTAATGAATGAAGCTGTATTGATTGACAACGATTTTTTCTTATTTTTATTTGTCAATGATTGCGGCAACAAGTGGAGTTTGCGTTAAAAATTAACGCAAAACATTCGCAGTTTACGCTCGGACCATTCGCACCTCGGTCAGTTTACTTCGTCGTTTAGTGTTGTGTGAATTTGTGTGTGTGTCATAAAGATATGGTGTGTGGAACGGTTTGCAACGTTTTTTTTTTCAATTCGAAGTGCATTGGAAAATATGTTTTTTTGCCAGAAAAACAATATTTTATCTCGTGTTTCTCGTCTTTGACGCGCCCGTATATTTTTCGGTCAAAGAAAATAAACGGAGATTTTCGATCAGTGTGCAAATAAATTATGAAATCCAAAATAAAAATCGTTTGTTTTGATATCGATTTTTGCATAAATCTGGCGATTTTGTTATATAATAACGCGTTTTCTTTGAATAATTCATACATGAAAAGTTCGGATGGATTCAAGATGGAAGTATGTATTTGTCTTAATTGCTGGCGTCTCCGCATTTATCGTATATCGGTTGACTTTTTAACCTTAAACTTGTCACATTTAATGATAATTACAGTAGTATTATAGCTATATGCACGTAATAATGTAAACTAGATAAATAAAATGTCTTTGAGATTCTCTCGAGCGTGACTCGTGTTTATCCTTGCATAGATTTTTCGATTGCTTATCGATATTGCAATTTGTTCGCTCATAAAATCGAGTCAACGTTTTTCTTTTATACTTTACTGCGGTCAATCGTTTTTTATTCAATATCGACTGAATATATAATATTATTCTTTAGTCTTGTTACTCAGAACGTTTTGGTTCAGAAACGAAATGTCACATTTTTTCTGACCAGTTTACTCAATAATTTACAGGCTAACAACCTTTCGGGTATCGGTGAAAATGTCAAATAACAATTCACACCGGTCGAGCAGATAAATCTACATTTCTCACATGAATCAGAATAAACAAATTTATCAGTTCCTCTATAAAGATTAATATTCTCTTTATATTGCGAACTCGACTGTTTTGAAAACGATCAAGTAAACACACTCTTCAAATCAATTATTCAGTTTTACGGAACGCATCGATTCCCAGTAATCTATAAGTATCACACTCAATAAGTGGATTAGATTGTGTGTTTCAATATTTTAATTTCATGGTATGTAATAAAAAAATAAAATTAAAATGCGATACTATATCGCAAATCCTAATCAAGCAACAATGATACGAATCTGATTTTATAACTTTTCTTCATTCAACCGATCCATCACAAAGAACCGCCGAAACAGCTTCGATCTCGAAACCCTTTGAGAACCAGGCGACCATTCTAAAGTGCGCATTTCCCTTTTTATTCTGATCCACAGAACCGGCCTGATCGCTTCGCCCACACGTCCCCCGATCGAACGACAATGCACACATAGACGCTAAACCGGAACCGAAAACCGCGGAAAAAACACACACGCGTACCACCTTAACCCACTAAAACCTTAAAACCACCAAAAAAGAGATCGCACCGCCCCGGACAGTGTCAAATGTGCGCCTGGCCGCGAGTGTGTGTCGAGTGCATGCGGCTTTCCGGTTAGTTGGGGGCCCGGGGCTGCGCCCCCGCCCCATGGCCGTAAAGGGGGCCGCCTGGGGGAGCGCCCGGGGGCCCCAAGGGTGCTGCGCCCCCTCTCGGTAGCGGCCCCATGGGACAAGCCGTCGGGATGTGCCGTTTTCATGGCTCGTGCCTCCATGACAAGAAAAGTATGTAATCATGTGTCATACACGATCATTTATTATTATGTTTGTTCATTTTTTTATTAGATTTTAGGTGCACTTTTTTTGATAAGCTTTTTTTTGTATGCGTTTTTGATTTTTTTGGAAGCGCGTATGAAATTTTAAGTAGGTGCTTGTATTTTGAGGTTGGTGCTCATGTTTAGAGATTTTTTGTATGTGGTATCAATACTGGCGATTTGAACGACGAGTTCGTGTCGCTCGAATCGTTCGAGTCGCTCGAATCGCTCAAATTGCTGGTATCGAAATCACGTATTTAAAAATATGCGATTAAACATTGTACTATTATTTTATTTTATTCAATAAAATCTTATTATAATATTAGATCGTATGTAATCTCCTTTACATTGTATATTATTTATTATTTGTTAATACGTTTATTGTCCATATATGAATCATGCAACCTGGATGCTTATGAATCATAAATGTTTCATTAATTAATTAATGTGAATATAATTGAAAACACATTTTCCTTTATGAATATAATGCAATCTACCTTTAAACCATATACAATTTAAATTAAAAAAACATGTTTAAATATTCGATGTTTATTATCATATAATACATTGATTATACGTGTGGGAATAATTTTCAAATATTGCTCGGACAATGAACGTGTTAAAGACCTCGTTTATATTAAGTCGATAATAATTTTATGGGGATTTCTGAAAATGTGAGCATTGCCTTATGATATACACATTTGCTGATCATTAAATTCTGCACCACGTATATCCTATCCATTCCCTCAGGAGGTTGTACTCTCGAAGCAATTATCCTCTCGATTCGGAGTCAAAATTATATGTTCACCTTACTTTACTTCGGATCGTGTCAACGGTTCTATAGAAACTTATTGCACTGGTAGATTTATTCTATTTTATACATATAGCAGTTGAATTCTCTCTCTATGCGAATTTTATATCAGTCGATGCAATTTCCGATGAAATCACTACGTTGAAAATTTTATAAGTGCTTTGTCGGTAATTTTCGTCCATTGAATAATCGTCACATACGAGGGAATGCGTTTGAAATGCACAATTGCATGATTTATCTATTATTGTACATCACATTTAGTTTAGTCATATTTAGTATGCATGGTATCATAGCGTAGTTTGATGACTCTTTTTGTATTTCAGAACACTTTTCGTATTGTATTTTTGTAACTCATAAAGAATTAATTAATTCGACAGTCGTATTTTCCGAAGCGTACGGTAATACGTTTTCGTTTCAGGAGTTTTCATTTAAAAATAGTTCGTTTTATTGTATACGAATTCCGTGACGCGAAAGCTACGATTCACGCTTAAACGCGAAAAGGGTTAATTAATTTTCCCCATGATGAACGTCTGAATCGAAAATTTTAATAAAAGAATCGAAAACGTTTTATTTTTCGAAACTGAATAATTGTTCTCGTTATAATCGTATTTTAAGTAGCTTGTTTATTTGCTGATAACAGTGTCACTTACAATTATTATTATAATTTGATTAAAAGTTTTATTGCATACTCGTATATCACACGTGATTAAAGCAAGTCGAAACGTGAATTTTAATAGAATCAATTAACATTCGCTTAATTTCCCTATTAATTCGAACATTTATTTATCAAAAAGATACAATTATCGAGCTCAACGACTATTGAAATTATGATATACGGCTATATTTATTGTTACTGAAGGTCTTGTTGTTCGGCGTGTATAATTCAAAATAGGGTCGCCCACTTTCATGGAGTCCATTTCAGGCCCTTAATTCCTTAACAATGAACATCCGTTATTATCCGCATTTTCCGCCCATGTTAGTACTATTAATTAATTAATAATATCCACGGCTGTCGTCTCCCATCTCAGCTGATCCCCATGTTTTTTCCACACACTACTGTCACAATAACCATGGATAATAATGTACGCATAATCGCGACGTGATACGACAGCGGGCGTACAACGCGCGTTATGTCATAATTTTCTTTGTAGGCCGGCAATAAGGAAATCCTCCCGGCCTGAAATTGCGAAAAGGAAGCTCAAATTTTCTCATTCAATTTTCATCTCATTTGTGCGCGAGGACTGCCCCATTCATGAAAAATATACTCTATTCCGTTTAATTATGATCGAAGTGATTCACGGTCGGAATCCGCACGCGATTTTCGCGACGAAAAGTGCCTTTCTATTATGAATTTTTACACGCGATAGTTTACGCCAGGTATTGGCAAACTTTGGCCCGTGGGTCAAATCCGGTATGTTGCTTGTTTTCAATTCGGCCCGTGGGTTAATGTTGTTTTTATATGTAAAAAAATTAAATTAAATTAATTTCAAGAAATTAGAATCAATTTAGAAATTCTCACCTTAAAAAAAAATAACAGCAGATATATTTTCTGAAATTTTTGTTAAATTACAGTTACAAAAGCGTTTTTCGGGTCTTGATACAAACGTAAAAAACGTTTCCGTATTTCAAAATCCATTTAATTGTACAATTGAGATGCTTCTGTCAGACTCTTAATTAGAAGTGATTGTTCTCCGAAATTATGTATTTTAGAAAATTTTACGTTGTTATCGATAATATAAATTTAATCAATAAAAAACGAAATAAGAATTGCCTGGAGCGCTATTATTCATTGATGCTTATTTTCTTGATATTATCTGCATACAAAAATATTTTTTTATAACTAGCTTCAAATAACAATTTTGAGATCGATTAGTTTCAACTTTTTTAATTTTCAGCCTGTTTTTTTATTGATTTTTGAATAAAATTACTCATATCGATTAGTTTCTACCTTAAAAAAATTTGAACCTGTTTTTCTTTTTTTCGAATGATATTACTCATACAACTTCGAATTTACTATCCAACCCACCGAATCTCAAATGTTTACAATCCAACCATTCCAAAATAATTTACCTCCCCATCTTACACTATCACACATTCTTCGAGGTGAGCCTCTTCCGAGATAAATTTCAGGTTATTACGAACTCGGGTCTTCGTTCAGCTTCGGGTAATTTTCAATTACGCCAACTTTCGAAACAACGGGTCGTTTCGCGAAAATGCAAAATTCGCTCGGTACGTCGGGTTTCGACATAGCTCTAATTGCCGGGTCGCCGGGAATTCGTCCCGTCGAGAATTCGCCATTCGGTCAAAAGTGGCAGACAGTCTGGACGCTCCGTTAACCATTTCCTTCCTCGTCGCAATCCGGAGGGCTTAAAAACAACTTCCTTTGCGGATGTCTGTCACGCCTCTTAAACCATTAGTTTCCAGCGGCCGCGTGTATTAAGAGCGCTTCCCGTACGTTTCCAGCGGATAAATTATCATTTTATGACGCTCAGTAATCGAATGTGCTTAAGCTTGCAATTTACCGTCAAATTTCAATTAGCGGTAAACCGTAAATAATTTTTTCCATTATAAGTTACTTATCGGTAAATAAAAAAATAGACGTATGTAGATTAGATGATAAAAGTATATGTAACTGAATAAGGTTACCTTTACTAAAAACAGTAGCCTTGATTGAGATCTAAATATTTTCAAAAAAGTTATAGATGGATATTGTCATATAAATCTATTAACATATTTTATATGTGACTTTCAGTGCTGAAACTAAAATAAATGGATTACCACACTCGTAAAAGCGTCCTTTAAAATTTTTTTCGCAATAATCTTTCGTTATAATATGCCTATATCTGTCCTTAATTCGTGATAAAATCGTTTTCGGTAGTTGCCGGTAAATTCCACAATTTACAGATGGTACGTTTTTGACTATTTACCGGTAATGCAAGTTCTACTCCTCAGTACTGACTTTTTTTCATAAAAAAATTTATTTTTTTAATTTCGTATTTATAGCATTGAAGAAGCATAAAAAGATTTTTTTTCTTTTATCTATCTAAATTACATAATAATAATAATTATTATTATTATACTAATAATAAGTAATTATTTGAAAATAACAAATACTGCTAAAGTGACAACAACGACCCTTCAGACCAAATTTACGTTCTTTTGTGCATTCATGTTTGATTTCAAATTGTGATATGATACATTACAACATACGATTAAATTTTGATTTCAATCATTAAAAGCAGTTTTCCTCTTTAAGATTGTACCATAACAATGTTATGTGAGTGAATTTTTAATAATAAAATATTGAAAATAAAACGTGACTTATCGCGACGTTGTTGAGATGTCAAGTAAAACTGTATAACAAAAATTTCGCGCCCTATATGGCAAAACAGGCAAAATTAAACAAAATAACATAGTTTACACTATAATTTACAAAAAGTCCCGATGAAAATAAATCTAAAATAGCCTCAAAAAAGGCAACAAAGTCTATATACATAGGGACTGAGGAGGTTAAGAGCGCTTCCCGTACATTTCCAGCGGATAAATTATCATTTTGTAACGCTCAATGTTCGAATATGCTTAATTTTCGTTTTGATCAGTATGCAGAAAGCGAACACCGCCGTCGGACACACATAATTTCGTTATTAATCCTATTATTTTGTGCTATAGTGTATCTCAATTTTGGTTTAAAAGGGATTGAATGCACCCGGTTAACGTCTCGGCACATTCTCGTAATTGAGTTAGTAAACTCTTAATTGTGTTACCTCCCTAATGACTGTAACATTAAACCTTTTAACTTCTAACTTATTATCATTAATCACGGTACAAAGGCGAAAGGCGACGTGCTTGCGCATCAAAACAACTTTGAAAATTTAACCTGTTCGGGTTTTGTATTGTTTCACGGATATTTTTAGTCGATTTTTTCGCAAGAGTTCGGCACACTTTTCGGTTATGTTGTCGGTGTTCTGCTTCGTCTGACCGCATATGAAAAACGTCTTGTAATGCTTGTGATAATTTGATTACCACACGCTGGAACGCAGTGTCTGTAAGTAATTTTCCTCTGGTGCTGAAGGTCGTACAATCATTTTCTGATGAAATTATAGTCTTCGCTTTATCGTCGATATTATTTTTTATACTAAACCCTAATATTAAACCATTGAAAATTTAATATGATAAAATATTTGTGTAGACTTAGGTTGATATTTATAGTGAACCCGATATTCTTCGCCGCGAAATACCAAGTGATATATTATCCGATAGTTTTTTTTTATATAATTCATTGCAGATTTTTATCACTACGTACACTTTGGGCTATCTGTTACAATTTAAGTTTGGGTCGTCCTTTAAAGTTTTATCTTTCCGAAAAAGGAGATCTACGATGTGCCGAAACATATCAGTACGTCGCGTCCTTTTTCATTATTATCAAAGTAAATCCAGGGTCAAAAAGATGGAAAAAACCATCGTACGTTGGCTCCTACCTGACTTTATCTACATCGGGTACCGAAATCGTATACAATATAATATATTTTCCATTTAAATTCATAATATATAACGATATTATTATTATTATGTATCGATCACAATCGAATCCAATATAGATCCAATCATCAAATGTGAACAAACTCGATTACGAGCTCCCCATAAGACACGTACAATAACAAACCATAAAACTCGAACTTCTACCCGTACAAGGCTCGTCAGTCGCAAAACCGCATAACAGTCGAAATTTGGAGCTGCAACGCTATTAAATTACGCTCGCACATATTTCGGTCTAATGTCGGCAATTAAATTCAATTATGAATGGATGGGTGTCTTCCCCGAATGGTCGTTAGCCGACAATTAGGCGTCGATTGATGTTATGATTGCTCACATGTGCACGTTTCGTATCGGTTTATGATATAATAATCGAACGGTTAAGCGTTCCCGATTATAAACATCGCCGCGATTTTATCGGTTACTATAATAACGTTATGTAGTTCGATAATTGGCAATCTGGTAACGCGCCCCATTTACGGTTACGTGTCAAACTTCGTGAGTGATTTTCACGTGAAGTTAATTGATTTGATGGAAAACAGATCGAGGGTAAGTCTATAATGGTTCAAGTTGTGCGAAGTTATCGACGCCTTTATCAAATTTGGCGTGGATTGGGTAGTGAAATTCTGCGTAAAATTCGTGTGTGAAAATATTAAAAATTGTATATAATTCCATCGACTTTGCCAAATCCTACATTAACGCTAACCTGGCTTAAATCTCATATCGAACTGTTTGTTTTTTTTGAGTTTCACCGCGAAATTTCTACAAAATTACTTTCGGCACGTCGAAAGTAACTTTCCTTAAAAAAGGCTAAGTCCCTTTTTATCCGCTTGACGTCAACGGCGAATAAGCCTATCAAAAATGCGGTTGCGTACAATTCGCAGAATCTCATTCGGAAATAGTGTCGAAAATAAGCTTTTCGGTATCGTTTCATTTTTCGATTGTTTAAACACATACGCGCGCGGCATTTATTCCCATCGATGGGACATTTAAGAAAGTCGCTAGCTGAGAGAAAATCTCGAAAAGTGCTCCAACCTTGTATAGAATATTGTTATGGGGTGAAGGGCGATCGTTGTCACGGGCTATTTGATACGTTAGTGGAAAACTTTCGATGTCTATCTATTTTCATAAAAGTTCATTGATTTCTTCGGGCGTATTGCGAAAGGCGGTATGATGATAAAAATTTCGGCGGCCGAAAGGCTTTCATACGTCGGCGGTACGTGAACGAGCTTTATTAAATTTTCGTACTTTTCGCAATTTCGATTTATATTGTAATGTGTGAGATAGGTGTGATGCTTTGGCGTTGTCCGTTTATTTATATTTCGAATTATAAAAGTTTACCGAAAATAGACATGTTAATTTTTCGTGTTGCTGCCGAGGCTTTTTTTTAGTCGTGTGCAGCAAATATTTAATTTTTCTAATTCTATTTTTAGTTGAAGTCTATTTTCGTATTATTTACTCAAGAAAATTTCACGCAAGATTAAGTTGAATTAATTAAAAAAGTGTTAAAAGTTTTTATACGTAAACATGTCAACGATAGAGCCGAAGCCCTTCAATATATTATATTAAGCTTCTGTTCGCTATCTAACGCTAGTCCGAAAAGTTTTTTGTTTTCTTTGTCTCGGGACATCCTCTTAAACAATTTTTCAATTAGGAAACTTTTAATTACTTCCATAACAAAATAAATACTCTTTTGCTTTATGAACGCGGCAATTTCCCCCCGCAAAAACACTCGAAAAGCGGCCCATTTTCAGGGCACAGTTGTGTACTCAACGTACGGACGGAAAAGCGTCGAATCGTAATATACGCGTATGTACACAGCCTAATTTATTTATTATATAATATGTTTTATGCGTATGATATAACCCTTCGGCATCGGTGGCAGCCAATTTTGGCGAATTGTTTGTTATCTTTAATTCGGCGGGGGAAAGACGCATCGCGGAGAAAAACCCATTTCGTAATTCGATTTTCGCGCGTGAAAATGAAAGACGCTTTTCCGAAAGTTCGCATACGACCAAAAGGCAGGCGGAAAAAAAAAACAAAATATATTCACTTTCATTGCGTATTCGATATTCGTATTTGGTATCCCCCGATTTACGTGGTATTTGTTTTACGCGATTTCACTTTAACGCGGTCCAGCAAACAATTTTTTTTAATTCATAAATTAACTAAAATATTGTATAATGACATATATTTAATTAAATATAAATTATTTAGTAAGATAAAATAACGGTTGGGCACACGTCGGTATCGATGACCGTTTATCTCCCTTCTGCCCTTTCCTTTTTCCTTAAGCAGTGCACCTCGCTAATTAGTCTGAGGTATCGTAAACGTAAACGTATTGCAATACTTTCTCGGGTGATTTTTTTTTTTCATTTGTATTTACGTATTTTCACTAATGAGACATATTTTTAATACAGCCATACGATGTCAAACTGATTGTGAGCTAAAAAGCTGCTGGTTAAGAGAAATATTATATCACTACAAACAAAGATCGAAATTTTGTATCGCTTACAAAAAGGAGAAATAGTGTCATCTGTCGCTAAAGCTTATGAGATTTTATTTCGTTTTATTATTAATTTAATCTTATTTTAATTTAACTTTATTTTTTGTTAGACTTTTTTACGCGATTTCCTGAATCAATCTTCCCATTAAGACTTCATGTCTCAATTTACGCGTTTTTTTTGTCATGGAACCTATCTCATTTTTTTGTATGGGTACATACGTACACTTCTTTTACGCTACTTCAATTTACACGTTTTCGCGGAACATATCTACCGCGTAAATCGGGAGATACCTGTATATTATACATACATATATGATGCGTATACATTTTAATTTTTTTCGTGAATATATTACTGTACAGAACAGGCGATCCATCAAGATGAGCCATCATAATACAATACAAAAGAAACTCGTTCTTCGTCTCGTCGAATTTTCAATTCCCTCGTCCATTGTACGAATCGAACAATCGCACAATTATCACCGCCGTCCGAGTGATATCTGGAGGCTTTCATTCGACTCGTGATCCAATAAGAAAGCGTTCTTCCAGTAAATTTCGACGATAACGGCGTTGTCACGTTAGTGGGGATTTATGCTCCCCAATTTGTTGCGTCCCCTTACATCTCGGGCCCAGTGCGCCTCCGAAATAGACTCCGTTTATAAATAGGGCCTGTTGCGAAGGGCCCGTGCCCTTTGCCACCGGCCCCCGCCACTGACGAATATTTGACCAATCGATGAACTCTAATTATTCGCTATTTGCTCTGCGACGAGCCCTCCCCTGCCAGAGCTTATCGCCTCTCGAGTTCGTTCTATTTTTTTTTTGAGCTTTTTTCGTCGAATTCGTGGCTTTGTTAAGGGACTTGACCTCATTGTTTAAGGTGAGCTCAATCAGTACGAGTGCTTTTCAGTCGTCAACTTTTCGTATACGTAAAATTGAATTTCGCAGTTTTTATATATAAATAACCTCTCGGAAGTCTTCGTGTATGCTTCGTGTTTGGATCATTCAATTAAATATTAACAACTAATAAAATATACGGATTTTATTGCGACTCTTATATTAACGATATGAAAATTTGATGAAGGTTATATTTTCAAAACGTGCGTTAAAAGCTAATCAATTGCGTAACTGATTTGGCGTTTCGTATCGATTCAGCGTATTTTTCGACATAAATTTTTAACGATACATTATATGCGATAAAGCATAAATAATTAAAAGTTTCATTGCAGTAATAAAAAATCTGTTTAATATGCACTTGAATTCATATCACATAGTATTTAACGACGAGTTGTATACTTCATATTATTTCATGTAATGCACTTGAATTTTTAAACGATTAATATCTTATTGATGTCTTTTTGATCGTGTTATTATTTTAATTAGAACAAATGGCTTCTTTCCATATATTGTTCGTGTTAATTAATTATGAACACACGTAAGCTTGTTTACATACGAATTTCGGTTGTTTACGTGTTGGCTTATTTTTGTAATATTTATTCGAACGAATGATTTATATAATATTATTGTTATTTACATTCGATTGAAATTATCAAAGCGTGAACATGCGACAGCTTACGAAGTGACCCCAATGTCCGAAAAGCTTTTCATTCGACCGAATTAAAGCTTTTTGTTGAAAGTTTACCAGTTTCCTAGTTTAAAACTAATACGAAGGATACTTGTACTTTTGTTTGCCAAACCCAATATTCTGTTTACAAATTAGTTTTATTTTCAGTATAAAATCTGTTTTTATCATTCCTGGTGATACATGCATAAGATGACGAATTATTCGTAATTGAATTACCTCATCACTTTTGTCTTGTTATCGTGTAAAGTACATTATTTATCTAGAAACTTTTGTTTTTATATCTTAATAACCATACGATTTCGATCTTTATAATTTCATATCTTTACCCTTCCGTATTTTTGCAACATAGATTTCTGATAATCTTATATTAATCATTAACACATATGTCACAATTAATTACTTAGAATCATTATTAGATCTAACTTATAACAACATTTTCATCGAATCGCCATCAGTTATATTCGGAATTTCCACGTAACTAGTCGTATAATTTTATAATGTGCAAGTGTGATTTCTTGAACTGTACCGGTAAATGTTCTTCGTTTTATTTTTTCGCACTAACAATAAGCGTTGTAGTTTTACTGCCGTTATAAAACTATATGCCTAAACTACATTTTTTAACGCTATCCGTTTCACGATCTCCCTTTTTGCTTGTGAATCTGTAAAAAAATGCGTTGTTCTCGAACACGAGAAATGTTTTTCGGGTTGTATTATCGCAATTCGCAGTTGCGGGTTCGAATCCCCGCGGACCTTTTTCCCCAACAAAGAGCGAAAGTGCTGGTAAAAAATGTTGACAATATCGTCAGCCGTTTTTCTTCCACTTTGAAAAATACGTATACGCCTGAAATTTTTTTCGGCCGGTTAATTTCCGAAAAATTCTTTTCGCCGAAAAATTGACGCAAATTAATCCTGTACATACACACGAAAAACGGTGCGTCACTAAATGATGCGTTGATGGTTTTGCCGTTCGGCTTTCGCGTCATTTTATTTTTCGGGGGAATATTTGCCGAAATAATTTCGGTATTCTATGAAATTCGCTCGTGATACATTGTTACTTTTGCTTATTTCGCGAGTTTTCTTTCGAATCATCTGACGTCAAAATATGTTTGGACTTAACGAAGTATACGTCTTCTTGACACGAGTCTGGATATTACGTGTACTTTTTTCGCACAAACAAAATTTGAATTTATATAGTGTTTTTCTTATCCGAGCGTATACGAAATAGCTTATTTGCAGAAGATTCGCTTTGTTTTGCATACTGAATTTAACTTATACTTCAATGGATCATTTAAATGCGATCCGTCGTTTCTATCGTTTTCAGACGTTTGAATTAAAATTGGATGTTTTGTATCTAGCATGTGAGCTAGCTCACTTTGTCATTACGGCTGTTTAGGTGCTGAACTAATTGTCATCATTAGTAATACAAGGTCTGGCAACAAACAGGTCTGTTATCATTTATTATGGTAGGCAATTTTAATTGACGCAATTAAAGCAGACCATTGTCGACTGTGAAATTACACATTGTCCCATCGGAGATGAAAGCCGAAACAGCCCATTTTTTCGATGAAATTCTCCGATAACAACCCTCACATTTCCCCGAAAACATTCAATACATAATACATCGAACGAAACGTCGTGATAAAAACCCGCGAGATAAATGAGAGCCGGTCAAATGTATAATATATCAAAAGGTTTCATAGGAAAAAATATGAAGGTTTAACGGTAGTTTGGGGCCGAGTGTCGAATTAAACATTTTCAGGATAACGTCGGGAACGGGTCGGTTTGTGGAGGAATTGAAAGGAGATCGCCAGACGGTGGCTTCTCGTGTTACTTGAATAGCGTCAGCTGAAAAATAATGCTGAAAACCGACCTACTTCAAAGGATGTTTTCTTGCGAGATGTATATAGTGAAAAATAGCCTTTCCGTCCGCGGTTATTCATTGAATAAATTTGGCTTTTTGATTTATGCTAATCGCTTTCGTCTTGGCGTTAATGTACCGTGATAAATCGATGTAATTTTTGATTAATTAAAATCACGTTTTCGATATGTTATTATGTTTTTTTAATACATGTTATCTGTATTTTTTATTATAATATAATTAATTCTATAGCGATAAATCCGACTTTTCCTACACAGTTTTTTCACTACTTAATCATTTCACCCAGCGCAATTTCATATCTCTGATTACGCCCGTCCAATTTCAACTCTATATCACTACGTTGTGTACAAACAAAATAACAAAATTTTCTTATCTTCCATTACGGAGGAGTGTATAAATCAAACAGAACAAGACTGACGACAACGGCTAGAATTAAGAGCCGGGATTAAATCGAACAATAAATCGACGTTTATAAACTTTGACGTCGTATTATCTCGGATGTGGGGCTTATACGATATAATGGCGACGAAATACGTTGTGGAAAAGAGCTACTTAACCGAAACGAAGACGAAAAAAGCCTACATGCTTACATCATATTAGGATTTATGTACCAACGGTCGCAATTAGTCCGAAAAGTGAGAGTAATGGCTTAGTTTTATATTCATAATTTTAAATCTTATAATGTGAAAATACGCAATCTCTGCTTATATTCTGAGATTTTCCTTTATTTATATTCTTATTTAATTAAGTAATATTTTTTTATGTGTAAATATGATAATCTAATACTAGATAAATGCCAATGTAATAATGTGTACAATAATTTTGTTTTTATATAATAGAGCTTGCGGATTTCGATACGGTGCACCCTTTTATGAAATTATACAAATACCGAAGTTTATATAACCGATAATAATAAACGCAAAAGAAAAACTTTTCCAGCGGCAAAACAAGCGGTATAGGGTACATGGTGAGGGGATTTTGGCACGACTTTTGGTCTTTTGAACGTTTTCTTCTTGAAACGGTTCCAAGTGCAAAGAATACAGGGTGACCGTGTAAATTCATATTACATATCTCGTTTCATAACCCGCATTCGACACTTAATTTAATTAAAAGACCCCCCCCTCATATTCCGATTCAAAAAATATCAATTCGACCTATTTTTTTTTTTTTACACCATTTAGGATTTTATTCGTTTTGGAATATCGTGTAGGAATAGTGCGTATACGTAGTTCTGGCCTTGGCGAGTTTTTCGCACACTGTGCTTACAAAATCGCTTTACTATGTTTTGTTTACGTTCTCGTACGATAAGAGACACAGTTTCGAATATCTCTCATTTTTTTTTACAGATAATTTGTTTGCGCATCACGTGTTTCTGACGGTTTCCAACGCGAAACAAAACGAATTGAATTTGAAATAAATATATTATATTATATTGCAGAATGTATACGCGACGCATTTTAACGATCGGCACGGCAATTAAATCGCAACTCGCGCAATTACAAGCCTCCGTTGTTAGAACGTGTAATTAACTGCAAAAAATTGCATCCAGTGGCGCCTAGGTAATTGCAGATCGTCTTGATGTTTTCATTAGACATCAATCGAATCACCTGCCGCTTTTTCGCAAACGAGTTGCTTGCGAAATTCTGCGTATGTTTTGCCTCTTGGTGTGTTTCTCTTGTTCAAGTGTTAACTGACGCATTCCATGTCTTATCTGAGCTTTTTTCAACACGCTTCCGTAGTATATTTCCTTATCGAATCATTCCGCTTTGATGAAACGAAACGTCAGATTTTGATACACATTTTGACGGTATGTATGTGTAAAATTTGTTTCGTTATGTGGAATCGTAGAGACGATTTGACTGAAAGATAAAAGTTAAGGTGTTTAATTATTTGAAAAGTATTTGACTCGACATTTATATTTTGAATTGTGACGAGTGTTATGTTTACGCGTTCGTTCAAAAATTCGCATATGATAAATCGGATTCGTTATCTTTCATAATGAATTGTTGTGTACGCGGATTTTCGTATTTAGCATGTCGAATTGATTTCGAATTTGAAGTATTTATCCATTCACGTGAAATTATTTTTCGAAAAAAATCGAATTGTTGACATTATAATTTCACCATAATTATCTCTTTAATAAACCCTAATGCATCGTTTAAATTCGTTCGTGTTTGACTAACAGCATTTAACGACCGAACCCCAACTTTTCACCGACACTTTTCCCGGAGGGGAAAAGGCTTATGAGATCCGAAGGAAAAAAGTTTTCCCGATTTTCCACGGGCGTTAAAAGTGTCCCGATTTCGGCGGGCAAGGGTTCGACGTGCGTGCTCGGAACACATATTGAATTTTGCCAAAACTTTCGAACGAAATTACGTTTCCAAATTCGAAAATCAAATATGTATTTTGTCGTCGTTCTAGATTTACGCATAGCAAATGCGAAATTCATACGGCAACCGCGGCGTTTGCGAAAATCCAGACGAGCCTTCGTGCGAAACTGAAAATTTTTTCACCATAGAGAATTTCGTGGAACGATAATTATACTAATACTATTTTTGGAATCGGTTTAATTTCGTCCTCTAATCTTCGATCGAAATACGGTGAATTTTCTTTTTGCGATTTGTCGTCTGTAAAAATGATTAACCCTTCGTCCTGTCGCGGTGAGAGGTATTACGTCGCGTTGCTGCAGAGTTTAATACAGACATTCCGATTCTATACTTTGTAATTGAATTCGAAAAGTATCTCAATCGAATTATCTGAAAACAGCGAGGTTTTCGATGTGAAATCGGCTTTCTTTATTTTTAGAATAATCCGTTATTTCATTTCGGTCTGGTTTCAATTAGTAACATTGGCAGATGAAATGAGTTTGTAATATTGTTAATTTATTATTCAAACATGTTTTGCAATTTATATTTTGTACAATGTTGTAATTTATTATTGACGAATTCGTAAACCCTTGTGTACCTTAAATAGAGGCTGTAATTGAAAATTTTCTATGTTGAATAGATTTTTGAACAATACTTTTGTACGATGCGAAAATTTCGATTTTCCATTAAATTCAAGCACTTTTTTTAAATTTAATTGAAATTTCTCATTTTCGTACAAATTTAATATTTTTAGAGGCTCTGAAATCTCTATAGAATATTACTATAAATTTTTATAAGAAGCTTAAATGTTACTAGTGGAAATGTTCTCATCGAATATGTTCTTTATAAAATACTCCCTCAAATGATTCGATTAAATCTGTTCGATAGACTGCAACTTGCGCATTGCAGATATCTACCAAGAAATGATTGCATCTTACAGAAAATTTAAAAAAATATCAACAATATTATTTTATTCGTAGTCTCGGAATATTTTCATGAAAATATAATTCTTACATCGATATTGCATTAAAACAAATCTACATTTTTAATATTCTCTCAAATCCGAGGACAATAAATATAAAAATTATGAAATTCAATCCATTACACAAAACACAATAAATCAACACTAATCTCAAACGTAATCTTCTTAACAATACACCAACAATAAAACAGACTCCCACACATCAAAGCGGAAAACCCACCTTGCACACTAATGCACATTTTTCACGCGGAACGCTCATACCCTTTCAAAATTTCCCACTCAAATCGCGACCCCCGACCGAATTCCCACCTGCACCCCTAGAAAACGCACTAACCATGACCGTCGATTGTCACAGGCCTGCAGCTGCACAGCATCAATGCACCAGGCCTGCAGGGGCTGGCATGTCGATGAATCAATATTAATCATAATATTAACAATACACCAACAATAAACCAGACTCCCACATCAAAGCGGAAACCCCACCTTGCACCCTAATACACATTTTCCGCGCGGAACGTTCAAACTCCTCTGAATTTTCCCGTTCAAATTGCGACCCCCGACCGAATTACCACCTGCACTCCTAGGAGATGCACCAACCATGACCATCGATGTTTGCAGGCCTGCAGGTGCACAGCATCAAGCAGGGGCTGGCATGTCGATGAATCATCATTAATCATAATAATACACCAACAATAAACCAGACTCACACATCAAAGCGGAAAACCCACCTAGCACCCTAATACACATTTTCCGCGCGGAACGTTCAAACTCCTCTGAATTTTCCCGTTCAAATCGCGACCCCCGACCGAATTCCCACCTGCACCTCTAGGAAATGCACTAACTATGACCTTCGATTGTTGCAGGCCTGCAGGTGCACAGCATCGAGCAGGGGGCTGGCATGCCGCGAGCGGGGGCGGGTGCTGGAGCGGCCGCCCCCGGCAGTGGCCGCCGCTCGGCCGCCTGTTGCTACGACGCCGAGTGCGCGCGCACCGAGGCATGGCTAGACGAACACCAGGAGTTCGTCAACAATTATTTCCTGAGGTAATTATCGGGTTTGTGATTGAATAGGTCCTTTTTGGTCATTTGGATGGCGGAGGAAGGTTGGCGTTGGTCGGCGAAGCATGATTGGAAGGCGAAGGTCCGTGCGTGTTGATGGGTGAGGGCAAAATCGTAAGAAGGCATTGAAGAATGTTTGCTGAGGGTGCGAAGATGAAGTGAAATTTTCTTACGACGGTAGATACATATGAACATTACATTCATTGAGGGTTTCGTACAAAGCTTACAATCTATATATGTAAAACTTAAACGGTGTATGTATGTATGTAATGAACTCCTAAACCGATAGACGAATCTTCAGTAAATTTGGCAAGAATGTGCTTTGAAATCCTGAGAAACTATAGAAGTATTCAGTTTTTTAATATCGTTCCGCATTTCAGATTTTTTTCAGTTTTTTCTATCGATCGCCATACAAATTATATTATAATATAAAATATGCCCGCGTCGCAATTGATTGTGACAATAATTACAATCGGTACACAATTTATTTTCATAGAATCCCGAGCACGCCGGGTACAAGCCGCTAGTTAGACATAAAAGCAATATTAGTGACTACAACTGGTATAGATTTTATAAGATCCATTAAAAAAAAAAACACACGAAAAAGTTTTCGCCTGTGGCGTTGTTTTTTTTTCTCAATAATATTTTTTTATTTTTATTATAAAATATTCAAATCCTTTTTTTTATTTTTTCTATATTTTAAAATTGTGGAATAAATAAAAATCTAAAAGTAGGCCCTGCAGTAACAATTTGAAGAGCGTTAAATTTAATGTTTGCCAAAGGTGCCCAAAACATCGCTTCGGCTCTGGGTGTGTGGTATGAGGGTGTTTGTGAAGCGATGATTGTGTTTAAGGTGTGTTTTTTGTAGATGAGTAAAAGTGTGAGTAGTTGATTAGAAATGATTTTTTGACGGAATGGAGCTTTGTTGAGTGAGTGTTATATGGTCTGTAAATTATCATGAGCTGTTTGGAGAATGTTGTGCATTATCTTTATTTTATATGAAAATTTACTTATCTTATCACTTTCGTTATCGAAATTGAATTGTCTTCCGGTGGTCTATTTAGTAATTGTTTCAACCATTCTTTCTGTGAAACTATCATCGTCTTAAAACTGCATAATTTTTATTACATGTCAAAATTTACCTAATATTATTTCGATATTTTTCATTATGAGTAAGCGATTCTCCAATAACTCTATATTGAAAATCGTTTCGAACAACAGTGTGTGATAAAAGTCACGTATTACTCGTCCCTTTTATCTTTCAAACTTCAGCGATCAATCGAAATCAAAATTGCCCTTTACCTTTACCTAACTTAAATATCACGATCGTTTATCATTCTTATCAAAAGCTAAAAGTGCCCTTTGCAACTATCATACTGCACAGAAAATTTCAAAAGCCTTGTCAAAGTAGAAAACCTTTCAAATTTGGTTTTCTATTTATCATAATAAGCTAGTGTGCACGATTGATCTCACTAAACGTTCTTCACTCTTCCCTACGGAGACGTTGCATCTCGATAAACGTTGACGAAGGAACATCTCCGTTAACGGATATTAGCCTTCACGATTGCTCCAACACAATTTCGAATATAACACGTGCAACAAATAAAACCCATCCAATATTTATTAAATTTCAAAACCAACACCGATCCAAATCACTTTCGCAGATCGCATCGATCGAAACGCCAACCAAATCCAAATCCAATCGTGTTCCCACACTTTTCAAACACAACACGCGCGTCATCCACTCCAATCCCGCCTACAATATATCACCGACAAAGTAACACCTTCTTCAACGGCAAATCCCCATATCCCTCGCCTCGTCCGAGCCTTATTTAACACCAGCGATAGAGAACACATTGTCTAGCCCGCTTCCGTGGCACGTTTCTAGGAAAATCGATCGCCTACACCAGGGGTCGGAAAACTTTTTTTAGAAAGGACCGGGTAATTAACTTGATGATTTTATATGAGTAATCTACTCAAAGGGTAACAAAAAATAGGTTCAAATTTAAAAAAAAAGTTAAATCTAATCGATCTCAAAATAGTTATTTGAATATTCAAGTGTTAGTTTCGAAAAATATATTTTTATATGCCGGTAATATCAAGAAAATAATAATAAAGTAATAGCGCCGCAGGAAATTTTTTTTTTATTGAATCTATACTATCAACTTAAAATTTTACAAAATATATAATTTTGGAGAACAATCACTTTCAATTGAGGATCTGATAGAAGCTCCTCAATTGTACAGTTAAATGTACAGAAAATATTCTTTGAACTTTTACCAAACGCTTTTGTAACTGTAGTTTAACAATGTATTCAGAAAATATTCGTATACCTGCTGCGATTTATTTTTTTTAAGAGTGAAAATTTCGAAATTGATTGAAAATTTTTTGAAAACAATATTAGCCCGCGGGCCGGATTGAAAACAGATTTGGCCCGTGGGCCGGAGTTTTCCGATACCTGTAAGGCTTACACTACATATCGTGCTGGGAAGACAATGCGCACGTGGCCGCACGTGCACTTTTTCGTGTTTTTTTCCCTCTGTACAATTGTGCATGTGCGAGCTCGTGGCCGGCGTCGAACCGGTCGCAACACATTAAAACGGCGCATGCACAAAAACCCGTTAGAAAAGCAGTTTCTGCGTATCATAACCGATGATTTCACTAATTAGCGATATTGATGCGTGCTGATTGATTGCATTTTCAACGCCTTTTCTGTACAAAAAAATGTTGGAAAATTCGTTTCGTTATTTTTATGCATGGCCGAGTTTAATCTATCGTCTTTCTTAAACTATTAGACGAGTTTTGTGTTAATTTTGATTCAAAATGCACACTAGGACTTATTTTCTGAGGTAGTTGTAATTTTTTCATGCATAATTTTTTATGCTTTTTTAACAAAATTTATAGTTTTATTAGTATAAAATTTCACATTTAAATGCTTATGTATTTGAATAAAAATTAATTAAATTTATTCAAAATATTGCGTAATTCAAACAAACATATTAGGAAATTTTAAATCAATGTGGTCGATTGTTGTTTGAGATGCATTACTCATGAATACAGCAGTTTCATCATCATTTTGCAAAGTTCGTATTTTGATAAATCGATGCCATAACGAAAGATTTAAATGAGAGTGCACGTTTGATTATCAAAGTATCAACTGACTTGAATAATGTTATCAATCTTCTTAGAGACAATTCCTGTCTTCGAAGAAATTCTTCTAACTAATGGTTTGACTCTGAATTCTTATACAGATATTTATTAAGTTTGTTGCCGTCGCAAGGGCAAATTTTTTATTGATAATGTGATTCTTTGATTGGTTAACAAAAAAAGCACCTTACGTATGTTAGGTAAGGTTATCAGCTGTTCGGTTTGCTTAGTCAGTAGGATTTATTTTTGAAGTAAGGCTTATATTGCATGAATCTTGCAAAATCGTGATAAGACTTATTTTGCATTAAAATGAAGCATTTTTCTGAAATTAATCATTCATCTCTTAACGTAAAATTATTTCCTTCTCGCAATAAGACGAATTCTTCTCTATTTTGAAATTCGAGCCGCACACGACTTAATTCGTATAAGAATCGAACGTTATACTTTCGACCGTCTCCGTCTCCGACTTGGTAAGTGATTGATTGTAAAATAGGTCACCCACTACTTTACTCACCACCTTCACGAAGACCGGCAACAAAGTGCAGTAAAACTCTTGACGGATCGATCAAATCTCTCGAGAAAATACGCTCACTCTCTTGTACGGCTTTTCTTCGCCGTCGCGCGTGTTAATCGAAACCATTCCATCATTATTGTTTTATTCTTTCTAGTTTCGTCAACGCGAACAAACTCCGGTCACTGTGTCAATATTAGACGTTTCCCCGAAGGGAATTCGCGTTGACTTTCAGCGTTCTATAAATGAATGGGCGCGAAGTTGTCGAAGATGTCTTCTAATCCCATTAAAAGTGCCCGAGTGTAAACACGGCGAACGGCACTGTGTTGATCGTGTAAATTATGAGGTGTTAAAACGTATATTGTGACGGCCGTTCGGTTTCGTTTTCAGGAAATATTTCATCAAACGCTTTACCTAGAAAACGTTTTATTGTGTTCATTCAAAAACGAATTTTTCTTGTAAATATAGTATTTATTGATTTTACATCCATTTTCCTTTTAAATTCTATTTCAAATATTTTCTTACAATCAATCTATTTATGATTATATTCAAAATTTGCTTACAAAAGATTAAAATTATTTACGTCAAATTCGATCATTATAATATCACACGATCCACACCCACCCCTCGAACCTTCAGACGAATTACGCAATAATAAATCTGGCTGTTATTTCAGGACTTAAAATTAATCAAACGTACTCGCATAAAAGAGAGAGACATGAGCCTGAAACATCCCACACCTGAAACCCCCTTCAATTTTAAAACTACCACCTCGCACGCGTTCAGAAAACGGAGCTTTACTTACATAGATCGAACCGTTCCCCGGTTTAATTAAAAGCTTATTTATAATTGCGAAGCACATCCTCGCCGCATAAAACTCGTTACATGTAGAAACGTGTGCATGTACGTTTTAAGAAGCCTCGCGAATAAATGGATGGCCTCTCAATGTCGCCCACGCTTTCTGTGTTAGTTATATAATATATAACATATGTCCCCAATGCTCTGGGGGTGTTGTCGGTTATTATTCAGACGGGAGGAGTTCTCTCTTTATTTCAGCTGAAACATATGCGAGTCGATTCGTCAGAAATTCGAGCTAGCGTCTCTTGTTCGGGGCACAGGCGTTCGCAACTCTGAAGGAGGATTTTTCATCGTAATATCAAGCGAAGTTTGTTGGTGAAGGGTTTTCGGATGTATATTGGTGAAATTTTGTTTGTTCTGTTAGGATTATCTAGTTGGGTAATGTGATTGATGTTCAAAGTAATTTTTATTGGTTTTAAATGAAATTTCACTCGATCGGATTCCGAAGAATTATGACGTAGCGAAGAAACGGTAATCTTGTATTATAATTTTTTTTAGACAATTAGCATTAATTTAGTATCGTATGTTTCGATTCGTACTAAGGTGCATGATCAAGTGTAACCACATGCACGAATGAACATTTCACACTATGTGTTAAATTAAATATTTACTTATCGAAGTTATCTAGATTTTCACGAAAATTTTCACCTGTGACGTAACCAAATCATGCTAATCGTAACCATAATCTTAATTTATCTCTTTTTCGCATATACAGAATAATTTTCTACGTCATCTTTAAATCGAAACCTTCTACTTTAAACAATATTGCGTGACTTTGATACCAACGATTCGAACAAAAATACTGCCATCATTAACTCTTCGATACCTCAATATTTCCACTAATTTGTTACTCAAATCGTTCAAATCTCCACTACCGAGGCCACGCACTAACAATCAAGTCGTCAACCAACTTTTCCACTAATGTTCGAATTTGAAACTCGTTGAAAAAAGGTTTGAGATCGCACTAGACATAACATCGGCCCGAAGTGCCATCGAACCGCAACATCAACCACCCCATAAGCGTAGGTGATGGTCATTCGAGATTTCGATGAGATTCGCGACACCATAACGTCACCTTTGTTGTCGCCGATCCGAAAATAACCCGCGTCTTTCGCCTCCATCTCACCTCGGGTTCGATCAACGGTTAAAAGCTTTCTGGCCAAAAATAGAACCCGAGTCCATCGTAGATTCATAATCGTCTCTGTGAGCGAAAAGCTCGCCCCCTGCGGTCCTTAATTTTTCCTTTCTTTATTTTTTCAGCTGCAAAACGAAGGGTGGGAAGGGACGCTTATTATGTAAGCGTTTGGATTGGATTAAATTTAAATTCGGTTCCGCAGTGTCGTTCAGCTTTTATTCGGTACATCTTCAATTTGTTTCTTATAATGTAAACTTGAACTTCACAAAGAACTCTGTTAACGAATACGTTTTACTTCGGACGTCCATTGTTGTTATTTGCATTTGAAAACAACGCGATGTTGATAAAATAATCCACTTTGTACTGAACTCTCTTTTGTATTTCGATTAGTTTATTTTATTTTTATTCATATTCGAAAATATTATATAATTTGATCGATCAATAATGAACTGTGATATAGAGATAACTCATTAATTATATCATCAGCTACGTTCAGTTAATATCGAAGCATTTCGATACGATGCAGTTCGATCAAAGCTTCGAAACTCGCGCGTTTTCCGTTCGTGAAACTTGTGGATCAAAAGGGAACATGGCGAGGAACAGGAACTTACACGTAGCAAACACAGTCTCACTGTTTTATTGTCCGATATCCAATGCCTGTTTGGCGGGAAAGCGATCTGTACATCGGCTGAAACTAATTAATTCGAGGCATTAATTGCGTTCGATGTATCGCACGATGTTTGCCTTTGGCTCTCGTCCTCGGCGTGTTGTTTCTATAGCCTTTGTATTATCGGAATTGAAACCGATACGTTTGTGTGTCCTTTGGCCGAAAACGACGGAATCGAACCGAATTAAGACGAACGTGTTAAGTGAGAATGTAAAAATAAATGCCTGGAAAAGGTCATTTGTAATATTCTCAAAATTCTGTCTCTTCGTCGAAATTTTATCAATTAATCCCACAATAAATTCTCGTTAATCTATTACCGTGTATTTATTATGTAATTTCTCGTGTTAGAGATTTTCCGCGAATCCTCGGATCGAGTTCGTTCGCATCACCGTTAAAAATATACAAAGGCGGAATTTCGCACACGTCACTGACCTCGCCAAGGCAACTTTCAGCTTCAGCATTCTTTCTAGCGGTCTGAAAAAAGGGGCTCGCCCTTTCGACCGAATGTCACAAACAGGCGTTGTGCAAACTCTACGTACCATCTGATCGAACAGAGCATATTGTGCATTTTTCTAACATTTCGCCGAAAGTTTCGGTTTAATCAGTCTTTCCATAACAGATAATCTATTTTATTTACTAATTAAAGACATTGTGACATAATTTATTCGAACCACTTTTGCGAGTTGACAAATATAATTAATATTTGTTTATATAAGTAGAATGTTGTTAATTAATTTATGGCATATTATTAACCTTTTACTTCTCTTCTTACAGAAAAGCGACGCGACAAGTGGTGGACCTCTGGCTAAGGTCACATTCTACACCTCCGTGCGGTGACGGTGCTCAACACCCTTCGTCGTCAAGAGGCAGTTCAGGGGCCACCACACCCGTCAGGTATGTAACTTATTTCTTAATATAAATACTTACTCTGAAAAAGGCCCTCGTTTAGCATCCGAGAGCGTTTTCTTTCACGTTTCTCAGAAAGACCTTCAGACCTTTGTATTTGTGTACAAGGCCCTCCTGCCTCAAAGGATCCTATTTAGAATCTGAACTAATTTCAATAAATAAAGCAATCAACCTCACACAAAGTTTCCTCGACAAAAAACGCCTAGTCGACGTATCGGGCAGCAGTTCCCTTTGATGAATTACCCCGCTCTAATGGATGCATGTCCTTTTTTCCGCAGGAAAGTGTCAGCCCATGAGTTCGAACGTGTCGGCCTCCTCAACCCCATAGTGAACACCATCGATGGCACCCCGACCTTCCTTTCTGTGTCTGGTGGGACCAGCAATGCTCCAGCCGCACCCACACCAGCCACCAGGCCACATAGGAGGTCCAGACACGAGCTGAGGCAGCTCGACGAGAAGGAGCTCATATTTGAACTAGTGAGTGCGAATTCGATATGGTGTAATTCGAGATGTTAATATTGTCGAATGGAATAATGTTGAATTCGAACACTGCGAGATACATGTACACTCGCGGTACATTCTATTGTGTTTTAATTAATTGTAGAGCAGAGTGGTCCTCTGACAATTCCGTACGTCAATCATCATCTATTCAGCCTACACATGTTTGATTTAATTCAGTAGATTAACAACCACATATCTGCTGACCCTATATAGCGAAAATTAAATCAGTAACGTTAACTAATTACGAATTCCGCAGTGTTTGCATAGCTTTTTCGATTAATGCTAGGAAAAATCTCGTATTCTATTTACACGTCTTTGATCTCAGAATTCAGTTTTTGGTAAACAAAATTATGAACTTAAACGTTTCGTCGTTCTACACCGCAATTTAATCAGCTAGCCGAAAAGAGGGTACATGTATAATAAAATACCTACGTATTCCGTCTCTCGTTTTCGTTAACTCATTTATGCAACTTTACTCAGAGGCATATTTCAGTTGAACCTCCACGTTTTCATCCCTCGGTCCCTCGTTAATTCGTTAGTCGAAAGCGATAATTATATTTCCATAGCGAGCGAGCTAAGGAAACGAAGAAAGGGAAAGGACTTTCCTCGACCTCTATGTATATTCAGCGATTAGGTACTTTTTTTATCTTCATCGTTCCGAAGAGAATTCTTTTCGCTTTCGATGCGATTTTTAATCGTACCACTCTCACTGGGGGTTTTCTATTTTCGAACATGTTAGATGTCAGTTGATAGAGGTCAGTTCTGCCCTTTTCGGCCTTGTTCGGATTTCACCTGTGCTTTTTTCACAATAATTGAATTATTTATAAGGCATTATTCGAGAATAGAATGTCTTAATTATTCTATTATTATCAATTTATGAAATGATACATTGTTGAAAAGAAATCTACATACTCATTCATGCAATTTTGACGACTCAATTCGAATTTTAGCATCGCTGTTATGATTCATTGCACCTAAACACGGTCGGAATCTCGTTTGTCTTTTTTTACATTCACCGTAATTTACTGCAGATAAAACGGTTCAATATGGACGTTTTATTGCGACATATTCCGTTTTCAATTACATTGGAAGATCGACGACAAAACAAACAAAATTTTACAACCGAACCCTTTGTTGTTTCGAAAAGTATCGGCAATATTGCTCCGAGCGGTGATGCATCGCCAGAACACGATTACGGTGACCATATTGTACAAAAGTTTCGATTTTTATTATATTTATTTTTTTAATATCGGTTCATTTTAAAATTTCAATTATTATATATTTTTTTATATTTTGAATTATGATCAAATCGTTTTTTTTTTTGTACTAGTTTATTTTATTATCATGGCCATGTGTAAAAGTCAAATAACTCAGGTTCAAGGTCTATAAAAAAGTAGGTCACCCTAAACGACAAAATAGTGAAAAGTAAGGAATTTCACGTACACACACGAAAACGTACAAAGTCCCCAGAGCTAAGAAAACGTCCATAAAATTCGATATACGATCCGACGAACCTATTTTACTTTCACACCTTTCTCAGTATATAATCGAACTGAAAACAAAACCTGTCACGTTTATTAGACACGTTCGATTCCTTTAAAGCTTCCACGAGGCTGAAAAATTGCATCAGACGCAAACACGGTTAGAGAACGAACCGAGAAAGAAATGGCGTTATCGATACGGAAAGTGGATTGATTCTTTCAGAGGACTCAGTTTGTTCTCTTTCACTGATGATTCCTTTGAACATCGTCGAAGCTGAGACATTGCGATGTTTCAATGTGATTCGTGTTATTATTTTTTTAATTTATTTAAGTGTGATTTTTATATGATTTAAGTAAATTATCATTTGAATTTGTTTCATTTATTTTTAGTCGACACGCTATTCTCATATTAATTTCATAGAGGTGAAACCAATGTGAATCTTTTTTTTTTTTTTTGAGTAATTTGAAATTTTTGCATAATTAAAAACCATATATTTTTAAAAAGAATGTAACGAATATCTAAATTTGCAATCCTCTACTCCAGGGGTGGGCAATTATTTTTGGAAAGGGTCAGATCATTAAAATTTGAGACTCGGCGGGCCGGATATCGAACTCGAAAATATTATTATGAGTAATTTTACTCAATGAGTAACAAAAAACAGGTTCAAAATTTTAAAAGTTGAAACTAATTAATCTCGAATGGTTATTTGAAAATTCTAATTCTAAATATTTATATGTATATGCAGGTAATATCACGAAAATAAGTACGAATAAATAGCGACGCAGGAAATTTTTTTTTTCATTCGTTTTTATTTAATTCTATTCTTTCGAAAACTACGTAAAATTTTCTAAAATACATAATTTTGGAGAACAATCACTTCCAATTGAGGGTCTGACAGAAGCTCCTTAATTGCTCAATTTTGAAATATGGAAATTTTTTTGCTTGAATCAAGATTGAGACCCAAAAATCGCTTTTGTAACTATAGTTTAATTAAAAATAAATTTAAAAAATATATCTGCTGTCTTTTTCGAAAATGAGAATTTCTAAATTGATTCTAAATTTTTAAAATTTACTTAATTTCTCATATAAAAACAATATTAACTCGCGGGCCGGATTGAAAACAGGCACCGGGCCGTATTTGGCCCGCAGGCCGAAATTTCCCGATACCTTCCTCAAAAAATTTATTCATCTCACAGAATTCTAAAAGCGGATCGTCCAACCTAATAAAAAAAAAATAGACTTATTTATCAGCGGCTTCCGTATCGAACCTCCGAAAAAAACTAATTTCGCATCCGCTTGCTTATTTCGTACATTTCGCGGCACGGACGAATATAAAATTAAGCGAACCGAATTTATATTCAAGAGATACCTACGCGGATTCGGAGGCGCGAAAAAGTTTCACAATTTCATCCCCACATTTTTTCCCTTCCATTTTCGGACGGCGGTTGAAGTTTTTTCATTTGTGTGCGAGTTACGCGTAACGTTAATAAGAATTTATCCCGTGTTTCGCCCTCGGCCCCATCCGGCGAACGGCCCACTTGTTGAATGGAAGGCTGACCCTGCTGAAGGTGGCACACGCCACTTTCCTCCGCTTTGGTTATTCAAACTTTGCCAGTTGTGTATTTTGGGGGGTTGGGAAAGCTCTCGACGTTTATTCTTCGCGCTCTGCGGAGCTTTGGATTCAACGCGAGGACTTGAGGTTAAATTATGAGGCATATTTTATAATTTAAATTGTGTTTTTAGGTTTCGGATGGGTTTTTTTTATGAAATTTTGTATTATATTATAATGTCAAGGGAACAAATTGAACGTGCATTCATAAAAAATAATTGAGCATTAAATAAAACGAATGTGCATTCAAAAAAATAATGTATGCATTCGAAAATATATCAGTACCTTAAAACAAATAAACGTGCATTAAAATGAATGTAAGTTAACGGCGACAACGTCGCAAATGTGACCAGGACAAAAAATACCAACCGCACGATCATTATTCACAACTTTCATAATAGAATCTATTCGCAACGAACCTAATTCAAACAAAATCAAAATTGATTCAAAAATGGACCAAATTGTGAAAAAGTTTAATGTTCTGTCATTCCATTCATACGTAAACAAATGTAACCGTTAACACTTTGACAGTTGACAGTTGTATTATATTGCCTATAGAGAAAGGTGAAGTTGCCACCTACTGTCACTTTAATGCACAAACTATTCATTCTATTGCACATTTCATATTTTTTTAATGCTCACGTTATACTGCACAAATATTTTTTTTCTATTGCACACTATGAATGAAATAATGCTCAATACGAGATCCTTTAATGCACCAGAAATAATGCACATCATATATATTTTTTTATGCTCAAGTAATTCGTTTTAAGGCTCCATTTTTTTTTTAATGCACAGTTAAATCGCACTCTAATATCAACATTGAAATATATGTATTTTTTTTAATTTAAAGTCAGTGGTTTGATTTTATCGAATGTATTGTATTGATCATTAAGTTAATTTATATTCAATGAATCATATTGTTAGAATTATGTGGTAAATTATTCGAAATAAATGATTAAATCTTATCGATTTATATTGATTAATAAAGTTGAACAATTTGTGATGGAATCAGTAAATGGATAGTTTCAATATATGAAGATCGCTTTTTTCGATTTTAAATATCAGAAATTTTCAAAAAAAGTCATACGATGATATGAATTTAAAATTGGCAAATCCTTTATTCCGTTACTAGTCCAGATATTTCGAAAAGTAAACAGACATAATTTACCATTTCCCTTGGACTACACGAAAACTAGCTCCGTTACAAAATTTCCGACGAATTCTCCGCTAATCGTTATCGATTACTCTGATTGCCGAAATATACTCGTATCATTAATCGAATTACTTTATTGTCTATTTTAGTAGTCTGTTGTGCGTTTATTTATAGAACAAATAGAGAATTCATCGTTGCTCCATAAAATTATCATTTACCAAATGCAAAATTAGCACATTATCATTAATGGTCTAATTATGGAAACTTCTGTTTATTTTCAGGTTAAAGACATATGCAATGAATTAGACGTGAGATCTTTGTGCCATAAAATCCTGCAGAACGTGTCGATCCTCCTCAACGCTGACAGAGGGTCCTTATTTTTGGTCCAAGGCGAGAAAGGAGGAGGATGTACTCCCCAGCAGACGCCCAGAGCCCGGTAAATACATTTTACGGATTTTACATTGATTTTTATTTATCGCGTTTCCTCTTTTCGGCAAAGCCTATAAATAAAACGAATTATCCCCCCTTCGCGCGGCCGTAATGGGTGTTTTCGCTTTATCGCGCAGATATATTAGAAGTTATCACTGTTATTCGAGGCTTGAAAAAGCAGTTAGGGAATTTACACCTCGATCCCTGCGGGCTTCTGATTTCGCCGAATGACCGTTATTTTCAAATTTAGACGGCTTAATTAGATTTAGAACACGATATTTACTCGTGCCGATTTTTCATCTCGGATTTGTCATTTCGTGCGCGTCCTACTTTCGTATCCTGTCACCGTATCAGTATTTTTTTATATATATTATATTTTATTCATATTTTTTTCCCCATTTGTTAAAAGTTGAACCCATTAACCCGTTTTAGTTACTTTTAATAGGTCGCGCAACGTTAAATACTCCGATACGTAACGGCCGAATAACACTTAATCAGATCGTGCCGGAAAACCTCGATATTTTTCCCGAGCATCGACAAATTGCATCCGCAACATAAATTCGCACATTTTTTCGCCAAAAAGGCACATTTCAATAAAATATTCCGGGGCAAAGGACGGCGAAAACTTCCGGCGGTTCAAGGGCATAGTCCAACATCCATAGGGGCTGGGTAGACCCTCCCCGAGGACTCCAGGGGCGGATGAGGACGAGGGCATAGACCCTATTTCTGGCACTCGAGACGCCGACGAACGAGTACTGTAATTTTCTAAGTGAGGAAAAATCTGAACTCGTCGGCGTGGGGATAATGACAGAAGCCGGTTGTTGTAGTGGTGGAGGCTTTCCCGTCCCTCTTGTTTCTGTCTCGTCCCTCTTGTTTCTGTCCCGTCCCTCTTGTTTCTGTCCCATCCCACTTCCCGGTCGATGGATCTTGGCGGTTCTTTGATGGTGTCCCGTGGGGATGGATGGTGTCGACGCCCACCAGAAACAATTGTTCACCCCTCTTTGTCGGTTGGAATTGTTGTTCGAGATGGTGTTTGGGGGAATTTTAATATGAAGTACTTGTAAAATAATCGGTGTGAATTTTTGAAATGATTCGAGAAAATTCGATTTTATGAAGTTCTTGTGTCTTCCTATCTTCGAATATCTCACACATTGAATTTTTCTTTATAAAAGTTGTACAAGTCGAATATTTCAATATGAAAGTCGAACATCTGTGTTACGTGAGTCAGAAACGTTTTCGTATAATAATTAATACAATATCCATAAAAATTATATCCAATAACTTCGTAACAATTTATGATTTTGTACACATTACCGTTAAAGCGCCAACTTCACAGCACTATTAGTGTATTTTATTAGTTCATGTTTGTCACCCATTATACGCATTGTAATTGTAATCCAATCGTTTTAAGGTTTATGCGAATCCATTTAATTTTGTTAATGCGCTTAGTTCGGGAAGCTAATGGATTTCATTTCGATAAACAACACGAATACAATAACAAAAAATATTATTCAAAAATTCACGCGGACGATAATATTTACCCATTCAATACATCTGTTTGTTTGTATTCATCAAAGTACTAAATCAAATCAACGCCGTTCTATTCGTTACTCTATTATTTGTGTGAATTTTTCGCAGTATTTCTTAATTTATTTTTCAATTTTCCATCGACACTATGATTCAACTTCCACACAAATCTCAATAAACATCTGAAACGTTATCTTATCTCGAAGTAGTCTCGTCTCGGTTTTCGTTCAGCCGAAGAAGCCTCTCGTCGCCTCGGAAGAACACTCATTATTTGCCGTACGTTTCAGGAAACATTTTTTATTTTCTTTCGTACAGAGAGCGGGGGCGAGTCGATTTACAGCGGTCTATTTTCAGCGTCTATTTTTTCATATTTTCCTCCCTTTTGTTCGCTTTCGTTAACCCGCCGAAGGACGACCGAAACAATTAGGACGAATCGGTTTCGGTCTTTGTCGATTTTTAGAGGCGAATCGAATACAGAGTGCGGTGATTTGCGAGTGATTTCGACATCCGAACGTTTGTTCAGACGGAATTCTGCGAATTTACATTTCAGACCACCTTCGGGTTGCGCTGAAAGAGCGTGGGACGGACGTCGTCTGTTTCTGATCGTTCTCGTCTAGTCCATTTATCAAAACGAATTTGCAGTTTAATTATCAATTTAATATCGATATTTATGAAATGATTCTATAGTTTTTAGTTAAACATCAAATCCGAGTCGAACAATCAGTCACGTGTACGTAGTAATAGTACACGTAGTAGTAGTACTTAGCGTAGTGCGGAATTGATCCCACGAGGGCACAACGCCCTAATGGCGAAAGCTCTCGCAACGGAAAATCACCCGAGAATTTCCCCGAGTTTTTCTCGGTTTCTAATTTTAGACCGGTCCCTCTCCCGCTGTCAATTGTCAACGTGTGCGGGGGTGGCGTGTGTTAAGGGGGAGTTTACATGTGTGTATATCGAGGGTTGTCGAATCAAATGTTGCAATTTCCACTCGAATGGATGTGTAATGTCGTGCTTTCGATTGAATTCGGTAATGATTTTTTTTTAATATTTGAACAAGTCTTGAATTCGAATTAAAACTAAATTAAACTCAGTAATATGTTACAGTCAAAGTGTATCATCAGGTAAAATATATTTTGAATGACGTTTTAGATAATTTATATTAGAATATGAACTGTTTAGCTTACTTAGATATATTTCAACAAACGAAAATACAGTTCAACTGGTGCTCGTTAGTTAGAGTGTATTATTAACTTGACAGATTCAAGATTTTTTTAAATTTATATTTGTATTAAACAACGTGTATATTTTTCTTCTATACCTGATTATTGAAAAGATTTTAATAATACAATAATCTCAACAATACATTCATCACAAAAACGTTAGTTTCGAACCCATATTAACTGACAGGTGACGTTAATTGTTAGTGGTGGCCCGTATTAGTGGACAAGTGAAATTTTAGTGCTTTTCCGTTTTATTATGATAATTAATTTCTTGAAGGGACGGTGATAGAAATTATAGAAACCGAAGTAAACATGTGCGGCTGTTATTCAAAATAATTTGCCAGCATCGTTGGCAATACTGGCTTACAATTAGTTAGCTATAATACACTTCGTCTGGTCCTGACTACTCAAATTATATTTCCATTGTGTCAGATGAAATAACTACGTACGTTAGATAAAATATATATTAACTAGTCAAAATATATTTTAACTGACAAATAAACTTTAACTGTAACATATATACATATGCATATTATGAATATTAACAATTTATTTCTATTGTATCGACCGTTATCATAATAGAAGAGTTTGATATGAAGAAACTGACTATTACATAAAGATATAAGACTCTGGTCTAAACATGCCGTTTCTGTTCGATAACGGCCACATTGTGAGTTTCGATTCTAACACCCCTCGTGTGCTTTCAGATGTTTAGTGTCGAAGTTGTTCGACGTCTGTCCACGTTCCACCCTGAGGGAGATGGAGAGGAAGGAGGAGATCAGGGTGCCTTGGGGCACGGGCATCGTCGGATACGTGGCCGAGAGCGGAGAGCCCGTCAACATACCAGACGCTTACAAGGTACTTACTATACCTAAGGTTGCTAAAAACGGCGACGGAGATAAGTTGTTCTTGTTCGCAGCAGGCGGTGATGTGTGCTTTCGCGCGCCATGTCGCCCTGTGGATGGTTCGCGTTATCCTTGCGCGGAATCGATGGGTCTTTTGTGAAATAGTGCTTGAATTTTATTAATATATAGTTTGATTTTTTAGAACGTGTCGATATTTTTCCATTCGCTTCCATTCTGAGCCACTCTCATCCACGTGAAATCAAAGATTTTGCATATTTCATTTATTCATCTATCACGTGGCCTTTTTCGGAGGAATTTAACGCCTTTCGGATACTAATCTAGGGATTCCCTTGTCCAGCGGTCATCTTCCCTTTGTACAATATGATGATACCCACTGTCATTTTAGTTTCTTTAATCGATCTATCATCTATCACATTCATGACCTCAAATGTTTTACGCACCCATTCAATAATGTCAATGAAACTGCTTATCATTTACTTGATCATTTGAAAAAAAAATGGTTTCTCAATATTCGAACTTTTTAAGAGATACTTTTCTGCAATCACTGCTTCTATTATAATATCATCAGAAAGTCTTCTTCTCACTTTATATATTCATCATTATCAACCGTAAAATTTCCACTACAGAACAGTCTTATCAACTAGTGTTGACAATCTGGGCGGTACCTTATCACGTATGCCCACTACGCTTTGATAAGGGGCAGGGAAAATAAGAACCTATTCCGCCCCATGCCAATGAGGAAGGCTCTCGGGCTATCGGTTCGCATGTTTATATGTCGGACTCCGGTCTCTGTCCAGTAAGCATATTGCAATGATAACCAGAGAGGCAGAGACAGAGCAGACTGCGCCCTCATCGCCCACATTGCGATCGTAATGATCACCAGTTTGACAGACGAGGCTAGCCCATTGGCCCTACATGGCGGAAACCTCGGTATAACACACGTCATCAGCAACTTTAAATATTATAATATATTTCTATAAATACTTTATATTCTATCTATGCGCACTTCACCCGAACTGTACACGACAATAACGATTCAAATCCACAAATCCTCACATCCCACACAAAAGCTCTCCAGCATTCGAAACGCCCCAATTAAACTACGCTTCCTCCCATCGCGGCGATAAATCAAAACCGCCACGGGGACAATTTGTCCTTTTCGAATATCCAATTTCGTCCTCCGGGGCGACCGATGTTCCCGCGGTCGTTCGACAAATGCCTTCTTTTCTGCTCGCCCCTCGAGGCGCGGCCGGTGAGCGATGGCGCCATCGGACGATTTACGATCGCCATTTGTCCGGATCCCGCTCTGGATCGCTTCAGATCCTCGGTCGTATGTCAACGTGTCCTTCCAGCCCGGTCTGGTCCTCCGAGTAACGCTATCCCGCTCTGGATCACTTGGATCCTCAGTCGTACGTCAACGTGTCCTCCCAGCTGGGTCTGGTCCTCCGGGTAACGCTATCCCGCGCTCATATCCCCTCCGAGTGATTCCATTAAGTCAAAGTTGCGGGAACGTGACCACAATGCAGAACCGGGCCCCGATTCATAAATGCGATATTTCATTCATGCGTGCGGTCTTGTGTTATATCCTCGTTTTGTCGTTTGTTTAAATGGGCGTCGTTATTGTGGTCGTATGCAGTTTGCGGGGGTGGGTGTTGCGGGATGAGGTAGTTTTTATGTGGTGGAAGTTTGCGTGGTTTTTTTTTGCTGTTGGTTGTATAATAAAAACTATCTCTTGTCAAATTGTGTAAATTTAACACAGTAGAAACTCTATTATCCGGATTGATAAAAGAATATATTTTTTTTTTTTTAAATAGCAGGTTTTACGATTTTTTTACGTAACACACGTCCAAAAATTTACGAGTATGCAACAAAACTATACTGACTCATGACGGACTTAACTATGGGCATGATCAAACTAACAATAAAACCTGAAAGAAATTTTATTTTAAAAATAATATTTACAGCTTTTACAGGTTTACAGCTTTTGAGTGATAGTAAAATAATTTATTTTAAAAAAATTATTTTATAAAAAAATAAAACAATTTCTATGTTTAAAATTTGAAGTAAAAAAAAGCTTTTCACATATGGCGATAAAAATTATGACTTCATTAATCATTATCTTGGAAACCGATGAATATACTATAATACATATCATGGCCATTTTATGTTATGTTCACAAATTTGGCCAATGTCAAATAATCAAAAATATTGAAAATTGTTACTGTAAATACGTTCGAGTTAAAGGTTTTGTGCATAATTTCGCACATCAAAAATTCTATAAATAATTTTTTTTCTTGTCTCGATTATCCGGATTTTTTGCCATCCGAATTCTCGCAAACCCCGTTTAGTCCGGATAATCGAGATTCTACTGTATATATT
Source organism: Hydropsyche tenuis (assembly GCA_009617725.1). Classification (NCBI taxonomy): domain Eukaryota; kingdom Metazoa; phylum Arthropoda; class Insecta; order Trichoptera; family Hydropsychidae; genus Hydropsyche; species Hydropsyche tenuis. Next base: position 752,369 of record VTON01000059.1, on the reverse strand, counting down.
TAAATAACACATAGCGACACATTTCGCTCAATTTCAAAGATCAAATAAGACTAAATTATTAACTAAACACATACGAGTTCTAAGAATTTTCTTTAAAATACACACATTCATTCATGTTTCAGCGGAACCGTGTTCAACACGGAAATATGTCTGATCACATTCCCAGTTACATACGTTAGTCAGAGCAATGATTTTATTTAAATTGTCTACGTACATGATATAAGCAAATGCAATGAATCATTCCGCTTGACTTGGTCGAATTTAGATAAAAAGTAATACGTTTTTTTACGCATCAATGCGACTTTGGATATGAGCGAATGTCCATATTTTACGAAACTATATATCGACGATGTGAACGTTCCAGTTTTTCTACTACGTTAGATTTGCGTTGCGGAAAATGTTATTTTGATTCGATCTGATTGCGATCGTTTCCTGTACCATACAATTGATATCTCGATCGGATTCGCGGTCGTCATATCCGATTATTAAATCTAGATTGTTCCACGAATCGATCAGTTTATACGCAATCATACGTTTTGTCAATCGATTGAATACCACAAAAATAATTAATAAGTTTGCGGGTTTCAATTTCGCTCGATAATACGAAACATTTTAATTTATGGATAAACTCGAGCGCCTACCGAACTGTCAAATCAGTCGACCCCAACTTTCGGAACGAGCTCCTCAAATTTTAAGATGGAATTAACATTTTCGTTTGTTATTTAAATTGGAAGCAGGTGTCAAAGGACCACCTGAGGCGATTACGTGGCACGTTCGAGCACGTGACGCGAAAAAAACATACACAAAAACCACCCAGTTCTTGCAAATTTAATTCCAACATCCTCTCGGATGTATCTAAATAGACTTTGATGTAATATTCGATAATCGAAGGTGGCTTTGAGTGATTCTGTTTATTTTTTTATCATATTCGTGCAGATGGGTTCGTTCTCCGTATCTCGAGAGCCGTTCTGATCGAAAGAAAGTGCTTCCAATTGGTGCACAATGGAAGCGTACGTCGTTTGAATCAGAACACATAATGGTCTTCGCGTAAATAGGAATGACATGCTCTATACGGTTTCTAGACGGATTTGAAATCGTTTCGAATATTCTATTGCATTCGCCATTGTTTTTCGCTCGTATATGGCTTTCCATTATTGCGGTTTGATAACGGAATCGTTGGGAATGTGTTGCTGTAAAAGTCTGAAGATTCGTGAGGCCGTAATGGTAATGGTTTGTGGGTGATTCTGGTTATGTTTGTAGCTTTGTCAATTTTATATGATGTTACTTGGGTAATCCTGCATTTTAGATACGTAAATTATTTATTGAAAAATTTGAATTTTAAAATGAATACGTAATTGATTAATTTATTTTTTCGATGAATTTCGTGCGTATTTTCGAGGTTATGTTTTGTCTTTTTTTAACAATATCTTAACGAGTTTCAGGTTTACATACATGTTGTTCAATAGCACCTTTTTTCGTCTGAACTGTTGGCATGTGCAAACTAATACGATCTAAGGAAAATGATTTATAAGAACTGACAAACATAACCGACTATAATGCGTAAATTATGCGTGAAATATATTAAGAAATTTAACTTAAGCACCTATAATGCATTTTTATTTTTCATGGATTACTCGTTACTTATACTGGATCTATACTTCAAAATATTATTATTTATTTCATCGAAGCATGAATTGTTTCAAGAAACGAAAATATTCACAAACTTTTCCGAACTTTAATCACTTTAATATCGAAGCGATTAAAGTTCAAAAAACTTTCCGAACTTGACCTTGCACCATTATGCTAAACAATAAGATTTATTCAGCTTTTCGTAACAACATCACCTAACTTTAATACCCTTTTCCACGAAACATAACATTCTAGTATCTATATTATTTAGTATGAATAAACAATATCCCCACCGAAACAAAACAGCACCACACCACGAAACACATAACGCAGACGTTTCTCCCACAAGCACAACACTAACGGCCTCGAGATCCAGACGATAGCATCCGACGTAAAAAGCAGCCAACATCTCATAGGATCGGCCGCCCTTGGGCCATGAGTCACGATCCGGTCCTGACCAAATGGGTCTTCAGGAACGGTCGTCCTTGGAGGCCGTTCCTCGACTCGTCCGGCCAGGAAATTGACGCGGACGGGACCGGTTCCACGGCCGATGCTGATGCCCTCGCTCGGTTTCGTTTTTTCCTTTTCGTTTCGAGTCCGCCAGTTATATTCCTCGTAAGAGCATGCGGATGCCCCGAGTGGTGCTGTTGTCGGTGGTTGCTGATGGCCGCTGGTAGGCTTCGTCCTCGTCGTTTGCGAAAATTCTAGTCCGCGCCAGCTGGGATGGCCTTACTTGATGGTTGTCGGTCGTCGGCCGATCCGGTCACATTCTTACTATAGGAACTCGTACGCGGAACTGACTCCCTGCGAATATGTCTGCGGAGTCGATGTTTTGATGATGGTGGTGAGGTGTGGTGGGTTTTCGTGCGTTGGTTTCGTCAGCTGGATTTGCGTTACCTTTGTGTTATATAGGAACTCGTACGCGGAACTGAATCCCTGCGAATATGTCTGCGGAGTCGATGTTTTGATGATGGTGATGAGGTGTGGTGGGTTTTCGTGCGTTGGTTTCGTCAGCTGGATTTGCGTTACCTTTGTGTTATATAGGAACTCGCACGCGAAACTGAATCCCTGCGAATATGTCTACGGAGTCGATGTTTTGATGATGGTGATGAGGTGTGGTGGGTTTTCGTGCGTTGGTTTCGTCAGCTGGATTTGCGTTACCTTTGTGTTATATAGGAACTCGTACGCGGAACTGACTCCCTACGAATATGTCTGCGGAGTCGATGTTTTGATGATGATGGTGAGGTGTGGTGGCTTTTTGTGCGTTGGTCTGATCAGCTGGATTTGCGTTACCTTTGTGTGTGAAAGAGTTTGGATATTAATTTTGGTGTGGTCAGTCACATTCTTTCTATAGGAACTCGTACGCGGAACTGACTCCCTGCGAATATGAATGCGAAGGTTGATGTTTCGATGATGATGGTGAGGTGTCGTGGCCTTTTGTGCGTTGGTTTCGTGAGCTGGATTTGCGTTACATTTGTGTTATATAGGAACTCGTACGCGGAACTGAATCCCTGCGAATATGTCTGCGGAGTCGATGTTTTGATGATGATGGTGAGGAGTGGTGGCTTTTTGTGCGTTGGTCTGATCAGCTGGATTTGCGTTACCTTTGTGTGTGAAAGAGTTTGGATATTAATTTTGGTGTGGTCAGTCACATTCTTTCTATAGGAACTCGTACGCGGAACTGACTCCCTGCGAATATGTATGCGAAGGTTGATGTTTTGATGATGATGGTGAGGTGTGGTGGCCTTTTGTGCGTTGGTCTGATCAGCTGGATTTGCGTTACCTTTGTGTGTGAGAGAGCTTGGATGTTAATTCGGGTGTGATCGGTTAGATTTGTGTTACCTTTGTATGTTAGAAAGTTTGGATGTAAATTTTGGTGCGATCAGTTGGATTTGGGTTGTTAATTTGTGAGATTAACCATTTCAACGGATAGCTCTAGTTATACAGTATTATCTAATTTGTTTTTTTCTGTTTTCTTTTAATTTATTTCGTTGACGACTTTTTGTGTATTGATTTGATTAATTGCATGCGTTACCTTTGTATGTGAGAGAATTTAAATGTAAATGATATGATTTAATATAATGCGATCTGTTCGATTTGGATTGGTAATTTGTGAAATAAATCATTTCAACGGATAGCTCTAGTTATGCAGTATTCTCTGATGTGTTTTTTTTTTTTTTTTTTTACTTCGATATCGGCTTTTTGTGCATTGATTTGATCAGATGGTTTTGTGTTTCCTTTGTATGTGGGAATATAAATTTTGGTATGATCGATTGGATTTATATTATTCGTATTGATAATTTATGAGATAAATCATTTCGATGGATAGCTCTAGTTATTCAATGTGTTTTGGTTTGTTTTATTTCTATGTTGACATTTTGTGCATTGATTTGATCAGTTGGATTTGTGTTATGTGAGAGAGTTTGAATGTAAATTTTGATATGAACAGATTTGTATTAGTAATTTGTGAGATAAATCATTTCAACGAATAGCTTTAATTATTCAGTATTCTCTAATGTGTTTTGTTTTATTTCGATTCGAATGTGGGTAAAATGGGGAGAGGGATGCGGTTAATTCGATTTTTTTTTATCATTGGATCCCATAAAAATCCGGGTTAATGTATTTGTTTCATATACTCACTGTCAAATTATTTTGAATGATAGAATTAGATCATATCATTTGCTCTAGTTAAAACAATCTAATACTTTTTTACTATTATTTCTCATCAATACATATTTTATATTTTTCTATCTCTTGCACTATATCACAATAATAAAATAATAACTATCGATTCTACAACCAAAAATTAAAGAATCGTTTCATTCATTCACAAATATGAAATCTCTCGTTATATAAAACAATATCGATATCGCAAAACGTTTATCAATTTCAATCCGAACCGAATCGCTAAACTTTTTTCAATATAATTGGTCCCGGAGAAGTACCGAATCATTTAATTCAAATATCGTAACCTAATTTGAATATTAAACCGAAAAGTAAAAAGATAAAGCGGTTCGATGATTATTTTTTTCATATTTTCGTATGTTATAAAATATTTCAGTATTCCAATCAATTCAACAATACTCCCGATCGTCGCAATCACTTATGAAAATTAATCAGACCAAGAATATACAATTTCTGCGATTTCATCCCTGCAATCAGCGATATCATCTCATATTCATGTATCTTCGCGTTTCCTTTTCGGGAACTCACCTCGAATACGAAATGAGCTTTGGTATTTTTTTCAGAACTGAAAATTGCAAATGATACAAACGAAGCTTTGCATACGCTCCGATTTTAATTCACCGTTCTATCTTTTGGCGACTAACAAAGCGTCAGATTTGATAAATTACTCTCGAATAAATATTTATGAAATTATCACAAACTCGAAAGGGTTAAAATTGTAGCCTCGGAAGATTACAGTAGCAATCTCGCATCTTGTGACATTTTTCACTGTCGCTTACGAAAAACACCATCATATTTATATTTTTTCATAAGGACGAATAATAAATCGCGAAAATGGTCGTATCGTATTGAAAAAACAACCACGTTTCTCATTTTTTCCGTCTCAAAATTCGAAAAACCATTATATAAACTTTGCGACATTATTAAAAAAAAATTCTACGTCATTAACGAATAAACGCAAAATATTTCTAATAAAAAAAAATAGTGAACAAATATCACTCTCAAGGACGAAACTCGCGATTTTCGTCACCGCCTCTTATATGATATTTTTTTCCATAAGGTTATGACAATATTTCGGGTTCGCGCGAAATCCTCTCAATTTAATACGCACTCGAGAAACGCCAAAATCCAAATCCATCATTTACATGGAGTATATTGAGCAGCGTTATGAACCGTCTCCAGAATATTCCTCGATATAAAGTTTCTTCTGCGAAACACTCTTCTCGAAATAGTCGAGAGCACATCCACGCAGAAAATCGCTCCAGTTGAAGGTGTGCAAAATATTATAATATCGCGCGATTCGGGTACAAATCGTCGTCGTCGTTATTGCCAAAGTTGTTACGAGGCGTTGCTCTTGCTTTGCGTTTAATTAAATTTTTCCGGCGTTAATTTCGCGAAAGTTCCAAGCCGAAAGTCTGCAAAAATAATCCGAGTGAGTTTTCTCTACCCGTGGTGATGATAATATTATATAACGTGAGGCGAGCCTGGTGTTTTAAACGTCCTCCGATGTCATCTGGAGACGAGACGAGAGGGCTTCCTCTGATTAGCATATAAAGCAGTTTCAAAATTCGATACTGTACTTCGCACTAGTCTTGTTTCTTTGAAGTTAATTCGAAGGCCCGCTACCGCATTTTCGATCCAATTCGCATTTTGGATGGACCGAATTTTCCGCCGGACATAGAATTATTTTCTCATCAGTTCGATTGATTAATTTTACCTTGTTTTATTAATTTTTTAATAAAAGTTACTCTGATTCTTCACGATCATCTGATATCATTTAAATTAATTGATAGTTAATTAATTTTAGTTAATTGATGCATTCAGAGGCGTAGTTACGGGGGGCCAGGAGTACAGAGACCCTTGAGCCCAGACTATGAAGGGCGAAAAAACGAGATTTGAAATATATTTATATGTATATATTTCAATTGTAAATATTTGAAAAAGGCCATTAGAAACACATATAATTTTTGGATTTTTTTTTCAAAATACATTTTTGATTCAGATCATTCCATAATATATCAATGAAAAATGAAAAAAAATTTCGCCTGTGGCGTTAATTTTTTTCAATTACTTTCCATACTATACGATCAATCATTTGTTTTAAATAAAGATTTTTTTTCTATCAAAAATTTTCAAACTCTTCAAAATACCCTAGCTACGCCTCTGGATACATTTAATAATTTTAAAAACAAAAAAAGTTAAATAACTTCTACCATTATATTATGAAATTCCTTTGACGCAATTGTCGAGGGTACTTTGCGGTATAGCACAACATAGAAGAATTTAAATTAGCACGTATCGTCCTTGAAAATTACAAGAAAACTTCATTAACCCTGACGCAATGCTATGATAACTCCCTCACACCATTTATTTAAAATTTTCCATATTATTTTCGCAGGACGAGCGGTTCAATCATGACATTGACGTTTTAACCGGCTACAAGACGAGAACGTTACTATGCATGCCAATTAAGGATTTCAACGGAGACGTCATTGGAGTCGCTCAGGTGTGTATGTTTGGCCAAATCGATCAGCGTTAGATATTCAATGATTCTATGATAATCATGGTGGTTTTGGTAATTGTAGGTGATCAACAAACAGAACGATTGTGCGTTCACTGCGAACGACGAGCAAGTTTTCGCTAGTTATCTTCAGTTTTGCGGTATCGGTCTGCGCAATGCCCAATTGTACGAGAGATCGCAATTGGAAGTCAAAAGGAACCAAGTACTATTAGATCTCGCTAGGATGATATTCGAAGAGCAGAGCACCATCGAACATATGGTGTTGAGGATTTTGACGCATACGCAGAGTTTGATACAGTGTCAGCGAGTTCAGGTAAATTATAAAATTACAAAATAAAATTTAATTTATTGTTAATTTGACTTAATTTTTGTTTTGTTTATGATTCAGGTTCTTCTCGTACAAGAAGCCTCCAAAGAAAGTTTCAATAGGGTATTTGATTTTGAAGCAAATGACTTGAGCGGAGAGGACTCGGATTCTCGTACTAGGTTATTATTTTTGATTTTTTTATATTTAATGTTGAGTGCTTATAATATATGTATTTTTTTTATTTTTTAGTCCATTTGAAAGTCGTTTTCCTATTAATATTGGTATTACTGGTTATGTAGCCACTACGGGAGAGGTAATTTGATTGATTTTTAAAAGTCAATTTGCTTTATTAACTAGCATTTCATGTCATTCTTTTTTTTATAGACTGTCAACATTCCAAATGCATACGATGATGAGAGATTTGATACTTCAGTCGACGAAGAAACTGGTTTCAAACATACAACGATCCTTTGTATGGCTATCAAAAATTCTTCTGGACAAATAATTGGAGTTATCCAGGTTATTATTTTCACATTAAGTTCTCTTGCTTATTTTTTATTCATTTAACCGCATTCCAATTCTTTTTTTACAGTTGATCAACAAATTTAATGGACTTCTATTTACCAAAAACGATGAAAACTTTGTAGAAGCCTTCGCTATATTTTGTGGGATGGGTATTCACAACACAAATATGTATGAAAAAGCGATTACAGCGATGGCAAAGCAGAGTGTCACTTTAGATGTAAGTTAATTTAAATATTATACATTTAACAAAAAAAAATGACAATTCAATAATATACCGATTATATTTTCAATAGGTTTTAAGTTATCATGCATCAGCTTCAATGGATGATGCTCAACGCTTACGCGTAAGCATACTGCTCAAAATAATATATTTTCAACTTATAACATATTGAATTGTTTTTCAATTAATTTATTATTTATAGACCCTCAGAATTCCATCTTCTGCTCATTTTCAACTTCACGACCTTGCTTTTGATGATATTGAAATGACGGATGATGAAACGCTGACTGCATGCTTAAGGATGTTCTTGGACCTGGATTTCGTCGAACGTTTCCACATAGAATACTCGGTTCTATGTCGGTGGCTTCTTAGCGTGAAAAAAAATTATAGAAATGTCACTTACCACAATTGGCGGCATGCGTTTAATGTAGCTCAAATGATGTTTTCAATATTGACCGTAAGCCTTATTTCGTATATTAATAATTGTTGTGTCATTTTAATTCAATTTATAATTTGATATATTGATTGTATCAGGCAACTCAATGGTGGAAGATTTTTGGCGAAATAGAATGTTTAGCTTTAATGATAGGATGTCTTTGTCACGACTTGGATCATCGTGGTACTAATAATTCGTTTCAAATCAAGTCAGTATCATTTTAAATATCCGATTTCATCCTTATTCTATTTTATATTAACTTATTATATTTATATTTAGAGCGTCTTCACCACTTGCCCAGTTATATTCCACGTCTACGATGGAGCATCATCATTTCGACCAGTGTTTAATGATTCTCAATTCTCCCGGAAACCAAATATTGTTGAATTTGTCTCCAGAAGATTACGAAAGAGTTATTAAAGTTTTAGAAGATGCCATTTTGAGTACAGATCTTGCTGTGTATTTCAGGTATTAATTTTAAGAAAATTTGATTGTTTTGGGATTTGTACGAGATAGTAATTTCAATTAATTTTCTAGGAAACGTGGAGCGTTCTTGAATATAGTTTCCAGTGATGATATTAGTGATCCTGAAGTTTGGACTACTGAAGAAAATCGTTCTTTACTTCGCGCAATGACTATGACAGTGTGCGACTTAGCTGCAATTAGCAAACCTTGGCCAGTTGAAGAACGAGTTGCTAGTCTCGTTACTAGAGAGTTTTTCCAGCAAGGAGATATAGAAAGACAAGAACTAAAAATAACTCCAATTGTAAATTTTCAAATAATAAATCTATATAACGATCAATAACTGTAACAAATACATAATACAACTTTTATGATATTTCAGGATATAATGAATCGAGAAAAAGAAGATCAACTTCCTACAATGCAAGTTGGATTTATCGACTCTATTTGTTTACCTATCTACGAGGTGTGTTTTGATAAAATTTCTATATATGTTTAAATTATTTTTTTCTAATAACTTCTTTGTTTTTAGTCATTTGCAACTCTATCTGATAGTCTCGAATCTATGGTGAAACGAGTAAGATTTAACCGGGAACAGTGGATTCGATTGGCAGAAGAGGGTTCTCATAAGTCCGACGATATTCTTGAGACAACTGTTACAAAGTTGAACAATCAAGATACTTCGCGGGAAAGTATTTCTAGTCCGTCTAGTGCTATATCATCATCGTCACCGGATAACCATCATGAAGAATTAAAATTTTCAAGTGATACCGATGATAAAAATTTATTATTACCGTCAAGTCAAAACGAAAGAATAAGGACTCCTGAAGAAAATCCTATTGTTGGTGTCCTCGGAAATGATAGAACCAAGGCTATTGTGAACCGACGAGAAAAACATTCACATGACATTTAGTTTAATTGTTACAAAATATATATTGAACGTTAGAAAAATTATGTAGTGATAAATGTTTAATGTGATTTATTATTTTTGATGCAACATTTTTAGAGGTTCGTTACTGAGAGACTGTATACATTTAGTTTTAGGCATATGGAGAATGGAATCTATACTTGTGAGATAAAAGTCCTATTTTTTTCACATCTTAAATAAAAAAAATTATTATTTTTGAGACTAATCGAAAACCATTTCAGTCATATTTTTGGATGATAACATATTCTATTTTTTGTTTTTGATTATTGCCATTTTTATTTCACACATAGATGTATAACAATCCCGTCCGATATTTTTCGTAAAGCACAATGTCCAAAATAGAATAAGAGACGTTTTTTCTATATGCACATTTCGAAATACATTAACGATTGTTAAATTTCATACCATGGATATATAACATTGCTCTCGACAAAAAGTTTTATTGAGATCTGTTAAAAGATTACATTTTTACCTTTTACCTGTACTAAGTTCCTTGCACAAATAAGTTATTTATGGTGATCACATATTATTTACCTATTTATATTTATCGTATGACTAGTTTTCGTCTATTTTAGCAGGTTTGATCTTTTTTTTAAACTTTATAAGGCTGTGCGCCGTTCATTTCAACTTGTCATTGATAGATAAAAGTTCCAAAACATTTCATATTACACTTAGTTTATATTAAATTATATGAGTAAAATATTACGCATTTTTCTATGTACATAATATTTAAGAAAAATGTGTAGTGAAAAAGTACTAGACGACCTGACCAAATGCTAGATTTATATTGAAAAAAAAAAAATTCTTTGTCAATTTCAAAATTTAACAAATGGTGTTGAGAAAAAAATTTAATAATCTTTGATTTTTATATAAAACTGCTTCATACTTTTTCATAAAACTGTACATAAATAATATATATTTTTCAAAGTGAAACGCTTTGACTTAATTAAGTAGTCAGATTTCTCATAGGGTTAAATGAACAAAATTATTTATTTTGGCCTATACTGAATCGGTGAAATTTCAGATGTCATTTTCGTCAAAAGTAGAATATAAAGATTATGCATTATTGTGATCAGTATCTTAATGTCAGCATGTATCTATGTGTGTCTTGTATAAATATTGAAATTCGACACCTTCCATTCACAACTATGTTCAAATATGATTAAGTTATTTATTTTATTACTTTTACACATTATATGAGATAGGGCATTATAGTTTTCAATTCGATTTGTCGTAACACAAGAATCTCGTTTTTCATTCGAAAGGATAGAAAAAATATGGTTTGACTTTTGAAGCTTATAATATCCTATTCCGTATATAATTATAGTCATTATTAATATAGATTTTTGTTAGTTTTATGCTCTCTCTTATTATTAGTTTCTGTTTGGTTATGTACCTTTTTTATAATATGATGAATTTTTGTTCTTTGATGTAATTTACTGCAATTTTGTCCTCTGTAAAAAAATTAACTGTTACATTTTTGCTTTATTTATTCTTCATTATATAGTCAAGTCAAATACTTTAATGATTACTCGATAATTCGAAAATATAATATTATATCGACCGTGTGTTTTCTTAACTCACGCATGAAAATTTCTCGACATCAATCAACAAGAAATTTATACTGTTGTCGACATTCCCGTAAAAGTATTCACTGAAAGTAATTTTAAATATAGATATTATTTTAAGTGACTGCAATCGAGTGTTGATATTTCAAAAAAATAATATTTATATTGTTCTATTTTCAACAAATTTAAAATCCGAGTATCCAAAAAAGAAAATTTACAATTTACAAAATGAATTTTGTGAGACGCAAAGTTTTTGTTTCACTTTTGAAGCTTCGATCCATATTGTGATAGTATTTGAAACTGTATAGTGATCTCACAAATATTTTAATTATTTATTCCATTTGAAATGTTTTCTTTCCACATATCAAAACGTGGATATGTATCGTCTGTTCCTGATGTTGATTGCATTCAATAAATATGAACAAAAACTCTAGAATTTTCACTCAGGTTTCATTCTTTAAATTCCATTTTTAAAATCAACTATTTCCCAATTTTTCTTCTTAGAATACGATTAAGGAGGTCATACACAATCCGATACCACAGTATGATTTTGTCAAATGTGATTGGTGTACGATTTTTTAAAACACCTACAATTTCAATGTAACTAATAAAATAGTACTGTGGTGTTCTAATATATGTAGTTCCACCTTATATATTGATAATGACCATTAAATTATTAATTGAAATAATTTTTTTTATTCAATTGACAATATTTAATCAATCTTTATAAAATTTTTATCTGATTTTCACCTTTAAACTTATTGTAATATGTAATCTGAGTCAAAATTACTCTTTCGATGACGAAATGATCCTCAAATAGTGGAAATATGTTTTAACTATTAATAAAGAAAGCATAACATGAAGTATAAGTATAAATTTATATTAAGATTTGTTGATATATGTCTACATATATTTTCATATGGAATGATTAGTTTCAGTGAAATCTTGTCGCAATGATATTTAAAAAATTAAAACAACGAATTAACGCACATGCCGCACGTATGAAATGTAGCGTAGCGTGATATTTGAATCAAGATTTCATTGCATTTACATTTTGCAATGTGTGCTAGTAGCTGTAAGTATGTTTGATAAATTATATCACTTGTAAATCTTGTAAATTGTTTCTGTACATTTTAATACACAAATTTGTCGGATGAAAAAGCGCAATGAATAATATATTGAATTTATGCAAACTATTTTTTCTTTAATTCCCAAACTTTATCATCATCAGAGGGTATATCATATACAAAAGGAAAGGAGAATCAAATAAACGATTTATATGAAAATATTTCAAAATTTATTGGCATTTGAGGTATTCATTACAATATTTCATGAAATAAATTGACCTATTTTCAAATTTTATTCAATATTTATAAATATGAAATTATTATAAATGCATTTGAATCTCAAATGATTAAAAAATGTGGTCAGTTATTATTTAAAGGATTTTTAGGTCCCATAACTTGTTAAAAATATAAATAAATTAGTAATTATTACAAAATAAAAGTTACAGAGATTGCCAAATCTGTCATGTATTTAAAATTTCATTAAGTACTTAAATATAATATATAATACCTACTGAATTATTTAAAGTAATAGAAATCACAGCTTATATGTACAATATAATTATGCTACGCCAAGAGGTCATTCTAAGACAAAAAATTCAATTATAATTATAATAAGTAAATATAATACAACAGTAGATAAAATATCACATGGTAAATTCAATCGTTTATTTCATATAAGAGAAAGTGCATTATTCGAAAAAATTGTATAGAACTACTCTTCTTTCGTTTAACTTATAAATTAAGAATGAATCTGTCACAAGGGGTAAATGCTGCTATTTAATCGAAGCTAATATTTAAAATCAAAATATATCACATTTGCTAAAAATTATATATGAATATAAAAATAATGAAGAAAATATCAACATTTAAGAGACATCACAAATAAATATATTATATACAATTAATGCATTTGGTACGAAATCTTCAAAATTGTATTGCTCTAATTAGGTACGTTTCATTGGATAGTAAAATTATCGTTAAAAATCCATATAATTCTCAATTTTATCACATTATTTTTGAGTGATATATAATAATATCACTTATTGAATTATGTTCCCGTCTACAACATTCACTACAGGATGAATTTGAAAATATAAAATTTTTATTTGATTCGGAAACATTATGAAAACAAAATTTTCTAATACATTTTTCAACTTCACCTACTATGTTTATTCAAAATTCTACATAGTAAGTTATATTACAATACTTTGAACCATGATTTCTTATCACAAAAGGTGTAAATATTAATTCAAAGTGTGAACTGGAATAAGTTTCATTATCGCGCTAAATCTAAGAGGTAAGATGAGTAGAGATTAGTTGACTAAAAGAAATTGTGAGAAGACTAAACCAGTAAATACAATATATATGTTATAATAGAAATCGTATGACTTGCAAAATTGAGATCAGACCATTTTTTGAGAGTGTGTGCATAAGAGTATCCCGTTTCTTGCACGGCGAACGAAGCCTCAAACATGACACCCAAATAAGCCAAGTGAAAAATAGCCAGCAAAGTGAAAAACGTATTTACAACAATTACAATAATATTACTCTTTTTATAAGTATGATTACAACTCCTCGAACATCCGCTGACGAGACAACAGGCACTAAAAATATTCGACAGTTTCGCCCTTATCTTGTATTCCACATACGAAAACATCCCGATGCTCAACAGGGCGGCCGACAATTGAAAGTTCAATCCGTGAAGCAACGAAGATATCGAATACGTCGCAAAAATGGCGAAAAATTTACCGTACGGTTTACACACTTTGAACACGTATGTTTTGAGCCACTGGTGCATCGGGATATTCCAAAAAACGACGACCTGCACCAAAGATCTAGGTATTTCAATATGAAAGGGATCGGTGACCGAAACGCTCCAGCTGCTGTCGCTTTGGTCTCCGAAACATCCCGATATCATGAACGCCTGAGACATAATCGACACGAAATAGTGTGAGGCTCTGAAAGACTGCGCGTCCCTGTACGCAACGATCCACTTAGAACTATCGTCGGGTATGTACCAAGGTATGAAACAATTAGAAAAGAAAAGGGAAATGAGGGCGACGACAACGTTTAAAATTATTGCAAAGATCCAACTGCGATTTAAATATTTCCTCCCTAAAGACTGTTCGTACTTTCTGAACGAAACCCATGGTCCCAATATACAATTGGCCGGACACATAATGTATCCTGCGAAAGCGGCCGGACTCGGAGCGTCCTGCATATACCCGTTGTCCATGTCGACGGCGACCGATATGATCTTCATGGCGGCGATCATCTGAATGCCCCGTATTTGTTGCCACATCTTCGAGTTAACGACTAGATACTCCGACTGCAGGAGGAAGATGACGACTGCGACAGAAGTGACCAGACCTCTCCTTCTCCTGTACAGCAGAGTCAGGATCATGAGAAAGCAATACGAACCGACGGTCAAGCCAGCGGTCCACAGAAAAGCAAACCCGACATTGCTGTATAGTAAAAAGCTGCCCAGTAACAGACAGAGGACATGTTTGACCACGTTGTGTGGAGATCCATACTGGGCGACGGCTCTGAAGAACAGGTTAGTCAGGAGAACGTCTCGAGCGAATAGGGCTCCGGTGACGAGGGTTGGGGCCCCGCACAGGGCCAAGTACGACTCATAGCGGAGCCACTCCATCTTTAGGGCTCCTCGCTCTATTTGTTCTCTTTGGGTTTGCGTTTCTTTGCCGGGGAATTGGAACCGGCGCGTCTATATCCCAACCTCACCATCGCAACAACTGTGAACTGTCAAACGAGGCCGGTTCGGTGTTGCTATGTGGAGTTTACTTCTGACGTAGAGTGAATTTATTAAACTACCGTGAAGTAATAGTTGTGAAAAATGATGATATGTGTAGAGATGTACCGGCGGGGAAAACCCGGTTTATTCCGGGAATAAGCCGGGTTTTTTCCCTGGGAAATTTGGGTGATGGAAATTTTGGAAAATTGGGAAAATTGAAAAAATAAATAATGAATTCGCAAAAATATTTCCGAATGTTGGGTTAACTTCACGCGAATTTATTCATCAAACAACAATAGTTTGGGTTACGCTTGGTGAGAAATTCGCGAAAATATTTCCGAAAGTTGGGTTAGCTTCACGCGAATTTATTCATCAAACGACGGTAGGTTGGTTTAGGCTTGGTGAGAAATTCGCGAAAATATTTCCGAAAGTTGGGTTAGCTTCACGCGAATTTATTCGTCAAACAACGATAGGTTGGGTTAGGCGTATTGTAAGATTAATTTGAGAGGAAACCCGCAAAATTATGTATTTTTGTAGTGCGCGATTTTTCCGAAAACAGAAATTTAAACTATTCTACCCAATTGCATGCTTAATTATTAGCTAAAACGATACTTGATTAGATCAAAATTAATGCTACAATAAGAAACAATCGTGCGCTTAATTTTAATTAAATTGATATGTTATTTTAATATTTACTTTGTCCACACTTTCCACATTACCCAAATCTCTGCATGCCATTTTCAAAATATTACAGTTGTTATAAGTCGATTGAGTCGCCTTCAAGAACGCACACGTGACACTTCGCTTGCATTGTGGATCGTTACTCGTTTCCCGCGATTATTTTGTCAACCACAACCTCCGTTCCCTCTCTCAATATTCGTGATATCAATTTTAAAGTATAACGCTCGATCTAACTTACTCGTTTAGTTTCTAAATCTACGATTCTATCCATCCGCATGTGTTTTTAACATCTGTGCAGACCTTTTCATTCCATAGAAACACTTAACTAAAACCTTTTTTTTTTTTTTTTATAACGCCATTCGGGTTTCCCCAACGCCTGTAAAACAATCTTTAATTTACGCACGTATAACTTGTGTCATATTCCATTATATCTGATTTGTTTTGTGCGCGTATTTAAATCGACACGATCTTAATCGAAGTGCTTATATCTCGTTTCGCGGGTGAAAATTCGATTTTACAGTGCCAGAAACAACACGACCTTCGAAAGACGGTAACAATTCAATTCAATCTTTTTCATTTTCTTTTCTGTGCTCAACTGAATTTAAATTAATCTCATTAATTGTTCCATTTTTTGTTCGTGCCTGAGTCTCATTAACAGTACGCCCTCTCACTGCCGCCACACGAACGACGGCACAGCGCTGTTAAAAGGTGCGGATCGCTCGTCCGCCCGATCCGCGGACCCCGCGATCCCGCACGCCCGCTAAGGCGGAGCGCCCGACTTTCCAACCGCGTGCGCGATTCTAATTCCCCCCCAATACAAATTTTCACAAGCCGCCACTGCTGGCCGCTCAATCAAACTACCGATTATTAGATTCCCTCTCTACTAAGTCCTAGCATCCTGATTTACTTATAACCTCTTCGAACATATTCAAATCCCACAATAGGAAAATATATATCGTATAACAGAATCATTTAATTAGAACGTTTTTGAACCTCAAGAAATTCCTATTAGAATCCATCGCCCTACTATAAATAATTAATTCTTCTTAATTTTACTACAAAATAAGGGATAATACTAGTCTCAAATCAACATGCTTGCTATCTAATTAACTAACTAACTTGTAAATCTGTTCATAATCATAGTTAACTATGACATAATTTAAATAACTATCTAATTTCAACTAACATACATTATAAATGTCATTCAATGACTAAATAACAAGTAGCGTACGATCAAAGTAAAATTTTTAGAATATAATAGTTAAATTATAACTTATTCTATCTTATTACTAACTATTTACTAACCCTACTAACCGTCTAATATTAACTAACTCTTTTACGAACAGAACGCAGTAATGCATTTGGTGGGGTGTTTGCAGGACTAAAACTTTGTCGTACAATTAGAATACACTGCATGTGCACCTAGTTAAAATCTTTCTTTGGTAATGGCGAAGACCGATGACGTGTGTTTTATGGAGGTCGAAGCCAAGTAGGACCAACGGTCTTGCCTCGTTTGACAAACTGGTGGTCATTGCGATCGCAAAAGTGGTCAGCGTGGACGCAGTCTGCTCAGTCTTTACCTCGTCTGCCCCGCGGGTGATCATTGCGATTTGCTTAGTGGAGAGTCAGCGACCACAAAGACTAGCACATAGGCTTGCGTACCGTGGGTCTGAGAACCTCTTCCGTTGGCATGGGCGGATTGGATCTTATGGTACATGTCCCTTATCGCTACGAGGTTGGCTCTCGGATAAGGTATATAGCCTAGACCCCCAATATTTGATGGGGAGACCTTGTCCTGCAGTGGGCACTAAACCGGTCGACAATGATGATGATGATGATGATAAGTCGATTAAAAATTATGTGGAAATCTATGATCAAAAATTTTAGATACTCCGATAATTACAAAAATCTGCGTTAGCATAGGCCATAGGGAATGTAGAAAGTAGACTCAATTGACCTTTACATGTGAATAGAATATTCCAATCCTATGGAAAAGGGGATTTTTTGAGAGTAGTAAGTAATTATAGTTATTCTACCAAGCTGCAAGCAAAATTATTAACTAAAACATTACTTAATAAGGTCGAAATTAAGAGGTACGACAAGAAACAACCTACTTTCGTGCTAAAAAATAAATAAAATCGTGATGGATGAGAGCGACATCAATACAGCAGATCGGTCAGTAGAGGTGCGAATCGTATTAACAATTAACACGCACAAATTTTCAAAACGCCTTTGAAGGACGTGATTTATTTATTTGCAGACGATAACAAGACATTAAGATGTGATTTCGTCAGTAATTCAGTTTCAGCAAAAATAATAACAATACATAGGGGACATTTTACGGAAACTGCATGCGGGCCAAATTCTTCTAGATTCGTCCCTGCCGATGCACACCACCCATACACAAACACAAAATACACCAATAGAGAGATAAACAGATGATCCCTAAGGACATTTTAAACAAAGAACCAACGGTTTCCGAAGATTTTAGGTAGTTCGACCCCTTACCGACATCTGGCAATGTTGTCGATGTTATTTTTGAGCTATAATATTTGAACTTTTGTCGCAGGAATTGCCGATCGGCGGATTGATTGATGCAAAGCGTATAAAAGAGTCGGACAATTAATTATCAAAATTTCAGTTTAATAAATCCTCCAATTAAAAGACCAGCTCTCACTGTACAATCAAGCTAACTAAATCGAATAAAACAAAACCGATGTCAATACATATTTTTGCGAATTTCAACAGCCGCCCACGAAGAATTACATCAATTATCAGAATTACGTATTTGAGTTTCGTTCCGTTTTTCTTGTCAATTATAAGTACCACACTTTTAAATACTTATCGTTTGTGGGTGAGTGTGTTCGTGAAGAGACCAAGTCCCCATTGCTCGACCATGTGTTGCTCCTTAAGAAAGAAAAACCAGATAGAAGAACAAGCTGTATCCCTCGCTGTTTGGAAGGATCTCGCGGCTTTACCGAATTTTGATACATATACGGAAACTTAATTTTTGATCGATTCACTGGCTAGAATTAGAGCTTACCGTCAAATTTCGATTACCGGTAAACGGTAAATAATTGGTCTCGTTAATAAAAGCACCCTGTAGAATTTTTTTCTGCAATAATATGTCTATATCTACCCTTAATTCGCAATAAATTCGTTTCTGGTAATTACCGGTAATTTTTTCAATTTACCGGTATTTACTGAGGGCACATTTTGGACGGTTAACTGTTAAACCAGTATACCGGTTTACCGGAATTGCAAGCCCTAGCTAGAATGGGGTTATGGAGCACTATCGAAAAACATCCGCTCCCAACAGCGGAATAAACCGAACCCCTTTAAATATTACTAACCATCCAATTAATTAGTTGCTAGGTATAAACAAATACAAAATCCGCATAATGAACAAGATAAGTTTTGATACCGCACACCTATCGGTGATATGTCACATTAGCACAAGCTCGATCAGCCGGCAGCTGATAAAATAGTACGGAGCGTGGTGCGCGCAGTTGTGGTCGTCTTCGGATCTTCAGGATCTCGAATTACCGTTCCGATGACCGCTTGAGGCGAACCCCATGTGTTTTCACATGAAAATATAAATTAGGGTGAGCTATGGACATATCCACACCCTGCTTATGTCATGTTAGACGAAAACGAGGTTTTATGGGAAACTTGACGTTTCTGTATGGGGACCCTCTTTGTTCTTGTGTTTGGTCTGTGAAATCTGTTTGATTATAGAAGAGGTGTTTTGGCTTTTGAATTGTGGCCCAATTAGTGGTGCAATGTATTTTCGAATCAATACATTAAATTTTCGTTAATATGTGCATGTTTATAAACGTGATGTTGGTGTTTCTATCAAATTTTTGTTTGTACTGACATAGATCTTTGTATTTTTCAATTCAGTTTGATAGAAAGTGTGTTTGTTAATCTAAAAACTTAACACAATTTTTTTTTCAAAATTATAAAAAAAACATTTGTAAACAAATTTAAAAAAAAACATTATTAATCAAAAAATTATTATAGTTTTGAAAGATTATGATATTGATCATTATTTGGATAAATATCTTTATGGAGCGTTACTCAAATATGTCAATAACGTTATAATAAAACAATATTTTTCAATTTGTCAACGATCTACTTTTATTGACTGATTCTTATCAATCATTTAAAGTAGCACAATTAATAGAAAATTATGATTATCGATAAACGTGAGATTATTAAATAAAAAGGAAAGGTTTTTTAGTACTCAAATTTATTAAAAGCTATCTTCTCTTATCAATGTGTAATAAAAAATAACAAAAATATATGAAAAAAAATTCGGTGCCACTATGTTTTTGGCTGAACTGAATTTTGTTTTTCAAACCCAACCTAACCTAATCTAATCTAACCTAAACAAACCTAACCCATAGGTGCTTTAGGTGTTAAGTTAATTTTTAAGAGGTGTTTAGTTATTTTTTTTAGTTGTTTTTTTTTACTTTTGTTAGCACTGTATGTTTTCCCATGAATTTAAAATTTAAAATAAATAAATAAATAAGTAATTGTTTTAACCCAACCTAACCTAATCTAACCCTTCCTAACTCATCCTAAACCAACCTAAAAGATGCAGTTTAGCTAAACTCAATATAGCACCAAAAATTCCTCTGTGATGAAATACATATGAAAACGACAATAAAAACTAGCATAATCAATTTTTAATTGATTTAATTTACAGATGTCTGATTCTGAAGATGAGGATCGGCCTGCAGGGGGCGAACGCGATAGCGGGGCTCCCGGAAGGCCGATGTGGCGTCCCAGTCGCCTCAATGATTCCACCTGGTGTGCCATTTCACCGTTGTCGTCACTCCGTTGTCCATCAGTTAGAGCAGCACAGTTCAACTCTTTGTTGCGTGGCCGCGAACTATGCAATTCCACAGACAGGATTATGCTTAATGATGTTGGAGCATTAGCGAGAAAATCAGACAATGGAAAATTTTACTGCGGTCTCAAAGTAAAACATACATAATAATTGTGTTATATATGTTATAACATTATAACAATGTGATGTTTTTCGTTATAGGTGTTGTCGTGTTCTTGTTGCGAAGGATATTGTGGTCCTCATTCAGGATGTCCTTGTGTGGCTTGTGCTAGATTAACAACTTTGATTAATTCGAATATTAATTGTACAAGACAATCGTCATCACAAACAATCAGATCTTCTCACCGTTTAATAGCTGCATGGAATTGGGGTCCAGATCCAGGTAATTATTATATTCTATTAAAGAAAAAAAAGGTATTTTATTAATATTTATATGATAATTTAAATTTTTTATTTTATTTAGACAAAACCTGCGTTGCTACCGTATTAGAAACAATAGGGGATGAATTAGTTACACGAGCTCTTCAGACATCATCTACGTGCTTGCCACTTATAGCTCTAAGAGAACACTCCATTATAACAAAACGACATTTACTAGCACTTTCAAGGTAATCATCAGATCCATTAGTGTTTTCATACTGGGAAATCATAATTATAGAATTTTATTATTTTTTAGATCCTACGATGCTTCAGAAGAGTTAGCTTTAGCTGCAAGTGGCACCCGTTCTTGGCAGCCTTCCTGGAATGGTGTTCAGTCTGGGGAAGTTCCTCAAGACAAAGGGAATAGTACTGAACCGGTCAAGTATGTATTTCAAAATTATTTTTAAAAATTGTTATTGTTGGATAATAATTTATGTATTTCGGTTTTTTTTAGTTGCAGGTCAGTATTTGCAAAAGTTGGAGCTCGAGCAGCCCTAAGACTGGCTTTAGGTGTCGCTAGACGAGCGTGGAAAGGTGGAGAAGCTCGTGAAGAATGCGCTGCTTTATTAAGGGAAGCTCTTGCTGCAGTTAAAGCTCTACCAACGCTTGCACTTTACTCTGCAATTCCTCCGTCAGATGATTTGTGGCCTGAACTCGTTGATGCTGCTGTCGATTTCCTACATCAACTGATATCTGGGTATTTCTGATTTTCTTGTCTAAAAAATATTTTTATTACTTTCGATTTAATATTTAATTGATGATACAGAGAAGCGGGTTGTGCTGTTGGATCGGAAGATTGGCAAACAGCTTTATGTCTTGCGCTTGAATTGTCAATCCGGCAAGGAGAACTTCCTAGAATCCTCAAAGCTACTAGCTTATTATTACATTTACCAACACACGATAATAGGTAAAAAAAAAAGTTATTAAAAATTATATGTTTTTATTTTTTTATCTAATAAACGTAATTCTTCGAATTGTAGGTTGTGTCCTGAAGCATGTACCGCTCCTTTAGGTTCCTTTTTACAAAAATTAAAAGACTTACAAATACCTTCAGCAGAAACTACCGATGAACCAGATGACGAATCTCCATCAGAATTAAATCCAACACAAGCATATTTAAGGTAACTTTTAATTGTTATTCTTTTGTATGTTAAATAAATTTTGTACTGATTATTCATTTTTAGATCGTTTGAAGTACCAGTAGATGATATTGCTGTCAATGTGCGTGCTGCAGGTGTTGCTATTTTATGTCATTTAGATAGGCTAACTTTACCATTATTACTGCCTGCATTCAAATTAATAACGGTATATCTTTTCTTTCGTTTCTTTTAATATTTTTACTACTTTTTGTAGTAATCAAATAATATTTGACAATTCAGGGGGAAGAACAGATTCAAGAAGTTATGTATTTAAACCCAGGAACTACTGGAAAATATTCCTCGGTCTACTTTGGAAATATTCGTGTGCGTCAATTAGCTTGTGCTGAATTAATAGGGCTTTTACTAGCTGAAGATGGAGCGTTGTATTCTGTGGCATATGATACATTCGATCCAAATGCTGTTTTAGGTTATTAATTTTCTTTATACACCTAATCATCTTTTTACACAGTTCGGAAATAACACGGTTCAAGAAAGATGAACCGATTATTTTTTTTACACAGATTTTTCACTTGAACATGGTATAAAAATAATAAAAATATGTTTTATTATGCCACAATGGTAAGATTTGGTGCAGGCCAGTATACTGATATAATTATATGTATGTAATTATAGTTATTAAACAAAATTTTCGATGATTTTACATGGCGAAAATTATTCACATTACGGATTTTTTTAAAAGTACATTTAGATGGACGTTCTATACAAATATAGTGATGGAACCTATCTCCAATTTTTGTATGATCACCATACATTTTTTTACATGGTTTTTTATTTACACGATAGTCTCCGGAACGTATCACCTGTGTAAAAAGAGGATCAGGTGTATTTATACATTGTCAAAGAAAAAAAATTATCAAAGCAAATTTTTGTAGGAGTCGAAGGGGAGAGAGTGATTCAAATAGCTTGTCATGCCGAAGGGAGACACTATTTAGCTGTGGGTGCTCGAGGTGGGTCTTGGAGCTGGGGATTTGGGGGTAAAGGTCGTCTAGGGTTAGGTGATAATCGATCAAGAGATAGACCTACAAGAATACCTACATTACGAGGACATCATGTGATTGCTGTTGCTTCTGGACCGATTTCAAGGTATTTCTTTGAATGTTTATTTTGTAATTTTATTATGCCTAAAACATTAATAATGTTTTATGTCAAAACAGCGCTGCGGTAACGGCTAAAGGTGAACTTTTTGTTTGGGGTGAAAATGGCCAAACGGGTAATATAACACCGCAATTAGTAGAAATACCACAAGGTGAAAAAGTAGTCGATGTTGCAATAGGTAAATCTTTTTCTACTAAATATTTCTTTATACTTTGTCATTGTTTAATCACTGATATTTTTTTTTAGGGTGGGGTGATACGCATGCTTTATGCTGTACAAATGTCGGTACGGTATTCGCTTGGGGGGATATAGAGGCCACCAAATCAACGGAAGGTTCAACGCTAGTTTCATCCACACCAAATTTACGGACAATTCATTCGTTGGCTGGAAACCGAATTGTCAGGGTTTATTGCGGTGCTCATTTTTCAGCAGTTTTGGATGATCGGTTAGTTTTATAAAAAAAACTATTTATAACTATAGAAATCACCATACATTTTTATAATATGATTTCATCAGGGGGCGAGTTCATACTTGGGGAAGTGCAGAATCTTATAGATTAGGACACGGTAATACTGAATATCAGCGAACACCCAAAATTGTGCAATCTTTAACTGGTATGGTTTTTTTTTTTTAATATTCATAACTCATAAAATATAATAAATAAATAACAATTTTTATTTTCTATCATAAAGGTAAGATTGTAATATCTATAACTATTGGTGCTACTGGTGCTATGGCGATTACGACTGATGGAGAACTTTGGATTTGGGGAGATTCTCACAGACAATTTCCGATTAAATTAGACTGTGTTCATGAAACATTTAAAGTTCTAGGTAATATTTTAAGCATAAATCTCTTTATTATTAATTTGGACGGAATGTAAATGGTTTTATTTTTAGGTGCAAGTTACGGTCCTGCTAAAATATTAATATGGAGTGAAATGAGAGCTCGTACCCTTCCTTCGACTCTTCCATTTATACTTGATCTTAGTGAAGCTACATTCAAGTTTGTATTCTTAGAAATTAATATCTTTACAATACATTTATGATGTACTAAATATATTTTTTCATTGACTACTTAAAGACATATAGAACGGCTTTTGTGGCTTTGTGGTGATTCAAATTCTCAAGGAAGTTCTAATTCCACACCACTTTCGTCACAAGAATGTGAATGTGTTGCCGTTGCATGTCTTAATCTTCTACAATTACAGGTAAATTCTTAAAATAAATTTGAATCAATATGAAATTGTTTATAAATATATTTTTTCATTTATAGCTGGCGAGTTTGATGGCATTACGTACTGGAACTTCTGGTTGGCGGGGAACGGCTTGGGCAGGTGGAGTTCGTGCAGCTGTTTGTGCTTTAGTTGGAGGAGCTGCTGGCCCAGTAGCTAGAGAAGCTGCTCAACGAGCTTTGCGGCACGGTTGGCCTGTCTTATTACCAACACCGGCAGAAAGAGCTCGATTGCTATCTTCTCTCTTACCCCAAGGTTTGATGTTTGTTAATAGAATTTGCATTTGATATCACTTCTTAAAATAATTTTATCTTTTCATAATAGGTTCGGAAGCTGCGGATGTTTCACCAGGAAAACGATTTATGCGCGAGCTTCTCGTTGGTGCTCTTCTTGCTGGGGGAGGATTACGTTCTGCTTTACGTCGCCATTTGCGCTCAACACCCAGTTCTACTGCTAATCAAACATTGTAAGTAAATTCAATTATATATATATTTGTAGTAAATCAGGTTCTGTCCTAGTTTATTTAATGGCCCATGAAAATTATGGATATGGTGGATGAGTATTTGAATTTTTAAATTGATTTTCAGTGATGAAGATGATCTAGAAGTTGATACTAATATTGATGATGATTGGGCTTCATGCAGAGATGAAAATGAGGAACCACTTCAAGGTATGTTTTTTTTTATTTATAAAACTACAAACTTTTATTTATAATTTCAGCCAATACTTATTATTTACTTCAATTTTCAGAAAATGATATTTTTTTGGACGAATCTAGTTCAGATTTTACTAACAATGAAAAATTTGATGCCATTCCTCTTTTACATTTAGTAAATATTTTTTAGTTACTAATTTATTAATTATATTACTTGTATTTTATATATTATATTTTTTTCAGGTTAAACAATTAGTTCGTAGCACAAGTGCCGCAACACAAATCCGTTTAGCTTCTCTTGCTATGGGTACATCTAGTGGTGGTACTAAAATTGATGAAGCGTTACCAAATAATCAAACGTCTTCAGAAACAGAAATATCCCCAACTTGCGATTTGCTTTTACAATATCAAAGGTTTATAAAATAACATCAAATATGAAAATATTTTCATTTTTATTATTATTCAATTGTATGTATTATACGCTGAATCTTTCAGATTACTCGTTTTGGAGTTGCGTTCTAAAGAACTTGGTATTAGAAAAGCGGCACGCTCTTTACTAGCCAAACATGCCACTTTGGTTGCTAAACATGCCACCGTTACATTACAAAAAGCTATTACTCTTGTTCAACAACCAAATATGCTTCCTATAGTATGGCCACTTCTTAGCGATGACATAGTTGGTAAGTTAAATGGTATTTATTTAATTTTATACACTTACATCATCTTTAATGTGTTTTTTTTCTTTTTTCAACAAAGGTACGGTTGTCTGTGAACTTTGTATTTTATTAGCAATGGAAGCAAAACAATTAGGTCCTGTCCTATCTGGAGCAAATAATAATTTACTTGCATTGCTAACAGCCTTGGATAAATTAGCAAGCAGTACTCCTATATCTTACGGTCTTGATAGTGATGAATTAGCATGGCCCGGAAGAGCTTGTCGAAAGCCTGATGCTCATTTACCTACTCTTAGAAAGTAACATATTTTTTTTATTATCAATATGAAATTTTTATTAGATTTACCATCGATTTGTTATTTTATTTTATTAGGTGTGACATTGAAAATGAAATTAAAGAGGGTGGTTTTTGGATAACTATTTCTGGTCGAGTTTATGATATTCAAGATTTCAGGTACAATTACATATATATACATATATTTGCTTGAATTTCTGGTTGAAGTTTATACTAAATGATTTTTTAAATTGTTTTAAGATGCTGTAATGGTGGAACACAAGATTTAGTTCGTAAACTTGCTGGTAGAGATGCTACAACAGTATTACAATCTACACCACATTGTTTACAACTTCCTAGACTTACGGCAGACTGTGTGGGCATTCTAGAAATGCCATTGTGTACTCCTTTGGTAATCATTTATTGATTTTTTTTCTAAATATTGTCGAAATATAAATCAACAATATTTTTCAACTATTAGGAAATCAGTGCCAGTGTGAAAATGCATCATATTCTTGGTGGAGCTGCGCGTCATTTAGCTTTAGCTTTAGGTCTGCGAGCTTCAACTTTAGCCAAATCACTGCCGGAACAGCCTGCTGAACAAGTATGTGCCGCGCTGTTACAAGCCCCGTTTTTGACTGGAGGATTGCAGGTATATTTCACCATCAATAGTTTTTTAATATGGATAATTAAAAAAAAAAAAAATGCATTTATTCAAATTATTTATCAGATACTGCAACCTCCTAACCCATTTGAAGAAGAAAAAGGAGAAGCTCGTAGTCCAGGGAGTACAGCAGGAAGTACTCCGTGTGCACCAGTACCACCCGCTCCGACAATTTCAACAGCAATTCTTCCAGGAGTATCTACCAATGCTACACCTGACTTATTTGTAGCATTGGCTGATGCCAAATTGAGTGTAATTTGAAAAATATTAATCAATTTATATTTCATCCGAAAATAGTATTGTCAAAAAAATAATATATTAATTTTACAGCCCGATTCTCTTGCTGCTTTTTTGTGGAGTGCTATATGTCGACATTGTGTTGGGATGCTTTCACCAGGCCCTTTTCCCATTGATCATCCAGTTGAAGAATTAACCCGCGTTTTAGCAGCAGCCATAATGCATCACCTAGCTCTTCAAGTGCCAGCTCTATATGTTGCTAAAGCTGGTTTGTTGATTTTTTTTATTTTTATATTTATTCTATTCTTATTTATCTACATATCTATTTTGTATTTAATACAGAGGCAACAGGTGATAAGAAAAGCTTTGATGAAATATTATCAGAAGTCGCTGAAGCAGTTTGGAAAAATAAGTGGCGATTAGCTAGAGCAAGGCAACAACTTGCACGTGGATATAAAGAAGTCTGTAATATTTAATAATAATTTTTTTATCATTTGTATTTAAAGATGATAATTTTTCTTTGATTTTTTTTAAGGTATGTGCTCCATTACTAGAAAGAGCTAGATTTTTAGTCCATGAAGTACGGCCTGCGATTTCTCCTGCAGCCTCGGCACTTCCTCGACTTCCTCCAACATTGCCAGTGTTTCATAGAGCTGCTAAACGTGTTATTACTTCTAAAAATGTCATCACACCTCAGCCCGATAAGTGAGTATTTTTATTCATATTCCACTGTATGTTTTAGTTAATTCTTAATACTTGTTTAAATTTTTAGTTCATCAATCATGGAAATGAAGGAATCTTTTACACAAAAAGATTCAGAATTTGATCATTGTGTTCCACATCCATCAGTTAGAAAATTATCTTTGGATGCTAATATTTATGACATACAGAGTAAATTTAATTCAGATGTAGCAAGCTGTACTAAAATTAAAGATAACATAAAAGCTATAAAAAAAGACAGATCAATTGACAATGATAAAATTAGTGATAGAGAGAAAATTACTATAGAGAAAATGAAAAATCTCAGCATTGATAATGATAAAAATACTCAATCCCTTGATCATAATAAAATGAATGAAAAAGTTGCTAAAACTGGAGATATTGAAAATTCTGAAATAGATGATAAAACTCCTACTAATGATATGTCAATAAGCTCAATCAATGAAATGACTGACAACTCGTTGTTGAAAGATTCACTTGAAGGCTCTGCAAAGCTTCTTTTGGATACTGAAGGAGTCAAAATGGATATAGTTGATGAACAGGAAAAAGAGTTAAGCAGTGCTAAAGATGAAAAAGATGTTGATACTTCAGAAAGAGATCATTCTGCTTCAGGTGGTGTATGGTTGATGAAATCTGTCGATAATACTTCAGGTATTTTAATGCCGACTCTGTTTTTGTTATTATTGTATTTTTGATGATTTTAATAATTATTTAATTTCTTAATTAAGGATTTAACGCAATGTATGATGGTTTATGGAAGCCTAAAATCAACATGAGCCCCGATAAAAGACGTAAGATGATTACTTCTATTATCGATTTTGTTATGGCCGAAGAAGGATATGATATTGATGTTATTCGTAAAGCTATGTATTATCAGGTATATATTTCATTATAAAGAATTATAATAATTCTTCATTTATAATTTTAATTGCAATTAATTAATCACTTTATCAGGTTCGTAGAGCTGATATAAGATTAGCAGGTTATGAAAGTATATTGGAAGTTCTCCGTCACACCAGATATTTATCTATGCCTGTTCATTATATGTGCCTAGCTGGAACGATAGGAGCTAGTGCTTGGCCGATTATTGGTACAGAAATCGGTAGCAGTGGTGTTCAGCCACTTCACCGAGTACCGTTGGCTCCACCAACACGTCGTGCTGCTTTGTTACTTGCGCATTCACGTATAGCGACATGGGCGTCAGAAGAGCTTCGGTCTCTGGCTGTTTTAAATGCCCCTTCTTATGCTCAGTATGATGACATCAATGAAAACTCACCTCGCGCAAGGTATTTTTATTTTTCATTATTATATTGATTTAATCTTTTCCAATTTTGCTTATTTTTTATTTTTGTTTAGATTTTTAGTTTCAATAATGGGCTTAGCTGGAGCATTAGCGAAAGGCGGTAGTCTGTCTTCTAGTGCTCTTGTAAATGGTGGTACAGCTGGAGCTTTACTTTCCATATTAGCAGCAGCTCCACCATCAGTTTTAACGCCACAAACTATTGCTATTGAAGATGAGTTAGGAAGTAACGGTCGTTTATTGACGGCTTTAGAAGAAGAGGCTGGTGCAAGAATCGGAGCCATTTCTTCTCCACTGGGACCTGAATTAGCTGCTGCAATGAGATTGGGCACAAGAGTGGTTCGTGGAAAAGATTGGAAGTGGGGTGATCAGGTAATTATTATTATACAAGCTCTAATTTTTTTTTACAATTTGAATGAAAATATTATATTCATAATTTTGTGACAGGATGGCCCTCCTCCTTCGGAAGGTCGAGTCGTTGGAGAATTAGGAGAAGATGGATGGGTACGTGTAGAGTGGGATACTGGTGCAACAAATTCATATCGAATGGGTAAAGAAGGAAAGTATGATTTGCGACTGGCAAGAGCTCCAAGTCCAGCTCCAAGTGCACTCGACACTCCACATGGTCAATCAGAAAAAGGGCTTTTAGGTTTGAATACAAAAATTTAAATTTATCTATTTTTTTTTATATTTTGATCCTATTTGTCCATTTATTTTTCCTCAGAATGGACTCAATGGCGTTGTCAGCCATCAGAAATAGTCAAACAACAATGTTTGATGTTATTACGTTCAATTAGCACTGGCACTGGCATAGGAAATGTAGAAAATGAAGAACCCTCCATTTATTTAGCTACTTTAAGAAACATTGCCTCTCTTCATCGCAGACTTTTAGCTGGATCTGCAGTCAGAGGCTTATTCCATTCAGCAAATTTACGATTAGCTTCAGGATTTTTCAATGACTGGACTGCTATGGCTTTTATTAGAGGTATTATATGTAATTGTTTATTCTAATAATTTTTTTCAACGTCAACTTCAAATTCTTATTTTTTTTTTATTTCATCTGTAATTTTATAATAGGTTCAGCTCAATGTATGGGAATGAAAGCTGCATTATGTTCTCCTCCATGGCTAGAATTAACTCTGTCTTTCTTATCTCAAGATGGTGATCCTCCC
Source organism: Hydropsyche tenuis (assembly GCA_009617725.1). Classification (NCBI taxonomy): domain Eukaryota; kingdom Metazoa; phylum Arthropoda; class Insecta; order Trichoptera; family Hydropsychidae; genus Hydropsyche; species Hydropsyche tenuis. The sequence goes on along the minus strand of VTON01000059.1, from coordinate 722,128 downwards.
ACTCTCGATCTTATTTACATGCAGGTTTGTTTTTTTGCTTACTTGTTTTATTATATGTATTTTTATTGCAATATACAAATTAATTTTTTGCACTTGAAAATAATATCACATATTTATTTAGGTCCAATGTGCTTGGCTTTTACGAAATGTTTTACCTGCCCATACTGGATCACCTTCAGAAAAGTGTGAACTTTTATCTCAATTGATTTCACTTGTGGGTCGTCGTCTTTTAGCACCACCTCCATGTGACCCTTCGCTTAGACCGGATCCGTTATCCAGGAACATGTATGCAGGTAATTACAATTTTATTTTTTTCGATTAATTACTTTACAGATTACTTAAGTTCAATTATTTAGTTATATTTTCCTTTAAGTTTTAGTTCAGTTTATTTATTTTCACTAATTGTATTTCTATTAACGTTACAGATACTATCGGTGAAGGAGGCATAGATACAAGACCTCGTGCTCTCTTAACTGCTCCTGGAGCAGGTGTATTAGCTGGTGCAATTACGTCTTTACTCCGTGCATTGCATGCAGCTCCTGCATGGTCTTCCTACTTAACTGCACTACTTACAGAAAGATTATGCCATGCTGCCCATGAGGTAATATTTTTTAGAAATTCTTTTTTTTTACTATTATTTGTAATGTTAATCATATATCATAAAAATATTTAGGTATCATCTCCTGAATGGTCTCAATATATACAAGGCGGGTCCTTGAGTACGTCTACTTTGAGTCCAACACTTAAATATGATCTCCAACCATCAGATGAACTGTGTTTGACAGGTACTTTCCAATTTATTTCATCCATGTTTTCATCATAAAAATATATTCTTTTTGATTTAGCTGGAGTTTTGGGAGTGATTGGGAATCCCGAATATAGACCATATGTGGGCCAAAGGGTACACGTTGGAAACTCTCCACCGAAATTAGCAACAGTATTGAGAGTGGCTCCACGTGCAAGACTCATTGTTCAGCATGATGGCACCGACTTACCAGTAAAGGTAATTACAAATTTTATTTGCTTTTTATTAATTACACTATTTAATATTTATTAATTAAAAAAATCTTCAGGTTGATGTTGAATCGGTAACATCAGCAGAAGAAACATTTGAAGTATGGCGTTTGCCTCCAGCTGAAGCAGCACTCAAAAGCTGGGCAACATTATTATCTATTGGAATTCGAGCGCCACCTCTACCTCCTCGAGAAACTCTTGGTATGATTATAAATGTTTTTAATATATTTTATTTAGCTATGTATATAACTAAAATATATTTTTATTCAGGTTGGGAAGTCGATATAAACATGTTGCGGTGCCAACAACTAGAAATGTTATCATTAAGTGCTACTAGTTCTCTCATGAGTTGTCAGCCACGTCTTCGTTCTGTGTTTTCGCAGATTGATTTAACTGATGATTATTGCGATAATGATGATAAAGTAAATGATGTTTTGGAAAAAGGACTATTTGTTAGAAAAATTATGTCACTTGCAATCAGACCGTGCCCTCTACGTGCAGCACACAGCTTGACTGATTTGCGTAAAGCGATTCACGCTTTGTCAGAACATTTAGCAGCAGAATTTGCATACGGTAAACCTTCTGATGTTATTTTTAAATTGTATTTCTGAAAGCATTTCTACATTTAATCATAATTGTAAATTCAGGTCAAATCGAACAACACCTTATAGCATCAGATGACGCAGATGAACATGATACTCCGATTTCACTAATATATGATGATTATCCTGTCCAACAAGGTACCTGTATATTATTTCAAATAATATTTGTTTGTTTTTTAATGTATAACATGCTTATTCAATTTGTAGATTTAGAAGAAACTAAAGTTACACCAAGTTGTCCTTTACTTCAACAAGTAGTGGAAATGGGTTTCTCTCGTCAAGCGGTAGAATCAGCTATTAATGCATTAGGTTTGTTTGTATATTTACGTTTTTATAATGATATACTTTATTTCGGATTATAAAAATGTTTTATTTTAGGAGAAAATACTACTATCGAGGGAATAGTCAGTTGGCTTTTAGAAAATTCAATTGAAGATATTAATGGGGAACAAGAAACTGAAAATCAAATTGAGAGCTCAATGGTAAATGTTATTCAATATTTCCTTTCAAAGTAAAAAATATTCTGATATAATTTATTTGTGTAGGTATCTGGCTATCAATTTAAAAAGCGTAGTGATTTTACAACTGACGATGAGTATGCCAGATATATTGCAGAAAGAGTTCGTCCTGGCCAATCTGTACGTTGTTGTCGTTCATTTGAAGAGGTAAATTTAAACTTACAGATTTTTAGGTAATCAAAACGTATATATTTATCTTATCTGATGCTTAAATTCCAGGTTAAACAAGGTGATCTCGGTAGAGTTGTCAGAGTTGACCGAGAAGGTTTACACGATTTGAACCTTCAAGTAAATGTCTTTTATTAAAACTCTAAAAAAAATTTTCTGTGTATATTTCATTGTTTATTAAATTGTGTTTATGCAGGTTGAATGGCATCGTCGTGCTTCTATGTATTGGGTGCGATTTATTCATATAGAATTGGTCGGGGGTCCAGTAGGAGCCCTTGTTAAAGGTGGTAGTACCATTCCTCTCAGTGCACAAGAAGCGCCTCTTGCACCTGGTGATACTGTCCGAGTACGTGCAAGTGTTTCTCAACCTAGATACAAATGGGGATTCATTGATCACTCTTGTATTGGAGTTATAACTAGTTAGTCAATTTTTATTATGTTTATTTAAATATAATGTATTGTTTCTCATAAATTTAATACTTTTTAAGGTATTTCACCCAACGGTCGAGATGTTACTGTTGATTTTCCACAACAACGTGAATGGACAGGACAACTATGTGAAATGGAAAGAGTGACCGATGCTCCAAGTAATATAAAACTTACCGAAATTGTTTGTTTTGTATATGTATTAATTAAAAGTTCTAATGGTTGTTTTTTTATGTATAGTGGAAGATTGTAACAGCTTAATTGGTTGGAGAGGCTGTATAAGATCTGTCCGGGTATCTTCTGGTGCTTCCGGTGTCACTCATTTACTGGATGGTGTCCCTCATTCATATTGGCAAAGTGATTCACCACGAGGAAAAGTATGTCTGTTACATATTTTTTTCATGTTAATGGTGAAACGATTATTGATCTCTTTTTCTCTTTATTATTAGCATTGGATACGTATAGAAATGCAAGCTGGAGTTGCTATAAAAAAGCTCGCTCTTAGACTTTCACCAGCTGAGGGATCGTATTACCCCACACTTATATCTGTTCGAGCAGGAAGTACTTTTGTGGAAGGTGAATTAAAAGATTTACGCACCGCTCATGCTCCAGCTCCAACATCTCCACCACCGTCTCATCATGTCATGCTCACATTGCTTAGTGATGTGAAACAAGTATGTTGTAAATATTGATGAATTATGGATAAATACATATGTATTTATTAGATCATAAATTTAATTTAAATTTTCAGTTTTATAGATGTATCGAAATAGTAATAAAACAGTGTTGGAATGGTGGAATATATTCGAGGGTGCATGGCCTTCGTATTACAGGAACTCGCTTACCTCATTCACATGCAGAAGCTTTACAAGTAATTATTGAAATCAGTAAAAAAATTTAAATATTAGAAATGTGTTTTTAAAATGAATTTTTTATTACAGGCAATGAGTTTTTTGGCTGAAGATTGGTGTGATAGTGAACCAGCTCTTACTAGTTTGTATACTACACCAGATTTACTTCCAGCTATTCCTGATGATAGCCCTAAGGTAATTTTGAGAAATCTTTTTCGATCATTAAACACAACTCAATTTATCTTTGTTATTTGTGCATTTTAGGTGTATGTATGGGGTTTGAATGACCGAGGACAATTAGGTGGAATAGCAGGTTCTAAAGTAAAAGTTCCAACTTTACAGACTGCTTTTAGCATGCTTCGACCTGTTCAAATTGATGGTGGTTCGAAAACTTTATTTATAGTTTCCCACGATGGCAAAGTATGCACTGACATTTGTTAATTTTATCATAATATTTTTGTACTGAAAATGCAATTTATTCATAACCCTTATAGCTTTATGCATGCGGTGAAGGAACAGGAGGACGTTTAGGATTAAATCATTGCAACAATGTATCTACACCGCTGGCAAATCCATATTTATCTCAGTACGTTATTCGCAATGTAGCTGTACACTCTGGTGGAAAACATGCTTTGGTTTTGACAGCTGATGGAAAAGTAAATAGATATTTTTTTCTCATAATCAAATATTTTATAACATAATTAATGTATCTTGTGTTCAAGGTTTTATCTTGGGGTGAAGGAGAGGATGGCCGTCTCGGTCACGGTGACAAAAAGTCATTGTTGAAACCCAAATTAATCGCTACTTTAGAATCTAGCCGTATCGTAGCAATTGCAGCAGGATCAGCACACAGTGCTGCAATCAGTGCATCAGGCCACTTGTACACATGGGGATTTGGTGAATATGGACGGTTGGGTCATGGTGATCATGTTTCTCAATTTTCTCCTAAAATGGTAGATTTATTTTTTAGATGATATTAAAATTATGTTTTTAATTTATTTTTCAATAATTTTATTTTTTTAAAGGTTGAAGCGTTAAGTAAAGAACGTGTGATTCAAGTTGCTTGTGGTTCGAGAGACGCTCAAACTTTAGCTTTGACAGATCAAGGAAAAGTTTATTCTTGGGGAGATGGTGATTTTGGAAAACTGGGTATTTTTCTTATTAAGATTTTTTTTTTAAATTTGTATGCACTTGATACTCATTTTGAATGCATTTAGGTCGTGGAGGTTCTGAAGGCTGTTCTTTACCTCAAAATATTGAACGTCTCAATGGACTTGGTGTCATTCAAGTGGCTTGTGGAGCTCAATTCAGCCTAGCACTCACTTCAAATGGCGAAGTAATATATTGGACAATTTATTATTATCTTGAATCTATAAATTGCAATTTTTAATGAGATTTGGATTATTCATAGGTTTGGACTTGGGGAAAAGGTGATTACTTCAGACTGGGACATGGCACTGATAGTCATGTAAGAAGACCTGCAATTGTTGAGGCTCTTCGAGGTCGCCGTGTTGTTCATGTTGCTGTTGGTGCTCTTCATTGTTTAGCGGCTACAGGAGATGGATTGGTACATATAATTTTCATCATATTTCAAATCAAATAAATATTGTAAATATAAAAAAAAATTCATGTCAATTTTAGGTGTTTGCTTGGGGTGACAATGATCATGGACAGCAAGGTAATGGTTCGACTGCTGTAAATAAACGTCCAGGACCTGCTATCGGTTTGGCATGCAGCGGTGGAGCTCTTCGTGTTGCGGCAGGCTCATCACATAGTATCGCTTGGGCTGCAGCAAAAATGCCTCCAACTCCAAATCCACAACCTGTCACATACGCTAAAACAAGAGATCCTCTTGGTGCACATAGCTTAGGATTATATGAAGCCGAAGAAGCTGCTGCTGCTAAAGAATCTCAGAAAAGTGCCAAAGAAATACCGTCTCTAGCTCAACAAGTACTAGCTCTTGAGCCTCTCGGATCCAGACAACATGCACTGTCCCTTTTATTGAATGCTGCTCATATTCTTCAGGTTTTTATTGTTTCAAAAACAATTGTCTTTTTTTTTCAATTGTGTTATATAATTTTATTTCTTCGCTTTTAGTCCAGAGCTATGATAATAGAAGCCTTGAGACCTCATTGTGCATTACCTGGTGAACTTCCTCTCAATGCTCCTCCTGTTAATATAGTAGATGATGATGCTGCCCCTGAACTTGCACGTGACGGAGGAGGTGAAGCCCCTGCCGACAGACAAAACCTTATTCCAGTATGTAATTTTGATTACAAATTTTTATATTAAATATAAATTGTTTCACATGTCATTTAATATTTTAGAGTTGTGTAAGCAGTCCGTTAAGTGGATCATTAAGTTCTAGACATTCAACTCGTATGTCCGCCAGTGCAGTTTCTGTTGCTGCAGTTACAATGCCGAGTCCCCCACAAGACAAACCTCCTGTAAATATGACGTCATTTATATCTGAAACTTAATTATTAAAATATTTGATTTGAAATAATACTATTTTTCAATTCAGATTGCTTTGGACGATTTCACCACCTTGTTAGGAGAATCTGAAGCTCGAGGTCTTTTAGAACTCTTGAGATTAGCTATTGCAGGGCGAATTGAAGCTCGTAATAGTCCTTCAGTGGTTACAGCTATTCTATTAGGTTCAAGCAACAACATTTTTCATATGATTTTGATGTCTTTTTGAATGTTGTTTTAATTTTTTAATATAACTTTCAGCTATGTGTGCTAGTAACGAAGCAGTTCAAGAAACAGTTCGTGAAGCATGCGTAAGTGAATTAGAACAAGCCGGAAATGCTTCTCCAACGCCTAGACCTGTTGTGCAAGAGTCTCCACATCCTTACCCCGATGACTGCTCACTTTCAGGTCACTTAAAACACCTCATTACTTACGATTTTCACATTCCATATATTTAATTCATCATTTTATCAAATAGGTGAAGTACGAATTCCCGGTGCAGTGTCATTGCGTATCGAATTTGACAGAATGTGTTCAACTGAGCGTCGACACGATTCATTAATATTGATGGATTGTCATGATCGCATTTTGGCCACTCGTTCAGGCAGAGATCCCCCAGATTGGTCTCCGGACATTGTTGTGATAGGTTATTGTTTATTTTCTATTCTTTATTATGTATTTTTCGATTTTTTTAATTTTTAAATTATTTCAGGTGATTGTGTGCGCTGGAGATTTACAAGTGACACTTCAGTCAATGGTTGGGGTTGGAGATTCACAGTTCACCCAATCATGGCCTTCCCCAATTCTAATGTTTGTTGTTATCATTATAATTTTTCAGTGTGTATAAAAAAATATTTGAAATAAACTTATTTTTATTGATATAGGATATGGGATCAGATAGAAGAGTATTGTCGAGTGCGTGTGTTGAACTTGCTATGAAATTATTAGTGGTACCATTACCTTCTGATCATCCTCTTGCTAATCGACTTTGTATAGCTCTTTCTCACTGTATACTTCTTCCTTGTCTAAGTATGTGCATATTTTTATTAAATTCCAAAATTTCAATAATACTGTTTAATATTAAATAATCACACTCAATATTTTGCAGGCACATCGCAAAGAGCTTGGGCTGCAAAGAAACTTCGATCTCAAATTATTACTGGATCACAAGTTGACACTGCATCTAATAGTTTCAGATCTTTAGCAACAGCTTTACTTGTTCAGTATGAGTATGAAGAACCACTAGTAAGGGCTGGAACACATTTGATGCATTCTCATTATTTCAGGGTAAGTCACTTTCAAAATATTTCAATAATCACATTTGTTTTCTTCAAATAACAAATATTTGATTTATAGGAATTGACAGCGTTAGCTTGTCATTTGCATATTGATGCTCAAATGTGTGTCGGAGCAGAAGCTGCTCATTGGGCATGGTTCCGCCGATATTGTTTAGCGTTAAGAACATCTGAAGCTCTAATCCAAAGGTTCGATCATAATATTTTTTTTATCTTTATATTTAGATTTTTATCAAATCTATATAATTATTTTCATATATTTTTAGATCTCCTCTACCACCTGCTTTTTGCGTTGAAGTAAATAAAAGAATATCTGAAGTTGGCACATCAACTGGTTGTAATTCAGTACTTGAAATCGATAATGCAACATCATGGGAAGATCATAGTGTGTTCACTCGTCAACACGACGAACAGCTTTTACAATGGCTAAACAAGTACGTCTTTATTTTATTTATTTTATATTTTTATATCGTCTAATTTCAAACATTATTTTGTGTTTCAGGTTTCCACAAGATTGGACATTGTGGTGGGGTGGAGGAAGCGGAGTTGTTTATGGTTGGGGTCATAATCATCGAGGTCAATTAGGCGGCGTTCAAAGTGCTAAAGTCAAACTGCCTACAGTATGCGAAGCTCTTTCGACTCTTCGTCCTGCACGTTTACTCGGGGAGAACAGACGCTATTAGCTGTCACACATGATGGGAAACTTTATGCTACGGGTTAGTTCAATTATTCATTCTTAAAAATGTATTTTATTGAAATTTATATAATTTGAGTTCAATTTATTTTACAGGGTATGGAGCTGGTGGTCGTTTAGGCATCGGTGGTACTGTTTCTGTTCTTACTCCGACTCTTTTAGAGTCCATTCAACACGTTTTCATAACAGATGTAATGAGATATTCATTGATTATAAATAATTTTTCATTTTCATATTCATATTTTTTTATTTATTCATAGGTGGCTTGTAATTCTGGTGGTAAACATTGCCTTGCTCTATCTGCAGAAGGAGCAGTTTATAGTTGGGGAGAAGGTGAAGATGGTAAATTAGGACATGGAAACAGGGTGTATGTATTAGATGAAAATCTTTCGTTAGTTCGATAAAAAAAAAACTACAAGCACATTTTATTTTAATTATTATCGTTTCAGTCTATACGACCGTCCAAAATTGATAGCAGCTTTAGTAGGTGTAGAAGTTGTGAAAATTGCCTGTGGAGGAGCTCATTCTGCGTGTATATCTGCAGCAGGTCATCTTTTTACTTGGGGTAAAGGTCGTTATGGGCGTTTAGGACATGGTGATTCGGAAGATCAGCTTATTCCGAAACTTGTTGAAGCATTAGTAGGTTATCGTGTTATTGATGTGGCTTGTGGTTCTGGAGATGCCCAAACATTGTGTATTACTGACGATGATAATGTCTGGTCATGGGGTGATGGAGATTATGGAAAATTAGGTTTTTATAATATTTATATTTGTTTTTTTTTATTTAAAAAAAAAGTTTGAACAATATTAACTTGCTAAATTTTGTAATAGGTCGAGGAGGGTCAGATAATTGTAAAGTACCATTAAGAATTGAATCACTAGCAGGCTTGGGTGTTTCTAAAGTTGAATGCGGATCTCAGTTTTCAGTTGCACTTACTCGTTCAGGAAGTGTATATACTTGGTTAGTAGTTATTCATTTTTGACACAAATACTAAATTGTATGATACAATCAATAATATACATGAAATATTTTACAGGGGTAAAGGTGATTATCATAGATTAGGTCATGGAAGTCCTGATCATGTCAGAAGACCAAGAAAAGTACATGCATTGCAAGGACACAGAATTGTTTCTATTGCTACAGGTTTGAATCTTTAGAGAGAAATTATGTACATTTTTTTAAATTCAACTTACGTTTTCATAATATTTTTTAGGATCACTGCATTGTGTTGCATGCAGTGATACTGGAGAAGTTTTTACATGGGGAGACAACGACGAAGGGCAACTTGGAGATGGAACAACTGCACCAGCTCAACGGCCAAGACCTGTATTGGCTCTTCAGGTTCGTTATTTTTCAAATATTCTTTTGTCATATTATCCTGCGAGTTACTAATTGAATAAAAATTGCAGGGTAAAAAAATATGTATGGTCGCTTGTGGATCTGCTCATACAATTGCTTTGTGTCGTGAACCTACTCGCGCTCTCAAAGCACCATCACCTCCACCCCTCGAATTACATCTGTTACATTCATTATCACCATCCACATTAAATAATAGATTGGTAAGTAGATATTTAACAATATTGTTTTGATTAATATCAATTTAAATCTATTTTTATATTTTTCAGGTATTACTTCATCAAGCAGCTGAAATGTTAATTCCTCTCTTGCAAATGTTCACTCCTAAAACAATTGAAAAACTTGCGTTCTCTTTTACCCTATCAAGCTAAAGAAGTTGCCTTTAGAAAGGTAATGTTTCTTTTTTTTTTCACTTTTCACATTTTTTTCATTATTAAAACTTAATATTTTTTAAGATCGTAATGACAACAATGGTGAGAGATCGCCAGCACGGTCCTGTCGTTGAATTGAGACGATTTGGAAGACGAACACGATCTAGCACATCTGCTTCTGCTTCTGGACGTACTGTCTTTGCACAGATGGTTCAAAGACTTCCTCTTCTTACTCAAGAAGCTCTTGCCTTACCTCATCGAGTGTGGAAAGTTAAATTTGTCGGCAAGTGTTTTTTTTCTCTTATATTTGTTAATTTATATTCTTCATAAAAATTGAACTTATAAAAATATTTCAGGTGAAAGTGTGGATGATTGTGGTGGAGGATACAGTGAGTCAATTGCTGAAATGTGTGAAGAGCTTCAGGGCGGCCTTGCACCTTTACTTATAAGAACTCCAAACGGACGAGCAGATGTTGGTGCTTCCAGAGATTGTCTTCTCTTAGATCCTTCTGCCAATTCCATTCTTCATTTAAATATGTTTAGATTTTTAGGTAATATTAATTCAATTTACGTTTCGTAATAAAGATTAAACTAATAAATATGTACACGACGTTATAATTTTTCAGGAGTGTTGATGGGAATTGCTATTCGTACTGGTTCACCATTAGGTTTACATTTAGCTGAAGGTGTATGGCGGCAATTAGGGGGGCAGCAACTTCGTCCTACCGATCTTGCTGAAGTAGATGCAGGATTTCTTCCAGCCCTACTCTGTATACGTGATATGACACCTGACCATTCCGTAAGAATAAACTGTCTTTGAATTATACATGATTTTTAATTTTATTATCATTTATATAATAAATTTCTTTTTCCAGGAATTTCAGTCATTAGAATTACCATTTTCTACACCATCTGCATCAGGGAAAGAAATACCTTTAAGTTCTCGTTATCGACGTATCACTCCGGAAAATCGACATGAATATGTTTCATTAGCTTTACATTATAGGTAAATTGAATCATTTCCTTTTTCATACCCTAAATCAATTGCGAGATTTTCATATTATATTTTTTTAATGATTTAGACTTCACGAATTCGATGAAGAAGCAGCGGCAGTTAAAGACGGAGCCTCTCGTGTAGTACCAGCACCATTATTAGCACTTTTCAGTGCATCTGAACTAGAAGCTCTTGTTTGCGGATCTCCTGATATTCCATTAAATGCACTCCGTTCTTTGGCAACCTATAAAGGTGACTACAATTGATACATTACCTATAACAGCTTTTCTATTTATTAATTTTCAATTCTCAAATATTCAATTAGGTGTCGATCAAAATGCTCCGTTGGTTCAATGGTTCTGGGAAGTAATGGAAGAATTCACTAGTGCGGAAAGATCTTTGTTTTTGAGATTCGTTTGGGGTCGAACAAGATTGCCTAGATCTCAAGCAGATTTCCGAGGCCGAGATTTCGTTCTTCAAGTATTAGACAAATATCAACCACCTGACCATTTCTTACCTGAAAGTTACACTTGTTTCTTTTTATTGAAAATGCCTCGTTACTCGTGTAAGATAGTTTTGCGAGAGAAATTAAGGTATTAGTTTTACAATTATAATTATAATTGTTTTCATTCTACAAATGTTTCATGTATTGTTTTTGTTCTTTTAACAGATACGCAATTCATTTTTGTAAAAGTATTGATACTGATGAATATGCAAGAGTGGCTCTTTCAGCAGCTGATAGAGCGTCATCAGAAGAAAGCGGAAGCGACGAAGAAAGACCGTAAATTTTATTATATACAGTTATTTTAACAATATATCAATGAATATTTTCTATAATTCAAAACAAATGGGAATATACTATTGTTGTTTATGAAGAAACTATTTTTGTTAGTATATTTTCAAAATATTTACATAAATCAGGAACATTTGAAAGTTATAAAACAATTAATTCCTAAAATATTATAACTTGATTTTTTTGTGTACCTGGAAAAAATCATTTTCATGAATCTCCCTATTATAATGTTACCACATTATAATTTTCATTATTATAAAAGAAGATGATTATGTTTTATTTAAGTTTTGCTATTATTTCATTTTTAAAAACAAATTTCAATTGCGACATACCAAAAACTGAAAAATACATAAAATTATCTAATTTTTTAATATCCATATGCTCGTTAGTATATTAACTCTTAACTAGGTTTTTAACTTTTAACAGTAAACGAACAAACACTTAAATGTACAACATGTTCTCGTGTAAGCAAAGTGAAGATGTATATTTATTATTTTGATTTCTTTACAAAACATATCCCTAGTTAAGAGTTCAAAAATGTATAAATCGACATTTATTTTATTACAAAATATTTACTCCATACATTGCTAGATAATAAACCATCTAGTCGAATATTTTTATTTATATAATATTCCATAAGTTACAAATGAAATTATGCAATTGCTTCTTATTGAAAATAAAAATATATTCATATATTTTGAAGAAATGGAAGGAATAAAATTCTCAATCAAATTCTACAGAATCTCTTCTCACGAATAATGATACAAATGTAAAAATATATAGGTATTTTACATGCTATTTTAAAATTACTTTACAGACTGAGCCAAATTTGACTAAATTTGAACTCATAGGTGCTTTCTGTAAATTTAAATTTATAACGCTATTTTAATAATACAATATTTATATAATATGCGCTTTTCAGTTAGAATATTTCGATTTCAATACTCTATAATTTTTCATGTTTCGAAAAATTATAATTGTCAAACTTTACTCTAATCCTAGTCATTCCATTTCATTACACAAAGTAACTTTTCTTATTATACTATTCTTGTATTTCTTACTTTTCATTGACTAAGCTTTTTTTTATTAACTGATTATTATTTATGGAAATAATCCGAAGAAATACAATATACATTGTCATACAGTCTTCATTAATTATTTTAAGTATATTTTGTTAAATAACTATAAGCATCTTGCAAGACTGATCAATTTTTTTTGTTAAAAGTAACAAATCCATTTTTTTTCAATGAAATTACTTATGTATATTGGACACAGTAACCATTTAACAAATTGATGATTTTTTTTGTTATAATAATTTTTTTCATGATCTATTATCAAATATGTATGTAATTAAATGTGATAAGCACAAAATGTGATTAAATTTCACTTTTCATTGAAAAAGGAAGAGAAAAATAAATGTTAGTTGCATTCAAATTTTTTGTAACGATTCGTAGTGTGCTCTGCAATTGGTAAATTATAAATATTTTGTAGTATCTCACGCTTTTAGTATTGGAATACATAATTTTTATAGTCGATCGATATTTATGTAATCAGTAATTTTTTTATATGTGAATTCAAAAAATAGAAAATGCACAATTCGTTTCATTCTATGATCTCATAAGTACATATTTGCCATGCTTATATTTCTTTTTATCAAAGCATTTGTTGCTTTAGCACTGAAAAATTATGTTAAATGTTATATAATTTAATGTACAAACTTCAATCGAAAATCTATTTCACTGTGATTTTTGCAACTTTGAGCTATTTATTATAGTGATACCATATTTATAATGTGATTTTAAATATTGAATAAAGTGCTATTATTTAATTTGGTCTTCATATATTTTTGCTTTATCCATGTTTTTTCCCCCTCATGAAGATTTTGTGTATTTTATTGAAGCTTCAAATTTTATTTTATTATTCTAACCACTACTTAAATTTAAGTTTCACTTACTTTCAATCGTCGGTTAAGTTATTCTCGGAATAAGCCTTTTAATGGTTATTCGCGGCCGGTCACAAAAACACATGGTCACGGACAACTTTATAGTTGTCCGTGACTTTATACGTTTTATCCGTGACCGGCCGTGAATAACCATAAAACTAAAAGGCTTTTTCCGAGAATAACTCGAAAAAAGATCGGCCCTCGAATTAATTCAACAAAGTTTAGAAACAAATGGTACAATTATGTAGCGTTTTTAAGTGATGTGGTTAAGAATATTTAAAAGTAAATTTTTATTATTCGAACTCATTAAAAGTTTACCTTCCTCTTATTGTTGAATAAGTAAAGTCTCGCATATTACGATGATAATAAATTCGGTACTTATACCACTTCCGAAAAATCCATCCCGATTCAAACAACCGAAAAAGTCCCTCAACAATTCCAACGTCCAGGTGTTGCGTTCGCCAAATCGCGAAATCAAAAGGTGTAACTAGCCGCGCGCATAGTTAATGATTTTTTTTCTGCCGGTCTAAGCACTTCGACAAACGACCAGATGTTTGTCCGAACCTTCGACCCTTCGGACCGAATCTAGCACAATGCGATCCAAAGGGCAACTAAAAAACCTGCACAATGCCGAGCCGGAAAGGTCGGACCTTTTTCATAATTGTGACCCTTTAATATTTTTGTTTGCGAAAGGATAAATCCCGAACGGAATGCAAATTTCGCTGTTTGTATTTTTAAATAAAAAAAATCACTATCGCTCGAAAAGTCTTTTCGAGCGGACTTATTTGTGAAAATAAAAATCGCAAAGTCGCCGTTTACTCGAACAACACTTTATTTGGCGAAATAAAATGCCGTTTACCCCCGCAGCGGCCATTCTGGTAGGGGTGGACACCTTTGCCCTCCTCCGTTCGTGTTTTGTCCCTCTCTGGTCGAGGGGAAATGTATGGTTGTTGCCCTCTATGGTGGTTTTCTCCGTGCTGAAAAAACTGGCCTCTTTCTCCATTCAGAAGGTGTGTTTTGTTAGATTTTTTTATTTGAATTTGTACTTGCAGTTTTGAATGCCAATTATTTTAATCTAATTTTTTTGGTGTTTCAACTCAATTTATTGATTTAAATTAATTTTCTTATATGCAAAATAAATGTTAAAAGTATATTTTTTTGCAAAAATATGTTCTTGGAAATATAATTTAATATTTTTCATAAATAACGATAAGAATACTAAATTCTTCGAAACAAAGATCATATCTTATACTACGTTCAATTTTCATTAAATAATCCTTTTAAAATATAGGACACTTGTCTAATTTCGTGACATTAAGAGCTTGTTTGTAATTATCTTGTATTCTATCTTAAAATAATTAAAAAAAAGTTTACAATCATAAAGAATCAATTTTTTTTCATAGAACCATTATTTAGATGTTGTAATTCATTACCAATTTTGTGTGACATCTCCTCAAATGATCGAATCTAAAACATATAATTCCGCGATACTGTGGCTAATTCCCTGATAGTATACTCAATTTTGAGAAAAGCTTCGTAATATAATTTTTTTTCGATAATAAAAAGATTAGCGTTGGTATTTCATAGAAGATTTATCATTAACAATGTTTTTAAAAACAACTGGTGATTTTATTTAAATACTTTTCGCAGTTTCAAGAAAAACAGAAGTAAATAAAACAAACACATATTAAAACATACATACACAAATCAATAAAAAGAAACAAATAAATAATTTTCATTTTATAAAACAAAATATTTCAATAATTAACAGAACACACTATACACATTCGAGGGGTGGGTCAAGTAGGGTACGGGCGGTTTTATATTTTTATGATAAAAATCGTGCCGCGGGGGCGAACCTCACGATTCCACCCCCTAGTGCCCGCCCCTGGTCGTTGCCATGGCGACATTCTTTCGGTGTCGATGAGGGGACGCCCGGGGGGGCGCGGGGGCGACAAAACATGCAACCAACAGGGGTGGGGGCGCAAACGAGAACGGCCAACTATGGAAAACAGCATCCAAGTAGACGAATCCGAAAAATGCAAATAAACGAATATCGTAGTATGAAGCGGTTTTATTGAACGGATTATTTTTTGTGATGAAAAATTGACGGAATTTTTGAAAAATAGTTCGTTTTGATTGAAAAAGTTGTTTGATCATTTTTTTTTAAATTGAAATGAGTGTTTTTTTTTTAAATAAATTTGTTATTGATACTTTCGCTTAAAACGTTGAGCACTTCTTTTCATTTTCTTTTAGAGCTTACGAATTTTTCCGGCTCAAGAGGCACTCAAATATTGAAATAAACGGCCTTTCCCTTTTCAACGAATTATTCGTCAACAGAAAGCATACGAACTTTCACGAATGGTTATTTTGACTTTTATTTTCCACTTATCGATATTTCGGCGCACTACTTTCACATTTGCGTTGTAAATCACCATTTTTATGTTCCTTCTACCACAACTTTTATCGTCAAATTTAACACATAAACCTAATTTAATTTACCGAAAAGTCCGATGCGATACGAATCCATAAATCACATAATTAAAAACATAAGTTCAAAGTTCGAATACCGAAAATTATACAATCTTAAGCGCAAGTTGTGTATATTTTTTCCATTTCGAACGAAATACGATTTCATACACGCCCCCCCGTCACTTAATGTGATTTGCATATTTCGCAAAGCGGATTTTCCTAATTTCGAGATTGCACATCTTGACGAAATTGACGCGCAGAGATTGGATTTTAAATTGGATTCGCATCATTTTTTCCTTGAAAAAAATAATGTCCAAGAAGGCGGATCCGTCGATTTTTCGCACATACACATCCGACAAATAATGAATAGTATTTTTCGCGGAGAATTATCGCTGATTGCGAGAAAAAAAAAGTGGAAGAAGAGAAGCGGGAGAGATTTTTCTGGTCGTCCTACCCCTCATTAGCGATGGTTTACGATGAAAGATTAATTTCCCGTGAAAATGCCGAAGAAAAGAGGGCTCTGAAAATGAAAAAAGGAAAATTAAGCGTAGCAAAAGGGAGTGGGAAAGAAATAGAGAGGATTTTTTTCGAAGCTCGGTTCGGTGGGCCCAAATTGAGAACGGGCCGTTCACAAATGAGCCGCGATTTTCGCGAGTATTAAAAGCGACTGCCATTTATATTATATATATTTTTTTCGCATAATGCAGATATCTGCCGATTATGCGTGGAAAGTTCGTTCGCCTATATTTTTTTTGTAATTGAAATTTAATTTATTTTAAATTGAACGGTTTTCTTTATTATGATAATTGATTGGGATCGGTTTATTTAAATAGGAAGTTCGTACGAATTATTTTATTTCGTATTAATTGAAATTAATGTGGTAATTTTTATTGATCACTGAAGTTAATTGATATAATAAGTTGGTTAGTAGATGAATATTGATTTGAAATTAATAAAAAAACAATAATTCTTTTAATATCTAATTTTATTTTGACAAAAAAACTAAACTTTTGTTCTTTTTAAGAAGAGTCATCTTTCAGTTAATATTATGTTATTTAAGTTGCATATGATTATGGTAGCAATCGGTTTACGCTTATAATTGAAGTTAAGCTAGAAGTAGCAAAGTCAATAAATAAATGTACAATAAATTACATACAGTTTATTTGGAACTTTTTAGAATCGAATTCAATATTATTTTAAAGATAACTTTAACTTATTACAAAATTAAAAGTACAGTGTTGAAAAAATACTATATTTTACTATTATATAAATTTTGTGTATAGATCACATATGAATATAATATAATATATAACTTATAAAATAAATTACAAAAAAGCATAACACATTCATATATAGAACTATCCAAGTTTGAAAATAAACGAAACATATTATAATATATTAAAAAGATCTTCACACAAAAATAAATAATTAAAACTATAACTATTAATGACTATAATAATCAATATCAATATCATATAATGCAATTGAAAAAAATACAATAAATAAAAATTACTCAAGATCAACAAGAATGGTAAAAGATTACGAAAATTTTCACACACAACGAAATACAAATAACCAATAATAGTGATGACCATCACCAATATATTAATACACCACTAAAAACACAAAATCCAAAACAAACTCCAAATAAAAAAAAAAAAAAAATACAAAAACGACACTGTTCCATCCGAAAGATCAAAAACAAACGGCGCGCATTAAACACGCTCAATTTATCAAAGTGGCGTCCATTACACACGTCCCATTATCATTTTCGCACATACACACACAACATATTTACATACACACAACATATTTACATACGGACAAACATACATACGGACAACCTCCACCTGTCCGTGATGAATATCAAGAAACATTAATGCATAACGTAATACTAGAAACGTGCGCGAAATAATGCGCCCGGCGAAATGTGCCCGGCTCGCAAATAATTAATTTAAACGTGTTATTTATATATTGTGCGACCGGTCTGCGTATGCAAATTCACGTGCAGGATGTGTACTTTCGGCGCTATTTTTTAAATTTGCCGTTGCGACGGTTTTAACGTCGAATTTTAACGGCGTGAATCGACTTGTTTCTTGTGCGCGTTCGAGTTATTTTCGCAATGTTTTGTGTCGATTATATATATATTTTTTTTAATGAAAAATTATACAGGTGATCTAAAGGACTAGGGAAATTCTTAAAGTGGTTATGTTATTTGGAATATTTTAAACTAAACATATCTTAGTCTAAAGTATCATAGTTTTCTAGTTATTATTTTGAATAAAAAGAATCCAAAATCTCGTACTTTTATCCTAGTTTTGAGAATCGATTAGATATCTGTATGTTTGATATATCAATCTAAATTAATTTAAAAAGAGATGTTATTAAAAATATTTGAAAATTTTGGGTGTGGTTTTTTTTTAAACAAGAAATATCAAAAAATTCGTCTCCTTTACTTCAGTAATTTTTCGATAACTAATCATGTATTTCTAATAGTTTTTATGTGATATAAATTTTTGTATTCCTATTTAACGATTAAATACATTGTAAACAAACAAAAAAATAAAAATTTTCTGCCATATTATTATTCATTTGGGAATTATTAGTGTGCAAGTGAGAGATTTTGTATTTTTTCTTAAAAAAAAAAAAAATAATAACTCAAAAATTATGATTCTTTGGACTTGTAAGGTACTATATGTTTGGTTTAACATGTTACAAATAACATGACTTATCACCTCTTTAAGGCTTTTCCTAGACCTTTGGATCACCTTGTATATGTTTGAATTGATATGAAATTATTGTTCTTTTTTTATGTAATTTAAAAACATTAGTATTTTTTAGATCGAAAAAAATTTTTCGTAAATTTTTATGACATGATAATTATATTGTAGTTTTTATTAATTAAAAAAAATTCCATATTGAATTTCAATAGTTTAGTTTATTCGATCAAATCATAAAGGATTTAAAAAGGTTCTTTAATTCAAATTCATATTCAGATTCGAATTGCAATCATCGCCTAATAATTACTCGACATTTAGTTTTCCTCATCTCTTTTTATATAAGTAATCTTTTCAAAACCGAAGCGATTTTCCCAATCTGCGCTTTCAATCTCCGAAAATTTTCAAAAGCAATCTGAATCATGTCAGAAGCGTTCGCTAACCTATTAGCCACCCCCTGAAAGAGATTTTCTTCCATCCCTTCTCGTCTGGCTCTCTTCAAAAGCGAAATTAATCACCAACTTGTACTTCTTACAAGTTTTTTCCTTTTCGTTCGACGAGATCGGGGGGGACGCGTAAAAAAACTCGAAAAGGGTATTAAATCACGAGATAACGAAAAATAAAAATTACTTTTTCATTTTTTCCTCCCTCCCGTCCGCTCGGAAAAGCCTTCGAACAATATCGAGTGGTTAATAGGGAAGACATTTCATCGATGGAAAAATATCAGATTGATGAGTGTTCTTCAACAAAAAAATTACATGAGACTCTTCAGATAATTACGAAAATTTCCAACAATGATTCCGAACTCGTTTAACAACCTAAAAATACACTCGATCGATTTTTTCATCATTTCGAAACACTTAGCATTAACGTCATCAGCTTTTCCAATGGCGTGCTTCGGAAAACCGTATACTTTTTTAATGCCTTGCACTTTCAGAGCATTAAAAGTAAGTTTAACGATTCAAATTCGAGATATGCAACGTCTAGAGATGTTCTGCGACGATAAGACGAGTCACGAGTGCATAATACGCATTTGAGGGTGGTTTATGCGCGCTTGGCGTGTCGGGAAAATTGCAGTTTTTCCAGGCGCTTTTCCGCGTGGGGGTGTGTTGAGTGTGTGTGATGTGTGTGTGTGGGTTATGTGTGTGCATCGCTTAATTGCAAAACCGCAATAAATAAGTATCATGACCGTTGTACAAAAAACACCGCAGCGCACACTGCAAACATTTGCATTTTAGCGCGCGCCTCTCTTTGGTGGCTCGCGGGTAAGTCAAAGAGGTTTTTTTATATATTTTTTAATTGTATAATATGTTTTTTGTTTTATGTAGTCATTTATTATCTTGCTTAAGATAATATTTGACGGTTGAAAATTGGTTGCTTAAAATAGGTAGATGAATGAATATTCGGAATTGTTTGATTTTAAACTTTGCAATTATTTGAACGAAAATTAGGGTAACGACACTTAGTGGACCACGTACTTGTAGTTGACCATAAAAAAAATGTAAGGCTAATTTAGGTTTTTTAAAATGATGACCTTTCGGAAACTATGCGATAGACATGCTTGTAATAAGCAGTTTATCTATCGCAATCTTTCTGAAAGGTTACCATCTTTAATAACCTTAAATCTTGTGTGTTTTCTGAGAGATGGTCAACTACAGGTGCATGGCCCGTCACTGGTTTCGTTACCCTGTTTGTTTTGATGGTTGTTTATTGCAAATGTAGAATCTTTATTAAATACTTTTCGATAAATAATTTATTTTTATTATTTTAAAAATACCAATGCTTTCAGTTACTTTTATAATTTATCATTAAATGAAGCATTTTTTCTTAGAAACTTTTGTTTTAATAAAAAGTCTCTGTTATAACTTTTTCAATTTTATTATAGAAATAAATATTTTCTAGACTTTTTATCAATTTTAAACGTAATTTAGTACATCAAAGCATTCAAAATCAATAAGAAGGCCTTTAGCAAAACAAAAGTTGGGTTTCATTCACAAGAATTTATTCATCAAACAACAATAGGTTGGGTTAGGCTTTTGAGAAATTCATGAAAATATTTCCGAAAGTTGGGTTACATTCAGGCGAATTCACTCATCAAACAACGATAGGTTGGGTTAGGCTTCTTGAGAAATTCATGAAAATATTTCCGAAAGTTGGGTTACATTCAGGCGAATTCACTCATCAAACAACGATAGGTTGGGTTAGGCTTGGTGAGAAATTCGCGAAAATATTTCTGAAAGTTGGGTTACATATACGCGAATTTATTCATCAAACAACGATAGGTTGGGTTAGTCTTGGTGAGAAATTCACGAAAATATTTCCGAAAGTTGGGTTACATTCACGCGAATTCACTCATCAAACAACGATAGGTTGGGTTAGGCTTGGTGAGAAATTCGCAAAAAAATTTTCGAAAGTCGGGCTACATTAATGCGTTTAGCATTTTTTTTAGGAAAAAATTTTTTGGGGTTCAAATAGTTTCGAATAGTGATGATTAGTTACAAATAGTTTCAAAGAGCGTTAAGCTTTTGTTGTAGAAATAATTTTTTTGGGACTCAACACGTTCGAATAGTGACGAATAATTTTTGTTTTGTAAATTATGAAATTAAAAAACTGAATTTTCTTTATGTCCGTCATTACTGATTATTTTACCAACCAGTGACTCGCGTACCACAGGTTGGGAAACGCTGATCTAGTCAAAGGAAAACTTAACAATTTTTCTTATTTTTCATATCACAATCGCATATTTTATTTATTTCATTTTCGATTCACCCACAATTTTCCATAATTCCAACAAAATTTCCACAAAATTTCCACACCAACCATTCCAAACGAAACAAAAAACCTCCCAAACGCGTCCACCAACCCATGATGGCGCTGCGTCCGCTTCCCGCAATTTCCTACCGTCCCCCTCGCCACCCACCCCACCCACCCCCGCCCGCGCGTGCGCTTTCAGCCAATCGCGTGCCGTTTCCGGTCCCCCACCCTCGCCTTTTCGTTTTTTCCCCGCCGCAGTTTTAAAACGACGCAAGCGCGCGGACGCGTCGGACCGAAACGGCGTAAGCGCCGCCCACCGCCGAACGCACTTAAGCCCTTTTGCGCGACTTTTTGACAAGCGCAGGGGAGGGGCCGTTTTTTTGCAGCTCACCCTGCCCACACACCCCGTTTTTTCCACCCTCACGCTCGGTGCGTAGGTTTTTTAGTTCGGCCATTTTTTTCGTTGACCCTCCCTAGCGGGGTGTCGCACGCGAGTTTCTTCTGAGGGATTTTTTTTTCAATTTTCGTCTGGGGTCGCTTTTTAAACGGGAGGAAATCGAGGGTCTCCTCCCTTTTTAAGCCCTCCATGTTTGTTGCGCTCGATTCGACGTGCAAATTATGATAGACTTTTAATTTGACGCGGCTCTATCTTCTTTATAGTACTCAACGATGGCAATTTATTTAGAGTCACCCTCGCTTTTTTTGCTTTATCTCTCCCGTGAGTGTGAAAAAAATGTTCTTTTTTTATCAAGAGACATGTCTTCTTCAATAACTGTATTCTGAAATTTAAAAAAAAATATATTAATCAAATAAATTATATTAAGAATCTGATGAAGATTTGTCTTTATAATGAATTTCATATATAATATTTTAATTAAATCATGTTCATAACGGAAATAATTCGTTTTTGTATAAATATTGTTTTCTCTTTTAACATAATTGTATCCGTTTCAGAATACAATAGTTTTTAATGAATTATTCTCACGATCAAACCAAAGTGATCTCACTCCTTCAAAAAAACTCGTCCATGAAACAAAAATACGTATCCGTAAAAGCAAAATTTAATTAACGCGAAATATAACACAATATATTCTCAAAACAAGCCACTGAAACACATCATACACATTTACAATACAAAAAAAAACACGAATCCTCTGAAATTTTAATACCTCGTGCATATTTAAAGACGCATCCTTTTACCGGGCATTGTTTCATATTTGTGGGTCTATGCAATTTAGCAACCCTTTCGGGTATTTTGCCCACAGTGATGACAAAACCCTTCTTCCCAGGATATTGCACTCAAAGAGGGGACGAGGGGATGAGAAGTGTGCACAAGTTGAATTAAAAAGTTCGAGACCGCCTCATTATTATTCAAGAATTAGTTTTAAACGAGATAGTTCTATCGTTTTAAATATTTTCAATATGATTTTCGGTGTTTTATCGGTCGTATTCGATAATAAAATATAAATGAATGGAATGAAAAAATAAATAAACGGGTTGAGTCCCGTTCACGTCCGGCACATGAACATCTGCTGGACTGGTCCAGCGGCCCTCATCGAAAGTTGACCAACGTTTTATCTTTGAGTACTTACTGTGGAAGTTGGTCAAGTTCATGTGCGTTCTGTATGTACTAATATTCCCTTGTGTAGACCGAAATATGTTATCTGATTTAAAATGAGTCGTGTAGGATTGGAATTGATTAAAATGTGGTTAGCCGACGGCTAGTGATGTCCGATTAAATTTCATTTGGATATTAGTTTGAATATGATCAGGTAGTTGGTCGTTTTTGATGATTGATTGGTTGAAATTTTATTAGATAATTAGTCGTATCTGATGATTGGATCGTTAAGAATTTTTGTCGAAATTTATGATGTAATTTTAGATATTATAGCAGTTTTTTAAAATGATTAAATTCATGATCAGTTGAGTAATTTGATTATTAGGTAGATAAAGATTGTATATGTTATCATATTCAATTAATTATATTATATAAAATGTCCGAAACTAATTTGAATATCATTGAAAGCTTAGGATATGTTTCTTTATGTGATTGATAAAAAAGGTGATTTTTGAAGAATTTTGAAATCATTTATTAAGAAGAAGTCTTACAATTAATTAGTGAAAATAATATGATACTTTTCATTAAATTTTATTATTGAAAATCACTCTTTGATAAGAAAACTTATTTTCTATAAATATCATTGAAATTTTAAGAATTTTCTTTTATATAAAAAATATCTGTATAAAGAAAAGTCATGTGCGAAAATTTGAATATTAAAAACTGTACATTACCAAATAAATCAATATCAACGGTACATAATTAAAATCATCTAAAGACTATCTCATTTTTCGCTTAACTCCAATAAGAAACGATGTATTATATTAAGCACTCGACTGTAGACAATATAAAAATTTATAAAAAACATAAATTCAAATCAAAAACTCATTCTATGCATAAAAAAAACGCAATCATTCAATCCCAAATTAGGGAATTACGGAATTGGCCGCCGCACTTTTAATACGAAAATTTGAATGCAGCACAAAGGTCAAAAGGGTCGCGGTCATTATTTCCTAAATAAAAGACACAATGGCCGCGATTTACCGTCAATGAGCCCGCTTATGCATTTATATCATTATATTATAAATATTATAAAAAAGGCGCGTATAAAAATATAATGTATGGGCCGAGAGTACTCGAAGTTGCGGTCTTGTAAACGTGTCCTGGGCAGCTGGGCATGGTCGTCCTTTTAATGCATGCGACCAAAGGTAATTATGACGCGGAATGTACCGTTCTTGTTGTTGTTGTTATTGTTGTTGATGATGATTGTTGGTGTGGACGTATTTAGCGCCTAAATGGTGGCGCGACATTTGCTCAGTATGTTCTTTTTGTTTGTATTTTTTATTTATTTAATATTATTTTTTTTTTATGTAATAAGATGTTTTTTCTAATATTTTTTATACAGTTATTTTACGTTTGATTAATCACTTCGTTCATGAACGAAGCAAAGAATCTTGCTTTGTCTATGAAATTCAATAAAATATAGTGGTGCATAGGTGCTATTTTGTGTAGACGCATCATAACTAGGTACATACATCATTTGACGTCTACTGTCAAATATGACAGTCGACGTACCTTACTAAAATAGTGGCGTTCCTTTTTCAAGCTTTTTATTAGCTTGTTCCGTTTACGTGACAAAATTTCCAAATATTTTCTACTATCAGGCGTGTCTAGGAAATTTTAATACTTTTCATGAGAATATCGTAAGACAACTGTCATATTTGACAAAAGACATTAAATAATGCACCCATAATAAATACCGCCTACACACCACCAGATGTTAAATTTCATAGATCTAGCAAGATTTTTTTGCTTCTTTCATGGATGAAGTGATTATATAAAGTAGCGCAACATGTATTGTATTGTATAATATAATATAATAGTCAATTTTTTCTGTCTATGGCAAAGCTCATAGTTTGACTATTCCTTTGAAACAATAAAAGTTTTCAGGCTTTATTTGTTAAATTAACTTTTATTTATGTTTTATTTTAAACTATTGATCAAAATACTCGTCCGTTGATATTCAGTTTGCTTTTCACTGGTTATTTTTAATAATAAAATATTGCGCAAACTGTTGAGATATTATATTGCAAAATTGACTTTCGAAACAATGAAAGACTTAAATAACCCGATAAATAATTAACACTCGAATACTAATTATGTGTATAAAATTTCAATTTATAATTGTTAATTAGAAATACAAGCTCAATATAAATTCTTCATTTAATAACTAGTGAAACTTGTTAATAATATTCTGATATAATAAACAAATTTCACAGCATTCAAAATAATAAACCATCGAAACCTTCGATGGTTAAAATTTCTTCGTGTACAACCATTAAAATAATATATCGGATTGATACATCATTGCAACATTGTATTGCGAATGTACATGCGCGAATTGAACGTAATGATTTCTTGAAACTTTTCACTTAAACGTAACTTCGCACGGTACATTTCGAGGAACGTGTAATTTTTGACCTTTCACGTCGGAATCGTAAATGGAACCAATCAAAATAATTTACGTATAAATCGAGAAATATTTATTTTCGAAAATAGAAGGCCAACCCGAGTTAAATATATTCAATTATGGTAATGTGCGAAAATTTATCTAACAATTATTTCTACATAAAAAAATACTTGAACCTCATATTGACCGAAAGAATCTCGATCAATAAAAAAGGTATCGTTTTTTATGACAGTGTTAGTTTTTTATATCCATAGGGGTAGTTTTTTTGTTGTAAATTTTTGTAGAGGGTCGTTTTTTTATTTAATTCCATCATTCATAGCTCAATTGATTTTTTCGTACGTTTTTTAATCGATCCTTTTATTGAGGTGCGCTTATGGTGTTAAGTGGTATGAAACAAGTGTATAAAAAAATGACTTTTAATTTAAATATTGTTATTTTTATAAAAAAAAAACATATATTTGAATATCAATAGTCCAATTTGGCGTATCCCCGTGGGCGAAAAACACTCATTCATATTTAACATCCAATCTTCATATAATTTAAAATTCTGAAAGCGTTTTTCTTTCATTTCGTGGAGACATTTGTCGAATACAAGTTGCCCAAAATGCGCCTCAAAGATATTCAATTATGAGTGGGAGGGTGGGCGGTGGGTGGGTTGAAAGAAGAAAGAAAAACGTATAGAAGGGAAGAAAAAGTGAGGAGGTCGGGAGGGTCCTAAATGAAGACGTCTTTTCTGGCACTCGGGGATGAAAGGTTCCATCTACCCCTGAAAAAATTTATAGGGGAGAGCTTCAAAGACGTGAAGAAATAATAACTTTATGGTAATGATAAGTTTCAACAGGAGGATACGCTTTTCGAACGTGTGCCGCATTATTTGAATTTTGCATCGTTATATTTTATAGAATATTATGATCTGAATATAAAAAAAGTGATCATTATATGCAGCTTATATAACAGTAATATAATTTAAATTTGTACATTTTTCTTTTTAGTTTTAGCATTGAAAATCATCATGGTTTTAATATTTTCTTAATCACTATGGTCGTTTATGTATGTAAATTATATAGGTGACACATAAAAACAGAAACTTTTGAAACATTTAGTAAAAATATTGGAAGTCCAACAAAAAAAATGTATTTTAATAAAATCGAAACACTAGGTACATCTTGCCATTAAAAATACGGAAATTTAAATCGATATAGCGTTTTTTGTATCACTTTTATAATACTTTTATAAATTTGAACTTTTTTTTCGATAATTTGAGTATGGAAAATCATCATCTATTGATCATATTAACTGATAGTTAATATGATCATCATCTATTGATCCTATTAACTGATAGTCAATAAACTATTATAATCTTGAGCTGTTGTTAAAGTTTAATTATTGCCTGAAAAATATAATTTCTGATAAATCTCAGATCAATTCATATTCAATTATTGATCCCAACATTTATCACATAACCTTATTGAATCACATTTGAAAAAGACTCAACTTAAAACGTATTATTTATAATAGGTAAAATACTAAAAATTTTCAAAATATTCCTCGTATATAATTTAACTTGCGAAACTTTTTCCGCCGCGTTTCCTAAGTGCACTCGTAAATACTTCGCACGCAACATTGTTGCAATTTTAACGACTCATTTGAAACGACATTATCCGTTTTCTCGATCTATGAAAAGTTCGGATTGGTGTCGTTAAAACCGCATTTATGGGGACGATAACGCATTTCCAATACCGCTTTAATGGCCGTCGCGAACTATATTGCGATTTCTCGGGAATATATCAAATTTAAATGGCGGGTTTATTAGTCGGCGCGGTTTTTTAATATTTCGGTTTCGTTATTGTTCGTTACGTGGCATTGGAATTTTTAATGCTATTCAAAGAAATTGTTGAGGGTGAAGAACCTCGACCGCTCGAGGCGTATAATTAAAATGGAGCATAATTAGTGATATATTGTGTAAATGTTCGAAATTTAATTGTGGATTCTTTTGCTAAGTATTTTTAAGTTTAGAGAAAAATTTGAGAAATTTATTTAAATTTATATTTTTACATTTCAATGGATTCAAATGGTATCGCAATCAGGATCTGATTTGAATTTTTAATGAAAAAAATAATTATTTGAAATTTAAACTTACATCATCATTTAATTTATCCTTTCAGATTCTCTCTCGTTTCACTATACAAATATTCGCAAAACATTTTCCCTATATTAATTCAAACAAAATTTTTAATATGAAAAAATATAAAATCTTTTATACAGTCTCACAAAAAAAGAGTAAATCTGTCATAAAAAAAACACAAAAATATATACATAGACCCACTTTTATGTACACAACTTTTTCGTGTATATTTCTGCACAGAGAGCCGGGCGATAATCTCGTAAAGGGCGAAGAAAAGAGAAGTCTCACTATATTGCCGACGACGAAAAATCCCTTTTGGCCCTCCCGCCCCTGTTTTTTAGCATATTTATCCCTCCATCGGGGAATTCGCGACCTCCCACCGCCACCCACCCCTGTCACTTTCACTGCGAAATAACGAGCCGGCCCACCCCGATGCACCCCTGCCTTCTGGCCTTAGCCTTAGGTGAGACAGGGTGGGGGTGTTGCGAGGGGAGGGTGTCGGCCATTTTTCATTTTGCCCTCCACCCCTTTTTTGAGGGAGAGAGAAAGAGAAAGAGTGTAAGAGGGCTCGCATCACATTATGCGGAGGTACCGCATTTTTCTAGAGGTAGGGTATGCGCTTAGATAAATATGAACGGTGCCTTCAAATGGTGGGTTTTTTCGTTGTATTTAATTATTTTTGGGAGGGATGTGTGGTTTTTGATTTGGTGGAGTGTTTTGAGTGAATTGTGAGAGGGTTGAGTTTTGATTTGAAATGTTGTAGTTGAGATTTTGTGGTAATGAAAGTTAGTTGTAGGATTTTCTTGATATGTTTTTTAAAAAGAAAATTTTTATTATATTAGGTATAAATATTGAAAAATTGTTATCATAAAATATCATTTATCGAATAGGTTTTCTTAATACAACATCAAATATTTAAATGTTTTAATTAAACTTTCATATCAAACACTTAATGAGTTTGAATATTGAAAACCATTTTTCCCCAATATTTTTAGGCAAAATGTGCCATCTACTGATCATTTCACTAGTAACTTAACTTTAATAAATGATATTACAACTAAATTAATACTATTATATTTTTAATTCAAATAATTTTAGCTTTTAAAGTCAAACAAAGATTTTTTCGTAAAAGTCTCAGGACAATAATTTATGATTATACCCGTTTAATGATTGCATCAATTTTCGCTTAACTCTAATAATCAGTAAATATTGGCACGTTTAATCAATGAAGTATAAAATAATGTTTAAAATGTAATTATTCAAAAGTATTTTTAGTTATATTTTATATTATAAAACAACAACAAACAAAAATTACACCCGATCGATCCAAAACTATACAAAATCACACTTTTTTGATTTATTACAAAATTAACGAGAGAAATCGTTAAATCACAACTTTCCCGAAGAACCATTACTTTCAACCACGATAAATCATACCTCAAAGTTAACTCGGATAATACATTATCCCTGAAACTATTATTTTTCGCCGAAACTTCGAGAAGCTCCACATTGAACAGACTGTGCCATAAAGCGAAGCCCGTGCACAAACCGCGTTTCTTTTCTCGTTTTGCATTTCTTGTTCGAATCTCCCTCAAGTTTGTCCTCAACATCAAACGATTCACACACGCGAATTTACATGCATTCAAACTGTCCGATAATATCGAATTTTGATATAAAACGAAAAAAATAGTGAGGTCGTGCGCTCGAATGGCAGATGTCGATTGGCCGATAAAATTTTCGCGTTTGACTATTACATTATAATGTACATTTTTTTATTTTCCGATTCGCATAAATTATAGTAATTACATATCATTATAATTCTATTAAATATTCGATTCAGCGATAAGTATTGAAACCCTTTCTCTATTTTAATAACTTGAAAATAATAAAAAAAATATTGTTTTTTATAAACAATATTCGAAAATTAATAATTATACGTTTGTTGTTGAATCTCGTATTTATTTTGACTATGATTTTCGGTTGGATAGGAATCGATTCGGCGTATGAATATTCAATTTGTTTTGTAATCGCGATAATAAATCCGTTTCGTGTTTTATTTAATAAAAAAAAGCAATTTTAAACGTATTACCGCAATCAATCAGTCAAATGTCGGGAACGTTTGAGAGCGTTTATGAATTGCTCATTTCGCCTATAATTTGAGATTTTTTTAACTATTATATAAACCAGGGCTGTTTTATTGTTATAAATTGATTTTGCACTATCAAGATTGATCTAAATACGTTTCGGGTCATATAAAATAATTCTATTTTTAATTTTTAAAAGATTTTTTCGAGATTTCAGTATCTCAATTCATAAATTTATTTGAATAGATTAGGTACGTATTTTTTGTGTATTATTTTATTTCATTCATTAAAAACATAACGAAAATCATTAATCTTAGTGACGGAGATACTAAAATTTTAATGACTCATATAAAACGGTTATTTTTCCAACTTCAAATTCCGTAATACAACCAACTGACATTTGGAAACACCTCGATTAATTTATCACCTATTAATTTTAATCGAAAGATAAGCAAAATTATATAGATTTCAACAAGCACTATTTTTCCAAAAATAAATCGATTTCCGTTCTCATAATAAACTCACTTAATACGATAAAGGCAAACCGTTAATATTTTAGACTTATTTGTCGATTCGAATCGAATTTTTTTTACAATACGAAAAAATTCAACCGATTTTTCAAAATATAAGAACTCAACGAACTTCTCAGTAGCAAAAAAAAAAATAGAAACGAAAGCGCAAAGCCTTAATCGAGTTTAGTTGCGTTTCACTGAACCGAGGCGGGTTTCGAAAAAGTGTATTTAGATTAGAGATGGTTAGCCATGCGTTCCTAACAACGTACGTATACTTTATTCAATTTGGTATTGCGGGTGAGTGCCACCCACCGCCCACCTCCCACTCGAGAAGGGTGCCCTCTTCTTGTCTGATCCATCTTGAAATACGAACTGTTGAAAAATAATTATTTTTGACGGTGATGAAGTCGGGTGAAGGCTTTTTTTGTGTGAAATATTATAAGTTGGGGGCTTTGATTTGATTTGTGGGTGTTGTGATGATTTTGATGGTGGTGTATGTCCGTTTTTAGGATATGAGTGAGTTTTGTGTTTGGAAATTTTGTATGGATTGATCCGTTTAAAGTTTATATGTTAGGGAAATAGGTATTTGTTTTGATAGTGGTATATATTTTTAAAAGATTTTCAGTCTAAATCAATTATAATAATTATTAAAGTGACAATGTAGATATTATATAATTTTAGAAATGAAATAGTTTTAAGTGGAAAATTTTGATATTTAGATTATAAATTTAAAAATCTACTGAAAATTTTTACAAAATTTACACTTTACATGTAAATACAATACAACGATTCCTATTTTTGCACGGCGGATACGTTCCAGAGACTACAGTGTAAAAAAACCGTGTAAAAGAAACTGTGGGTAAAAAATGTATGCTGATCATATAAAAATCACATTAATATATTTGAATAGAACTTTCATTCAAATATACTTTATAAAAAAATTGTAATGTGAAAAATTTCCGCCATGTAAAATCATCAAAAAACATTGAATTTTTTAAAATTTAATAACTATAATTACAACAGTATACTGGTTTGCATCGAATCTTACCATTGTGGCATAAGAATAATTTTTTTTTATTCTTATACCGTGTTAAACCGAAAATACCGTGTAAAAAATAATCGGTTCTTCTTCCTTGAACCGTATAATTTCGGAACCATGTGAAAAGAGGATTGAGTGTACTTTGTTCAAATTATTACCAAAACAATTCTTCAAACATCCCAATCCAAGTTCGAATAAACACCACTATCAACAAACAACTGTACCCAAAAAAAATCACTACATACCAAACCGACTTTCAGCAAACCTTTCATGCGAAAATTCCAAGTTTCAACCCGAGTAATCACAACCGTTTTTTTTCCGATCGATATTTCCCCTTCTATTTGTTTTCCGAAAGAAAAGCCCTCCCCTACGGCGGCCGATCGTCGAAAATAAGAAAAATGGATGACGGAACAGAGATCACAGGACTAAAACTTTTTTAATCAGCGAAAAACTTTAATTATGAAATATTCCCCTTCGCGATTTTCTAGTCCTCCATAACGCGCGGAATTTCAAAAGGTACCGCCGCCTTTATATTTACATAATTAAGTGTTCACATTTTGTGCCGAGGCACTAACTGTTCTACCTCCCCGATATGGTTTATTCTGTGCTTTTTTTATTGTGCTCGTTATTTTTAATGTGATAAGGGAATGTGTAATTTGATGATTGTACACGTCTTTTGCTTAATTATTCGCTTGAAGATGCTCGCGGTGTACTTCCATTTAATCAGATCGCAGTAAAATTATCGTTAAATGTTAATTCAATTTAACGATTGGGTGTTAAAATTGTTTTCAATTGCTTTGTTTAAAAGGTAGTTCTTTGATGTTTTTTTTTAATTATTATATCGCGAAAATCTAATTTAAATTATTGAATCATTCTCAGATTATTTATCTTATTAGTACTAAAGCATTTGATCGAAGCTTGAATTTTTATATTTTGAATAATTTTTCTGTTTAATCAAACTTTCAATCATAAAAAATGTTATGACAAGAACATAAATTTTAAATAAGTTTATCGATTTATCTACTTTTCATTTCACAAAGTTGACTTTATTACCAATGAATGATTCAATTATATGTCAAACGTTAAATTTTTCATACAAATATGAAATAGAATATTGAGTGTTATACGATAGTGCCTTCTTTTCAATTTAACGAAATATATATAATATATTTTCTTTGATGTTCTTTTCCACGGATTTTCAAAAAGGCTCAATGGCTGAAAGGGTACAAAAAAAACTGTGGAGAATAAGCTCGTTACCAATTATTATTCGAACTGGGAAACCTGGTTCTCCCTTGTAAGACTTCTCTTTTACGTCTTGGTCTCTAGTTTCGCAGACATTCGAAACCCTGTTAATTAAAAGCAAAACATCGATTCAACGCAAAAGAAATTACAAACAAAAGCATGAATAGGATAAAGGCAAAAACATTTTGAAATTAAACTTCGTCGAAATAAACACTATCGAACAAAACGACCTAGATTTAACACGAAAATTAAATTAACCGAAATATTCGGATTTGGCCGAAAATTCGTCCGTCAATTAGGCGATTCGCTCACGCTCGTTAGCCGGCGAAATAAGGCTCTTGCGCACTTCCGCGCCATTTTTTAAACCGTGAAATATCAACGGCCCACTAATTAAATGACTCCACTAATTGCCCTGTTCATTGGCTTATCCTGTGCCCTACCGAATCCCACGTTTCGCGACCCTTTAATTGTCACTTTATGATATATTTTTTTCGAATTCCGTATCGAAAATACGTCGCCGTCATTTTAGATCACATATCGGCCATTTTGCAGCGAGCCCACCCCCATCCCTATGTCCGTTATGTATTTCGAATTTGTATGGCGTTCGGTTCGCAAAAAGTTTCTTCGCATTGGCATAAATTCGATAAAGGCACCCCTGTGCAATGGGGGATACTTTGCACCACCCCCGGCGTGCAATTTTGTCAGACATTCGAATGTCGCGGCTCGTTGCGTTAACAAGACCCACCCCCTATACATAGGTGTTCAATTTTTTTTAATATTTTTTTTATACAGTCCATATATGATCAAAACTTTTTGAAATAATTAAAAGTTCCATATATTTTTTTATTAATAAAAAAATAAATAGAATTAGAGTATGAATATTAAAAAATCATTTTTTTACAAAGTATAATATATCTGATTATGTTCATATATTTGAGTACTATTTCGATGATAAAAAAAAATTAATATTCAAAATAATTAATAAATGAAACGATTCTGATTGTGAATGTTTCACAATGGTTTTTATTGAATATTAGAATTTTTTTAGTTTGATAAATATGTTGGACACGTCTGAAATTTAACTATGGATCTTCTGGTAGCCACCATTTTTGCTGCACGTCGATCCACCCACCACCCATCTCTGTTTTATTAACGAAATAATGAATGTGTGCGGGGGAAAAAATCGAGGGGTGATTGTATACGTTCGACGCGTTCAGAAACACCTAAATTTAATATTCCAAAGAAAATTAATACAAAAAAGCTTAAATAATTTAAAAAAATCCTATAATACCTTATTATAATTATGTCTTATCAAACGCATCAGTATGATTCGATTACTGAAGTTGAGCTGAATATAAAAAGATCTATAAATAGTTTTGAATGTGTACTGTTAATCTGATTTTGAGTTATATTATCATTAAAAAATTATATCCAAAAATGCCATTTTTATACTAAAAATTTCCGATAGTGTGCGAAAGCGTTAATTCATAATAAATGATATATGTATAAACCACACACGATTTCAATTACATTAATACACTATACGAATCCAATCAATATGAAAAAATCAATTGAATCAATATTAAAAAAAAATACCAAAACCAGAGAAACACTTACAGAACGTATCGTTGCCGAAGTGCACACAAAACTGTCACACGTCCGCAACATAGAACTACCATAAAGGGATCCCCATACGAAAATATGACACGTATGCAAAACAGGACAATGGTTACTGAAAAAAAAATTACCCGCATTTAAAACAATATGGCCCCAGTCGCGATTCCCACACGACTCGGCATTACAATGTTGCGCGTTTTTGTGCTTCCATTGCGATTTTTTGCAAAGACAATGTAACTAGCGCGAAACTAGGGTTCAACTATGAACGGCAAGGGTTTAAAACAATGCGACTTTTCGCAAACAGGTTATCTTTGCGCTTGGGGGGTTTTTTGTGGGCTTTGTGTTTCGGGAGTTCGGACTCGTTTCTTGGCTGAGTTTTTGTTTCTTTTGCGTACTCGTTTGCATATTTCGTGGTGCATTTGCATCTTGTGTGAATGTTTTCGGGAGCTATTGTATGGGTTTGAGTGTTAAATAAACATTTTTTTGATTTGATATACAGTGGGACTTCTGTTATCCAGATTTTTGATTATTCGGATTGATCAAAAAGATTTTTTTTAAATGGCAGATTTTATGATTTTTTTTACGTAAAATAAAAATTTACGAATATTTTACAAAATTATTTTTACTCATAACAGACTTAACTATGAGGGTAATTAAACTTAAACCTGACAGGAATTTTATTTAAAAAATATTTGGAGATAAAAAACTTTTCAAATATGGCGATAAAAATTATGACTTAATTAATTATTATCTTGTGAACCGATAAATATATAGGTATATCCTAGCAATTTTATGTTATATTTACAAATTTTGCTAGTATCAAATAACCAAAAATAGTTAAAATAAATACGTTTAAAAAATACTTTAAAATTGTGTGCATAATTATGCACACCAAAAATTTCCATAAATAATTTCTAGTAATTTTTTTTTCTTGTCTCGATTATCAAGATTTTTCGTTATCCGGACCATCTCAAATCACATTTAGTCCAAATAATCGAGGTTCTACTATATTATATTAATTTAAACGGTTGAATCTTATAATCAATAGTCGTTAAATAGACCGAATCAATCAAAGATTATAAAAAATTCCAAATTAAATCATATTACATAAAACGAACCATTAACACGTATCATATAATAATTTCACATTTGCAATATTTCCACAACACGATGAATATTAAAACCACATACTGAAACCATATGTATGAAAATCGACCTGTCGATTAACGATTCCGATGGACAGGTGAACAATTTTTTTCACCTTACAACCTGTTCATACTAATAGTTACCATGTCAATGCACAAATCGATCGATCAACAAATAGATCGATAGATCCCTTTTGCGAACGCATAAAAACACAATTGCCGAGGGCACAAAGGGCGAAGGGAGTCGTGCGAATTCGCACGCCATACAAAGCGTCGTTAAAAGTATGCAAATATGCGAAAGACAAAAATAAAAAATAGAAAACTTATTATAGGTGTCGTCTAGAACAGGTTTCGATCCGAGGGGTGAAATAAAAGTGACAATAAGAATTATATTTAATAGCACCGGGCGCTTCTTTGTGCCGAAGGAAAAGCCGAAACAAACAAAGGTAGTGGTAGTTATATTTTTTTATTGTTGAATTTGCAATTGAAAAAAAAACAATGCGATTTCTGTTTCGAGTGTGGAGAATCGCACATCCCCGGCTAATTCATTCAAACGACTTTCAGATTTATTGCAATGGGGTTGCGATCAATTAAACGTGAAATATTGAATTAATATAAATTGTTTTAAATCATTCAGATAATTTACAGATCGTCATTTCGATTTTTATTTATAAAAATTTTAATCGAATGATTTTTAAGTATGCCAAAGTACTTATTACATAAATTTTGAGTCTATTGTATATATTAAAATTCAACACGGTAATAGAATAATAATTTATTTTCGAAATCCATTAATCATCGAACGGATTAAACTACAATGTTTTGAAGTGCAAAAGGAATTAAACAGATTGGATCGTGTTGTTCAAAATCATGCACCTTAAAATTAATTAATTTTCAGAATAATAAACATAATTACAATATACAGAAGCGAAACACGAATTAAATTCAAAAGATATGAACCTTTGAAAGTGTTTTATCACAATATAAAACATTCAAAGAGCTGTCGCGATAAATTTTCATTAAAAAAAATTAAATCGCACTTTTCCAGAAAAAAGAACAAAGCGCATAATCTCGTCGCATGTTAAACCTCACTAAATTAAACTAAAAATATTACTCATACGCGAATAAATCGAAATGTCAAAATATTATAGGCTCGTTCGAAAATTCGCTGCGAAAATCGTCGCATCTCTCTCGAACAAAGCACATTATCATATCGCATGTTAGGCTTTAGTAAATTACCTTTGAAATAATGACGTAATGAAAAAGCAAGTGCGAGTAATGTTGAGTGCGTCGGCGGCTAACAGTTATAATATATAATATGTCGTAATTGTCTCATTATCGCTAAGTTGCGAATTTCATGTGCTGTCATCGGGACGAGTGCATCAAATGCATTTCCGTGTTATGTATTATAATGATGGATATTTTAAATTTGTTCGAAAGTGTGGTCATTTAGCGCCTTTTTAATATCTAATTGTTGAAAAAGTTAATTTTTGGATATTTTATTTAAAAAAAATTTATAGTTGTGCAATTGAAATACCCCAATTTATAATTGTTGTTAGTGAAAATCGTTTAATGTGAAATGACAGTTAATAAAAAATGATATTAGGATCTTGACTAAAAATACTATGTATGTATACTATGACGTTTAACATGATATTCTTTTAATATGAAAAAATATTTTGTTCCCTTTCAGAATCGTATTGAACGTTTTCCAATGTATTTTTTTTACGAAAAAGTATATAGAAATTAATTGTATATGTCCAATTTATTAAAATAATAATTTCAGAATTAAAGACATCTTATTGAAAATCGTTTAATGTTAAATAAAAGTTAATAAAAATGATATTAGGATCTTGACTAAAAATACTATGTATGTATACTATGACGTTTAACATGATATTCTTTTAATATGAAAAAATATTTTGTTCCCTTTCAGAATCGTATTGAACATTTTCCAATGTATTTTTTTTTACGAAAAAGTATATAGAAATTAATTGTATATGTCCAATTTATTAAAATAATAATTTCAGAATTAAAGACATCTTATTGAAAATCGTTTAATGTTAAATAAAAGTTAATAAAAATGGTATTAGGATCTTGATTAAATACTATGTATGTATACTATGACGTTTAACATGAAATTTTAATATGAAAAAATATGTTGATCTCTTTCAGTATCGTATTGAACGTTTTCCACTATATTTTTTACAAAAAAGTATTTAGAAATTAATTTTATTCGTCGAATTTATTAAAAAAAAATAATTTTAGAATCAAATATAATCTTATATTATATGATTCAATTTGATCATTTAAAAAAAAAATATATATATATATATATAAAAAAAAACTATATAATCGATCAAAATACGACAATTTAAGCGAGTAATTACAATCCAGCCGAATTCCCGTCAAACGATTTCGCAACAACTTCCGAGAAGCCCTTTGAAATTCCGTTTGCGGTTTCAAAAGTGAGTAATGAGTGTGTTAAGTACTCGTATGAGCACTTTCATTACGGCAAGAGCCAAATTGGTATCGGAAATCATTTCGCTCAGGGCTCGCGGGGCAAGATGTTCGCTTTGACCCACTTTTTCGCGAAATTCGATCGATTTATTATATTGTCTACATGCAAAACATATTTTTGAGAATTCACCTGTGCTTTTGGCAAGTAATTACTTAAGAAAGTAATTGAATAATGTGTATATCGGAGCCCATTGTGGGGAAAAGTGTTTTTTATCGGAACGATTTCGTCGTGTGTTAATTTTTTTAATATGATATCATATCCGTTTTTTTGTAAATAAAACACTTTCGTTTTTCTATGTTGAAAAATTTATATTATAGTTTTATCTTTTCCGCGAATGATGTCATATCCTCGTTGATTCAATCATTGTTTTATTTAACAAAAATTATTATAAAACTTTTAAATGAAATTTATATGATTAAAAAAATACATCTGCAACAATCGTACGAAATTATGCAATTGAAGTCGTATAAAAAAGTGGAACTGATTCGTTGAAAATTTTCACACACATCCAAGATGTCACCGAAACTATAAAAAAAGTTCATATAAAAAATATGTCATCAATTGAAATAAAATTTATAACGTACCGTATTTTTATCTGTCGCTTTATGTGCGCGATCTCCATTGAAACGAGCCACACTCGAAATTTATAATGTACGGTTTCCAAAGACAATCGGCGGGAAAAAAATTAATTTGAATATCGAACAAAACTCGAAATTTGCTCTTTATTATTTTTAGGTAGCGAGCGAGAAACAAAAAAAGTGTTATTATGTTGTGTTTTTTTTAAGTCGAAACTTTGCGCCCTTTCGAATGTTCTGCACCCCTTTTCGGCGGATTTTTCGTTGTAATTTTTACGGTTGTAATTTAAAAATGGGTGTATGTAGATGTAAGGGTTGACAACCTTATGATCTGTGATGTCTTTTGTCATGTTTGACTATTGTTTAGTTCGGTTTTGTGTTAATTGAATTCGCGAAAGTTTGAATTTACCTAATTGTAAGCAAAATTTTCGTTTACTTTCATTAGTTTTTTTTTTAATTTTTTTAATGATTTTTATAAACAATATTTACAAATAAAATATTACTCATATAATAATTACAATTCAATGAAAATTTTATGAATAATTCCAAGTTTGATACAAAAAATCATAATAAAAATACAATTGTTATAAACATTTAAATATTTGATACTAAAGATACATATATTAAAAAATATATACAAAAAAATTAACCAACGACAATTCATTGTCTTTCAAAATCCCCTTCACCGGTTGATACCCCAAATACTAGTTTTGGACTTACGCTTTAAT
This sequence comes from Hydropsyche tenuis, assembly GCA_009617725.1. Lineage (NCBI taxonomy): Eukaryota > Metazoa > Arthropoda > Insecta > Trichoptera > Hydropsychidae > Hydropsyche > Hydropsyche tenuis. The sequence goes on along the minus strand of VTON01000059.1, from coordinate 683,072 downwards.
TATTGTACCCGACCCCATTGTCACCCATTGGTAATGCCGAAAATATGACATATTTTCCATGTATACTCGTGTGTGTGTGTGCGCGCGCGTTTTTATTAATTTAAGTGAGAGAACGAAGCCTTGGGCTTTGCACAAAGGAGCCGCAAATAAAAAATGCATTTCCTTGCAAGTCTGCATTCAAAATGTCTGTATCGTTAGCCGTTGTAAAGGCCACTAAAAGAGAATTCACAAAGAGCCGATGAAAACCTTTTAAAAGTAGAAATTCTATTTATGAGCACTAAGTATGCCGGCTGTGTTTTCCAACAGATTTGTCTTTTCAATAAATTAATTATTAATTATGTTAATAAATGGTATGAATGTTTTATTGAAGGTTTGTGAATGTTTGATTTTCATTATTTCTAGTCGTTTGTAATGTTTGTTAAAATATTATCTAGTGGAGTTTGATGGAAGCTGAAGTGAAAATAAATACATATATTGAAAAATGTAATATAAAAATATATCATTTTTAATACTGTTAGCGAAAATTATATTCAAAAATAAATCGAAATATTTTATTTTTTGAGTTGCGCCCCTAACTCAGGTAGAGTGTAAAACAGGTTTCTACTATGACAGGAAGTGTTAACATTTTTCTACTCAAATATAGATGTCGTTATTTAAATATAAAAATTATTTTTAATATAAATTGAAGACAAATAATTTTTGACATATTTTAAAATATTTATTTAAATTGAAGATATTTTTTAATAATTTTTACAGAATTATCAATTTCATTATTTTCCAATTTACATGTCTGTATTGTGGCGTCATCCGTGAGACATAATGGAACTAAAAATTTCCGAAATACAATTTAAAATTATTAATTCTATTTATAAATTTCTTTCTGGTTAATATATAAATTATAAATATATTTTTAAGAAAATAAACTTAAGTGATTCATATTGTGATTATTATTGTAATTTATAGTTTCAATAGACATGATGACTAAAAAAAAAACCTTTTTAATACTGATAATTTACAAAACATTATTTTAATTATAAACACATTCGTTCGTCCCTTCAATATAATCGTATTCCGCATTAAACATTCCAAGCAGAAATTTTCAATTAGATTCTAACTAGAATTTATAACAAATCAATACTAAATTCTAACTATACAAACTATTCAATCTTACAACATTTTCATACGAATCTTACAACAATAGAACATAACAACCTTCTCACTTCAAACCACCAAAAAAAATCACCTAACAACCCACCATAACTCACATCAAATCAACAACTACTCAACTTTCACTTCCCCAAAACCAATCAACGACACATCCCCACACTCCACCCACCCCTTCCTCCCCTACCCACCGTTTGAGAAGCACGGCGATCTAAAACCGGCGTCCGATACATACCGATAATTCCGAGAAAGTATGTCGGAGCAGTTACGTGCTTCTGGCGCGAAACGGTCTCATTTTCTACTTAATTGCACGGATACATCTTATTCGATGGCCCCATCCATTCATTTGTTCACATTTTTATGGGACGCCTCGCCGAATGGAAATTGGAATTTACATCCAAAATGCCTCCGATACTTTCTTTTTTTATTTTAAACTTTTTTCCCTCTCTTTTCGGTGGCGCCTCTTCGCGTAACTGCTTTTAGTACGCATTGTGTGTATTTTTGTGTAGATGTGAATACCAAACATTTTTTTATATATAAAAAAACATTCTAATTATAAAATCTTATTGAATCATATACAGATCGATGTTAATATGATAAAAATAAATTTATAGAGTTAACAGTTGTAAATTGGGGACGTGTACGGTAACGAGTATTTTTTGCACAGTTTCGGGTAAGGGCGACCCTTGTAATTTTGTCTCGGCTAACTGCCTTCATATTTATGGCCATTTACGGTTAGTGTGTGCTCGTAATGCGGCATTAAAAATGCATCAAAACGTGCATGCGAAATTGTTTTGCGCAGATTTCGTACAGAAATGCGGATAATGTGGAGAGCGGCGTGTGGTCTTTTTGTTGCGAATTTCGTTTATTTTATTTTGAAGAAATTGAAGGAAATTGTATTCGATGTCGATGATTTTGTATTGTCGAATGTTATGTTGAGTCGTGATGATGCAGATATTCATTTTGAATTTGAAGAATGCATATTCTTGATTTGACAAGGTTTTATATAGAGCAAGAAAGGTTTTTTATAGGATTTTGGGTTAATATTTAGAACTTTATAAATAAGTAGATTATTTTCATATTTGCCTTATATATATTTATAATAGTATAGATATTTTTGTTTGTCTTTCTATCTGTGGTAACGCTCCATAATACGGGTTCTATTTTTATTATTTCGATAAGTTATTGATACGAATATAAATTTTGTAATATTCTAATAATTCTTCTTTTGATATTCAATGACTACTTATGTATATATTAATTATTACACGAAAAAACGAGACTCAAAACTTCTAATAATATGTATAACAAAAACCAATTTTTTTTTCATTAAAAATTTTCATAGGATCAACCATCGAAATTCAAATATTCAAAGCTTTAACCCCTCATATTATACATAAAAATAAACCTGCATAAGTATAAAATACATAGTATTTACTTTAATATTCAGATTATTACAAAAATCTACATATTTAAAGGAAAACACTCAAAAATTTGACCACAGATCTATAACAAATCCATAACAAAACGAAATTTTCACACAAAAACGAAAAATTTTCTTCCACGAAACCTCAAAAACCAAACATTTAACACATTAACGACTCGCACATATAGAAACGAACCGTTAGACACCTTGTTAACGTGTATTGGCTTTTCGTTCTTGCCACAGGTGGGGCGAAGCGGACGGCCGCCATTGGCGTCCCTTTCGCGCGCCAAAATCGATAGTTTCGTTTTTTTCTCTCCTATTTATTTTCTCGTCTATTTTTTATTTCGTGTTCCCTCTCTGTCGCGTCAGCTGTCAACCCTTCGTAGGGCCACCCCCCCGTTAACTCTTTGTGGGACGCTAACCCGTTATCCGCCGATGGCCGCTGCGAATCAATGGAAGGTCAAGATAATATCGGAATCGATTTTGTAGGTTTTTTCGATAAGAGTGTCTTTGGGATGTGAAAGTTGAGCGATCGATAGAGCGGTGTGTGTATGGATGTTTTAAATTATAATGGAAAGTTTTTGTTGTGTATTGAATTTTATATGTGATGATGTATTGAGGTGCTTTTTTAGATTCATTGATTTGTATGGAGATAAAATGAATTAATACGTATATTATTGTTAGTTATATAACGCGTTTATATTAATATATTCATATGAATTTGTTCAAGTATAATTTTCTAATAAGCCAATGTCCAGAAGTTCGTTGCACCGATTGAAAAAAAAATTGTATTAGAATATTATTCCAGTTGGAATAAAAGGTCAATATTCTCACTACGAATAATTGAATTAATATCGCATTTTAATATGCAATGTGCAAATAATACGTTAATTAATTATAACACATCAATTTAACATCCTCTATTGAAACGTATAATAGCGCATTCTCATTATCCAAAACGGACAATTAAAACGACTCAAAAAAAATCGCCACACGTCGACTAGCTACGTGCATATTTTTGTACCATCATTTTTCAACAGCTGCCTCGCATCTGCCATCGGACAAGTTCGATTTCTAGTACGTAGAAAAAAGTAGTACGTACTCACTTTTTAAAAAGTACTCGCATACTTTTGCTGCAGACCAACTGCCGCTAAGCGTGCGAGTAATCCTTGCCATCCTCGAGACTTTAGTCCAGTTTTATGTGTTTTTTTTACAGTCGATTTTTTGTTTATTTTTAACTTTGGCTGTTACACGTACTCGCTGTTATTGCTGTTATTATCGTCACTGTTATATGTACACGTACTCGGCGAGGGCAGCTGTAATTTTTTAAAACTGTAGCTATTATTAAAAGCGGCACGTGTTTACGAGTACGCCTATCAAATTTGGGATTAAACGTATTTTGATGATTAATTTTTTAATCAACGAATTCTTTAAGATTGTTCAGTCTGAATGAATCTTAACTTCACAGTTAAATATCAATTCAATGAACGCGTGTTTATAAACGGTTTATTTTTTAACTTATAAACGTAACGGTTTCCTATAAGCGATATCATAGAAAATAGATATAAATCAATTATTATTATAATATAATAATAAAAATATGTGAATTTATCATATTTAATATTATGATGAATCTTAACTTCACAGTTAAATATCAATGGACGCGAGTTTATAAACGGTTTATTTTTTAACGTATTGACGTAACGGTTCTCCATAATTGTTATCACAAATAGATAGAAATCGATTATTATTATAATATAATAATAAAAAAAATGTTAATTTATCGTATTTAATATGATATATTATTTAATATATTACAATGATATTTTATGTATGCGTGTATCTTTCGCATTCATCAGATAAATTCAACGTTTAATTATTAGAGATGCTAAAGTAGCGTAATTGATGGCAACACGTCCGCAAAACCGCAACACGCCTCCACTTTGACTCGTAGAGAATTAAAATTATTAAAGATAATATTTATTTGTTGTGAAAGGGAAAAAAATTGCTCACAGAAGAAAGAAAAGAGTAGAAAACAAATAAAGTGCGCAAACGCAAAGAAACGACGCACGAGACCATAAAAGTTCGAAAGCATCCTCCCCGCAAAACCGCAACGAGCATTTCCATTTTTACGGTCATTATGCACATATATTATTTATTTATCGTACTTTTTATATTATATATATGTATGTATATATTGTGTGCGTTTTCAGCGTTCGTGAGCACTTTGAGCCTTTTCCGGCCGGTGCGTGCGTGTCGCCAAGACTTCTATATGGAAAAAATCGGAGGAATATAAAAAACGGTCGAAAATTTGGCAAATTCGGCAAAAATCGGCAGATGAAGTAATCTGGGATGTGTTGAAATGATTTTGACAGATTGTTTCGACGTGTTGAGGGCGTTGTGATGTTTTTATGCTGCAGTTTTGTCGGTGAATTTTTGGGACTTGCACATTTACGTATTTGTATTGGATTTTCTTTGGTGAATTCTAAAAGGTTGGATTTTGATTATTTTGAAATCAAATTTATAAATTGAAGTAATTTAAATTATAAAACATACTTTATTGTTAAATATAAAAATAATTTATTGAAAATAATGAGTCTGATGAAATATGTTGTTTAATTTCATCATATTTTCGCTCAGCATTAATTGTTTTTGACTAATTTGTCGAAATATTTCAATTTTTTTAACATCAATAATCATTATCATATAGGTCATATTATCAACTGATTATCATATCATAAAAAAAATTTCATATACTTTCGAAATTTCGAACATTTTTCACATAAAGGAAAAGTTACTTGAAGACTTGAATACAAATGAACTAAAAAAAAATCTTGTTAAAATTCCTTATTGATAAATCTGAAATCAACTGTACACGATCGTATCTATCTACTAACCCCTCCATTTGTTACTTAACTTCGACGATCAATACAAATCCATAAAAGACTAAATAAATTACTTCGACTTTCTATAAAAATACAATCATATCGCATTCCTCAGACTTCTGCAGCATTATAAAATCCATCAGTACTTTCCATCTTCTATAATACACGGCTTTCGTCTTAGAGACAGATACATACTTACTCCTACAAGAGGCTTTCGCAAAGAATGGACAATGGCAAAGGAGAGTTTTTCCGTTTTTTGCGATTCGGTCCGGAACTTGTTGCGTTATTTACGATCCGCACCGCTAATTACAAAGTCGACTCGCAAAGTGCATTTTTCGAATTGCGAAACGCACGAGAAAAACTCCGTTAATTTTTCTCGCCGGAAATTCTTCGAAAAAGCATTTACGAAATACTCGACTTTACACACTTCCCGAATACTTCGATTTGTTCACCACAATCGTCGGATATATAATAATAAATATTTTCGGCGCTGGTTGTACTTCGGCACTTTGGCGAGTTGGCGCGCCCTAAAAAAGTTTCGCTGAAAAAGTTAGTTAAGAGTCGAACGAGTTACTTATGGGCGCTGAAAAAAAAATCAGGAGCTCCCAAGCGGTTACTCGTTATTAAAAGTTACGCAATAAATTGCACGTTCAGTCGGCGGTGTGCTTTTGACGGGTTTTATGATCGCACTCTTTTCCGATTCGAGCACGGAACATAACGGGTTAAAATATTTTCATGATATTATTTCATTCAATAATATTGGATTTTTTTTTATTTTTCAAAGTTTTTCGTATGATTTATTATATTTTTGATATGTGGAAATATTTTATTGCAAATTGTCCATCATAATCATCGAACAATTCGATTACAAGGAGTGAGACGTAAGTATGCGAAACATGTGCGAATCGTACGAGGAATTCACCGTTGGTCGTTAGCGCGCCTCGTCGTAAATTCAATTTAATGAGATCGACGTCACTTTTCGAGGGCGTCAAAAGGACTCTTAAAAGGAGAATAAAAGTATATATAAAAAAAAATAAAACGTTAACTAAAGCGAAAATAAAACACACACGAGAAGAAACGCGTCCGAAAACGGCACGATCGTCCGTTTTCGGGACACAACAACTCGAGTAGATATTTATGAGGAACTCCATAGAAGAAATCGCATTTTTTCCAACACACGATTGCAAATTGCTTACTTTAACATAACATAAAAGTTTAATTCCGAATCCATCGCATTTTCACATTCCAAATTGAAACAAATCCGATATAATATCTCATTCTCCACAGCGTTTTTTCCGTCGAACCCCAAGGGATGATCTCCTAAAGAGAAACCCGCCCACCCGGGAGAGGGTGTAGTTTGCGAAATGTGTAGTAAAATATTAGGACGTCGTGAAAAATCAATACCGCGACGCGTCCCACCCCATGGTCACCCCCGTTTTTTAGGGGAGGTTTTGTTTTGCGGGAGTTTATGTATGGGTAGATACGGCATCTAGGGTGGGCACATGTCTGCGCACGCCGCCTACCTGATACACTTCTTTTCATCCCCCGTTTGTATGGGGATGGGGGTGGTGTGGGCGAGACGACTCGATGCATTGTCGGTATTCAATTGAGTCGGTCACCTGAGTGTGATATTCAATTTCGGGATGAATTTGTTGAAATTTTGCGCAATTTGTGAGCGGTGATTGCGAGGGAATTGGAAATTCGATTTTGAGTCTGTTTGGGTTCGGTTGGGTTTTTTTTTGATGTGTGATTTTGATAATGATAATGGAATGTTTTTTATCGGTATTGTTGAGGATTTTTTTTATATTTTCAATTCTTTTTTAATAAAAAAAATTATTCTTGACTCATTGTCAGTTTGAATAATTAATTTTGTGTTGAATAATCTCGTAATCTAACCGAATACTGATCATTCTATTTGTCGCTTTATTTCGGTACCATTGGAAGCTCGTTCAAGTAATTGCATGTACTAGCAACAAGCTTGTACTAATTAGTAGTAGCAGCAGCAAGTAAACAACTAGTGAAATATGTTCATTCAAATCATTTCTGAAAATTACTTCTATCAAATAATTTGTATGGAATTATGTATTGTAATATATTTTGAAATTATATCATATGTACATTCTATTATATCATAGAAGAAAGTAACAAAAAGTCACTTTAATTATCATTGCTCAAGAAAATCATTGAAAATTGATTATCTACTCCAGAATCGCCTAAAATGATTTAAATAATAATAATAATTTGAAAAATCTTTATTATCATTATTATTATTATTATTATTATTATTATTATTATTATTATTATTATTATTATTATTATTATTATTATTATTATTATTATTATTATTATAGTAATATTAAGACAGAGTTAATAAATTATACTTAATATACGAATTTTCTGTCAAAAAAAAAAACAGAAAACAAAAAGTTTGTATACTTCAACGATTAAGATATTATTATAATATAATATAATATAAATTTGACAAACACACACACAATTTCAAATAATTTTCACTAACAAACAACACACACAACATCATCATAAATAACAAAAACATACATATAGGTACCTATCGCTCACATAAACTTATGACACATCTAAAAAATTAAAACCAACCACCCGAATTAAAAAAAAATCGCAAAGCCAAAGGTTTTACGACGTTTAATGGCACTAAATTCACTCGCAACGGTCGTAAATGAAACTCACCTCGACCGTTCGAGTTTGGGTCGTCAAAATTTGTCGGCCTGTAATCTACCGCTCTTTATGGCCGCGAAAACATCAAACGCTCCTTAGAATTTTCAGCAAAAGCAGTGGCGGTTCGTTTTTAAGGGAAAGTGCTCCACATACGTTTCTCGTGATAAAAATATCATAATAAATAGCTTTTAAAAAGAAAAGAAATGTTACGGATCCAGTTTACATGCGTTCTGGCGCTCGCAAGTGGTACTGTGTTGACAGTCAGGCAAGATAGACGAAAAAGATCTGTATACTCGTATACAGAAGGTAGCTTTTCGTTGCCTGCTAAAGGTCTCTTTTGGGCAGAAGCACGTCTGCCCAGTCGCATATATTTTCTATACGATTCGAAAAATACACGATATCGTAAATTTTTTTAACATTTCATCTACATATATTTTACAAAGTATACTTAAATTTTCAAATGCTATTGGCGGTCATTGCGATCGCAAAGTGGTCAACGAAGGCGCCGTCTGCTCAGTATTTTCCTCATCTGCCCGCGGGTGGTCATTGTGATTTGCTTAGTGGAGAAGAGTCAGCGATCGATCACAAAGTCTAGCTCATAGACCTGCGTACCGTTGGTCTGACAATGAGAACCTCCTCCGTTGACGTTGGCTCTTATGGTACATGTCCCTTATCGGTACTAACAATAAGTTGGCTCACGAATAAGGTATATAGCCTAGACCCTAAATATTTGATGGGGAGACTTTGTCCTGCAGTGGACCCACAACCGGTCGATAGTGATGATGATAATGATGATGATATGAATGTACTAAAAATATTTTTTCATTTTTCAGGAAAAAAATTAGGGGAGGGGGGCTTTGCACCTGTTTTTGAAGTCACGAGCCACCCCTGGCAAAAAGTATAATTAAAAACGAGTGAAAAGCCCAAAGTCTCTGGATGCGATCTCGAAAGAGATCTTTTATTAAATTTGCGCGATAATTAATTTGGGAACTCGGCTGTTTTTTCAGTTGTTTAATAATGTGTTAAATGTTTGGAATACGCTGTACGTGCAAAATTCGCTCATTAGTCGGTCGCAATAATTGGTATTTTTTTGTTTGCGCGAAATTCCCGCAGCTTAACGAGCGTTTGCAGTGCACTCTTTAATTAACATCATTCCGCAAATTTTCGACGTCACATAAATTATGATATCATTTGTAATATAATAATTAATATATTTTAATTGTAATTAAATTTTGAACATTGATGTTTGTAATTGATTGCATATATTTCATGGAACGGAATATAGATTTTTTTTTGTGGAATTGCTTTGTAATGATTGTAATTATTTATCTTGAAAAATATTATTACGCGTGCAATTAATTTATGTTTCAATAGGGAGAAATAAATTAAACAAATGATTTAATGAGTATTTTTTTTTGTATTTATAAAAAATTGCATTAACACGTCTCTACATATAAATAATCAAAAATTCATCATCGTCATTATTAACATAACATAACATACATTGTTGAATAATTTTTTTAATAAATCATCGGGAGTATCAGATTTTTTTTCATGCAATTAATATAAATATAATATTTTTTTTATAATAGATTATGAAATTTGATTACTGAAAAATAATCAAAATACATAGTCATATATCAAATAGTTCAAAATAAAAAAATTGATCAATTGATCGAACCACTTCTAACATAATTTCAAAAATTTGTGTGCATAAACTCAAAGAATCAAAAATTCATTATTATTATCATAATGTTCATTGTTTAATGTTTTTTTTTATAAATCATCGGGAATATTAAACTTTTTTCTAAATGATGAATATACGTATAATATTTTTCATAATACTTACATATATGCAGAAATTTGAGCAGATACTGAAGATCGTTTTTTTATTAAATAATTTTTGTTTTACTTCAAATTTTAGAAATTTGTACATTTACAAAGATAAATCATTTAATTTTTTTAGTATTGTTTTAAGCTTTGTTTGTTACATACATACAAGGCTCAAACAAGGATAAATAATTTAAAAAATAATCAATCAAATAGAAATACTAAATATCAACATTAAGAACCAGGATTTTTAGGGGAGGGAGCATAACATATCTTCTTATATGCGATATAAATATTCTGTTTTTTTTCAATAAAGTATAATAAATGTGTAAATTCAAAGATTTTAAAGAATTTATGATCGTATGATACTCGTATATCTTGACATAATTCTCATAATAAAGTATAATTTTTAATAATTTTAAAAATATAGGGACCCCCATAGTCTCCCTTATATACTAGATAATTACTAATATAATATAATATTATTTCTTCTACCATCCATCTACGAACTACCACCATAACATCACAAAACCACCATCATCTCAAACCGTCACAATCCAACGGACACCAAAACCCAAAACAACCATCCCCCCATCCCTTGATTGCACCCATGCAAATCAATCCCATAACACACATACACACACACTTTTTCTTCGTCGGTTAAATCTATTAACCCCGCGGTGCGAGAGCTCGCGTACGTGACACATAATAATACGGCGAGCGTGGAATTAACGAACGAATTTGCATGTACCGTGCATAATCGGATCGTGCTTCGGCATAACCAGCAGACGACAAAAGTTACTGCCACGACGTGTTTATAACACTTCGGAGATCTTATCCGAGAGGTGTGCTTATTAAATTTTTTCGATATGGCCGCCGAGAGGAAATTTCGAATTTCGCGCGCATAATGCGGCCGTTCCGTTCCGTTGGCGCGTTTTAATTTGTTTTTATTTTTAGGGGGTTTTTAGGGATGTTGGGTTTATTTTTGATATTTATTGTTTGTTTCTAGATGTATGTGACGCAGATCGTGTATGTTATTAGTCTGTGTATTTGATCCAAACCAATGTGATCTTATTCGATTCAAAACTTCGATCAAATTAAATGAAATTTCCGAAAAAAAAAAACTTACCCAAACTAACTTAATTCAACTTCCAAGGATGTGTATTTATGACTGATCAGGGATGTCATTTGGGGGGGAGGGTATGAGGGGTCATGGGAGGGGCAGTTGCCCCCCTGAAATTTTAAGGTTGGAATAATTTTGAAAAGTGACAAATAATTTTCGAGCTGCCCCCCTTGAAAAAATCTAAAATTACGTCCCTGTGACTGATCCAAATATACATGGACTGTTACATATTATGTTTTATATAAAATATGATATTGTACAAATTGACGAAACTTATGAATAATTAGAGATATGATCTTATTTGATATTATTGTTGAAAATTTTAATAATTATAACAAGTTTTCAATTTTTTTGCTATTTATAATAAAAAAATAATCTGTTTTATTGATATCATGTACAATTTATCAATATAATACATAATAAATTTATTAATTTAAATATATCAAACCCGATTTTTGACACTAATTTTGAAATTTTGTATGAAATAAAATTTTTGAATCTTTATCAAAATTATGTAAATTATCATCACATAATTGGAGGGTTAACTGTATTTATTTTCGCATTCAATATCGATAACACAATGAACACGATAAATTTCCGAGCCCATCAATCGCCCAATCAGTCTTTATTCCACCGCGCATTTTTTCCATCAAAATTTTCAATGAACTTATTTAAAAACCAAACCGAATTGTACAATTTTCACCAGAGTCCGATTACAAAAGCCCCCTATCCTAAAAAAAATTCCATTTCCATATTACGAACGTACACCACGAGGAAACAATGCATGTATCCAGTTAGCTGGCATTGTATCTATGCACGTAGAGGAACACCTTTGTTTCGCAGATGCAACTCGTCTACCGGAGCCTTTGTTCTAGAAAATAACAAAAAAACATACACACACGTACCCATTACTGCCGAAGTCCCAGAATGGAAAAAATCTAAATATAATCGCGCAATATAATGCGACTCGATTTAAATATGCATCTTTCGTACCTGTGTGCGTCGATTTTGTACGGGTTTGTTTTTTGTTCGTACGCATTTGAATATAAATGCAACAGGAAGTTGTATATGTACGGGGTGAGCTTTTTTAATAAGCGCTGCCACAGTCTAATATAACACGTTCGTATTTTTTTCGAATTATGTTGCATGTTTTATTGTTGATGTCGGCGTTTCTTGAGGATTCGAGACGTGTATGGTTCAGTGACGTCGACTTTTTGTTTCGTATTGTGAAAATTATATATCATTATATTATATATGGATCGATTCTTCAATTTGAGTGACTTGTAATATGATTTATAAATAAATTTTGAAATGAGATGATTTTTTGATCGGTTCTTTGAAAGTGCCGTTTATTTTTAATTTTACAGTTAAATTAATAATATTTCTTTTTATTCGACATGAATTGTATATAATTTTAATAACAAAAAAATCGCATAAATATATGCATCTGATTATAAATGACATACCTGAAGAGGACCCTTGAATATTTGCACTTGATTCGACACGCCCCGATGCTAAGCAATAATTTATAGCGCAACCCTATCGAATCTTCAATATTTAATATACAGAAAAAAATAATAATATATTCTCGCAAATAATAATGAACAATGATAAATTCTAGTTAAAACTTAAGCTTTATTACACACATACTTCGCCGCCATTTTTTTTTGGTCGTTCGCAATTAATGGCGGGGGTCTTTGTCCGTTCATTTATTTCACTCAATGAACGAGCCATTAAATTCTGTCGGGACACGACAAAACTGAATGCGGAGACAACATTTTCCGCTTTTTTCCTCATTGTTCATTGTCGTTGGGATGCTTCAGTACGCGCAATATGTTTTCATAATTTTCCGACGACGCGACGCCCTTAACGGCGCACACCCGAAACAAATTATATTCAAAGTGGCCAAAATATATATCCAAATAAAAAATATCTAATAAAAAACGTTTAATAGTCTTTCTAGCAAATTATTTTTACAAAAAAAATTAAAATAAAATAATATTTAATTATATTTTTATGACAATTTATACATACATGATCATTTTTTTCATGATCAATATTGAACCTTTGTATTAACTTTTAACATTATCATTTATCCATTTAAAATTTTTTTCAAAAAAATAAAATCTATTATTTCTAAATTATAATGTTAGGTTTTTGTGCTTTGGCTACAAGACAATTTTTTCTTTGTTCTCAATTTCACAACATCCGTGAAAAATAGAGATCATTTTTATTTTCCGGCGGAACTACTCAGTAATTAATGGACCCCGTATCTGGATCCATTAGCGTTTCACCCTTAAAGACTTCTTAAAAATCTTGATTAATATGGGCTTAACATCAAATGCACTGAAAGCAATTTGCATTAGTACTTACGCAAAAATATAATATAAAAACGTTTTGTATCTATATAAAAATCGAGAATAAAATATAAATTTCAGAAAAATTTTATAACGATTTATTACAATATGAGATATTGATATAATATTTTTAATACATTGTATAGATGTATCGACAACACATCATTCATATGCAAATAGGTTCAAACCTTTCGATTAAGTGCGACTGACTCCTTTTTTTTGTACGAAATTTATTTGCACCAATATCATGAATATTAAACAGCACATTGATACTATTGAACACAACAAAACATTTGTCAATGGTTGACAATAGACCTTAAAAACACACGAAATATGAGATGCGCTTATGTGTAAAATATTGTGTGTTTATGAAACAATTCACACGTTTAAATAATAAAAAGAAAAATCGTTTCCATTTGTTATTTGTCAATCGTTTTGCATATGAATGCATCAGCTATACATCGATGCAATGGATTGCATCCTTTTATATGATATGTTTTTTATATAATCGAATTTTTTTTATATTTTTAAAATACTAAAGATCATTTAATGATAAAAAATATTTTATTCAAAAATTTTAAACCATTTATTTTCTTATACGTATGATTCAATACGTGTTATGATTATATTAAAAAAAAATCGCACGATCCTAAAACTCGTCAGAATTTCAACGCATATCTCTCAAATTTAAAATCGCAAGACTTGCATCTGTCCTTCGGTAACACCATTCGGCCCTTCGCATATAAAAAAGGTTACAAAAAGACATATTTGCATGTCGTATTCCGTCATTGCAGATGCGCGGAAGAAACCCTTCGAACCCGCGGGAGAGGCGCTTATCATGCAAATGGCGCGCAGGACTTTCTCACACCGTCCCACAATGCCGCCACTTTTCTCACATTATCTTTGTTATTGCTGCATAATAATGGCGAAATTATCTTTTCATCTTTTGTGGCCGTGTTTGCTCACAAGACGCCTCCGTGTTGTGTGCCGGGACGTTTTGCATATGCGTTCCCGTTTTTTCGCATGGATATGGTAATATGGATCATCCCTCGGAATCGGCGATATCGGATCGTTTTTCCCATACTATTTTTTTTATTTTGATATTCTGAATATCTGTATGTGTGTTTCGATTGATTTATTAACACTGTGTTGAATTGTTAATGATCGATCGTCCTAACCGTAAAACATTCATATCATTAATAAAGATGTTAATAACGGTTTCCTTTTATCTTCGTATATGAACGTTATTAATACGAAGAAAGCATCAATCAAACGAATGAATAATGCACACGTGGAGTGAATTTTTCAAAAGAATATTAATTTTTGAAATATATTTTTTTTCATATAATGTGTGTATACTTTTTTGATTCGTTGTTCGCGGTATGATTAAAGATCCGTGTCCGTTGCGAGGCTGCTGCTGCCAAGTGCAAGCTAATAAAATAGATGATGAATGATGGTGATCATCAAAGTGTCATCCGGGTTTCTTTCTCCGTATATATTAGTGAAAAACGAGAAAGAAGTCCGCTCTTTCTTCATTCTGTCAACTCGGTATGAGATTAAAGCGACACACCTACTTAAGTCTCGGTGAGCGAATTTTCATATTGGAAAAGTCGAATTAATTTTTCAAATTATATTTGTTTAAAACTATTATATTATTTGCCATAGAATAATTTGATGAGTGGCCACAGAGAGATCGAATCGAAAGAACTTTACTTAGAACTAAAGAATTTTAAGTAGATCGAAACGAAATCAACCAAGAAATTGTATTAAATTTCGAACGAATCTAAAAAAATAAAGAAAAAAAAACTATAATCGGTTTATACGCCTTCTTCGCCTCGGTACACTCCCGAAGGATAAAGGGAGGACTTCGTCGAGGAGCATTAGACATAAAGAGATGGTGGGTATGGGTAATATGGAGGTGAAAACCTAAGGGCACAGGTATTCAACTATAGGCTCACGATTCATATAAAAATCATACGAAGAACAAGTTAAAAAAAATACATGTCTCATCTTTAAAATTGCATTTATTAAATCATCAATTTTAAAAAATAATATCATACAAAATAGATATGTTTTTCAACTGAAAATAAAAGTTTTATATATACAAAAAAAGCTTCGAAGTCATATCGGAACACCCCTGAATTACAGGGTGGCCAAGAAAGATGAACATGTAATATTTCATCGTCGTCTCCATGTACACACTCCCGCCCTTCCCCCCTTGATATGAGGCGGGAGGGGTGGCTACGTGCACCAGCAGAAGCACCAGCTAAAAAAAAGTAAATTGAAAATGGTAAGTAAAGGTGAGCGCCGTTTTTCATTGGAGATGACATGGCGGCGCGCTCCTTTCTTCGCGCGTTTTCCATTTTCGCGGATAATGGTTTATTTCGTACGTTTCGCCCAAATATAGCGTGTTTTGTACGTATACTTATGTTTGTGGGTTATTCTGAAAGTTTTGTAAGGAATAAGTAATGAAAAATGATGTATTATATTATATAAAATTGATGCTCAAAAATAAGATTATTATCAGATTGATTTTGATGCTTATATGTATTAGCGATTTTATTTGTATTGAATGTATTGATTCAAATTAATCACTGAATATGTGAGATGATCTATAGATTGATATTTTATTGATTTGAAAACATTTGGATAATTTCAATGTTCAGTTAATCTCCTTATCACATTAAAAAATCAGTAAATCAGACTATCAAGTAATTCATTTTTCGCATAATTTTATTCTACATTTTTCGAGTTTTAAAACTACGCGGGTTGCTATAGGAATATTTTTTAAGGTATCTGACCGAATTTGGGCTCGGGGAAGCTGTAGTTTTAATTTCTATTAAGTCACAAAATGAATTTTTCGAAAGTGGATTCAGACAGACAGACAGACAGACAGACAAACAAACAAACTTTCATATTTATAATAATATATAGATATATAGATAGATAAAAAAAATCTAAAAAAAATACATCTCAATACTGTTACAACTGTTAGAACAATCTGCGTATGTAACATTAGGACCGAGGAGAAAATTGAAACAATCAAACGCAACTCGGCATATTTTATTTTGGGTACGCTGCGGAGGGTGGGTGGTTGGGTGGAACTGTTGGTATGGAGCAGCACCCGTTGTCGACGAACAAGAGACAAATTGCTTCTTATTGAGATCTCGTCTCGTTTCTTATGCACGCATTGTATTCAAATTATGTTTCGTCTTGCGAGAATGGAGGGCACACGAGCGACATGGGACCAAATGAAAATGCGTGACGTGTATCCTGTTTTTAGCCGAGGGCACTCTTATTTCTGTTCGTGTTATTAGTGCGTAGACAATGTGTGCTTGTGCTGGATTATGTAGTTAACATGTTATGTAGATGGGTTGTTGTGACACATTTTTAATACGGGAAGGAGCTCGAGTGGGAAAGTCAACGGTTGTTTTGGCTTGATATTAGAAAAATGTCGATTGTTTGTTTTGATAATGTTTTCATCAGTTCGGTCGTTCTTTGAAATGTTCGAATCGTAAAAAAACAAAATGTATTGTGTTACGTTTACGATTCAATTCAAACGGATCGAGTCAATATACACGTCGACGGTCAAAAAATTTATAATGCGCAAGTGACTTTTGCAAACAAAAAAATGACCGTTCAGTTTTATTATCGGACTATAAATAAATTTTCAATTATTTTCGTACGGATTTTTTTTTAATGAAAACTTAAAAATATATTAGGGGCAATAAATTGGCACGTAGCGAAACAACAAACCGTAAATTTGCGCCAAAAGCGAAATTTATAATGCGGCTCGGAAACGTAAAAACTCCGTGTGATGCTAACGTATAGAGAATTTTTTAAATACGTCTCTTATTATTTTTACACATTGCTGACGCCGAATAAATTTCATTTATTTATTGTTTCGTTCTCTTTAAAGGAAAATATATAATATCGGAGCGCGGGCTCCATAAAAGTGTATGCGAAATGCGAAAAATGAAAATCTTTATGTGCACGTCTTGCGGATATATAAAAAAGTTATCAGTGAAATGCGAGAAAGAAGTTCGCGTATATAAAAATACATACCGCGCAATAAGGGTGTATAATATTATGTGAGTTTGTCTGTATGTCGCACAAATGTGTAGAACCCTATTTACATACATATGAGGGTGCGACTCACCGAGGGACAGAGTCAGACATAGCCTTTTGTATAAGTAGAGAAAAAGAGAAAATGTACAAAAGAGAATTTCGAAAGCAAAAGCATGCGGAGAAAAGATGTGTGTGTACAGTCGAAGCGGAACGATAATGATAATCTTGCTTCATCTCCGTTCCTCTGATACAACTTTATTTTTATTTTCAATCCAAAAATAAGAACAAAACAACTTTCAAATAAATAAATTTCAAAAATACTCAACACCAAGATCTAAAATGAATAATATCTATATAACATCTGATTAAACTACTGCTCAATTTTAGCAGTACTCAACGACCTTCACATTCAAAATTTAAAAATAAAACCACATGAAACCAAACACATTAGTAGAGCAACTTATGCGTCCGTTTTCCATGTATCGTACGAGAAGATACGTAAAAGAACGACGCGGATATTCGCGTCGAGGAAAAGTTGGTACGGACGCCATATATATCCACCCCAGGGGAGATAGTATGGCGTAGGCAGTGTGCCGGGTAGGTCAGGGGGTGGTGGGTGGCCCAGTGAGTGAGTGGTGGGTGCGTGAGTGTGTGTATGTATGTATATGTGGGGAAGAAGTAATCCCGTTGCTGCAAGAAACCAATTTCTATTCCGAACAAATCCCCAAGCCGCCACTGGCTGCCTACGAAGACACTGCGTCAACGTTTCTTGGCTCTTCTGTTGTTTGGATATTTTTTAAATTGAATTTTTTGGGAATTAGAATGTTTTTCTTTTTAATGTTTGATTGAAAATATATATTTTTTTATTTTATTAATATAATATGATGAAATTGTAGTAATGGATCAATTGATATCCTAATATCTGAAACGGTAATGAATTTAGTTAGAAATTAATATTGAAAAAAATTATTTAAATTGGATTTTCAATCGAATCATAAAAAAAATGTTATTTTTATCTAATCCGCTTTATTTTTTTTTGTTTTGTTGAAAAGTCGACGCAGAAGTCCACGCATTATGCATGGGCTGATGGTACACTGAACCCAAAGCCTTCTCCGGCGTCTATCCATTATTATTACTCTCGTACATCTTTATTTTGTTTTCTGTTTTCTTTTTAACGATTTTTTCCGTTTCTTTTTTCATTTTCACTTTTTTTATTTCACTTTTTCTTTGAGTTCCTGCGAACGGCGAACTCCTTGCATGCGTCGCCGACCGGTAGCTCACTTTAACCGTTTGTCTGCAAACGCCTCTATCTTCAAGGAAATATATTATAGAATATTCTATTGGTGGGAGGGTTTACAGCTTTACGGATAAAGAATTCATTTCGGAAAGCTCCCTTTGTGTGTTTTATGGCCGGATATCTTGCGTGTTTTTGTTGTTTTTCATTTTTTTCCATGCTCTTATATGGACGAATGCGTAGTATCAAATTTGATTAGATATCGAAACGGAGGGTACGTTCTTTTGAACCCATCTCGAAACTCTAATGTGAATACAAATGCAATTGTGCAATGTACTTACCCTAATATTTAACTCTCGCATGAATTAAATTCACAAATGCTAAAACGCACGTCTGTTATGATAATTCATATGTTACTATACATTTTAACTCTTTGAACTTTGAAATTTTTTTCTTAAGATATTCGTGACAAAAATATATTTTTATTATTTGGGTTGGTAAAAAGCATTAATTTTAGACTGAGAGTTTTTTTTTTAATTAAAAATAATAATTTTGGTTCGCTAATCTTGAGACATTGTATAGGATTATTCGTATGATCATCATAGATATTAAATTTGATATTCCATCGTTGTTTTATTATATAAACGTTCATCGATAGAACAGATACTCAAAATGAACAACCAAATAACGAGCGTAATTCGTTTTTTTGCGTCACTTACTTCTTTATGCATCGAAAGCACACTTCAACATTTCGAAGTGTTAACTTAAATAATTGAGATTGACAACGTCACTTGCATCCAGAATACTTAAATGAGGGTTGTTTATTCCTCGAGATTAACGTCTCCCCGTCACGAAGAAAACCGAAGGCTCTACTATAAAAAAAAAATCGCACTCGCCAAATCGGGCGAACAAAACAAATTCCCAATTAAGAGCGAAACGGATGAGGTTCTAGGGCGTTTTGGGGGCATTCGTCGCCCATCCCCCGGATTCTTCGGGTTGTGGGAATTAGAAATTAAGGTTAGTGGTGACAAAGTTGATCAACCCTAGGCGCTTTGTAATTTGGTTCCCTTGTTTGCTGGGACGCCCTTTAATCGAGACGCGGCCGAAATTTGATTGCGCAGCGGGTTGCGGATTAAACAAATTTTAAGGTAAATCGCGTTAAAATATCATCTCGATACACCTTCGGATGGTAATCGAATTATTTATGATTATGGGGTTTATTTTGCATATGAATATGCTGATTTATGTACGTGAAATGTCGATTTTTTATGGTAGAAAAAAATAATTTGTAAATTGTTAATTTTGTTTGATTAAATGTGCTGTTTCGATTGATGATTTATTTTATTGAATTATTGTGATTTTAGTAAATGATAGGTGATTTAAAAGTTTTATTGATCTGATTGTGAGATTATTTAAAAAAAAATTAAATTTTTAATTATTTGGTAAATTTCATTGTCGCTCAAACGTATCAAAACTTTCAATGGAATTTGAACGAATTTTGTAATTTTTTCTAGGATATTATTATGAATATTTGTGATCATTATTATAATAAGGTAACGACGCTAGTGGTGGACTATGCACCTGTAGTTAACTATCTCTCAGAAAAATGTAAAAATTAAGGTTTTTTTAGACAATAATCTATTGGAAAGAGTGTGATAAATGAGCTGTAGTAAGCAACTTATCTATCGCACCTTTTATCATCTTTAAAAACCTTAATTTTTACATTCTTCTGTGAAGTGATCAACTACAGATATACATTTAGTTTACCACTGCTCTCGTTACCTCAGGGTAACGAGATTAATATGATTAATTAACGGTATGATTTAATATTCATTTATATTAAAAAATATCGATAAATTTCACCTACACATTTTAAGAACATGCATCATTCTTGCATCCATCAACTAACCACCCACACATCCTCACAACTCAACAACCAAAAAAACATCATAAAAATCCCCAACTATCAATACATCACATAATCCCAAAAAAACCTAAACAATCCCAATCCACACACAAACAATAGGAAAAAGCGACACACAGCGAATCCGAACGGACGCGCCCCTAGAACCGACATAAGCATTTTCCACCCCCGCGACTTCGAACCCTCCACATCCCTCCTACACACCCATCCTTATCCGGTCCCCGAAACTGGGGCCCTCCCCCACCCCGGTATAATTCTTCCCCTCGCCGTGGGGGACCATCTCGTTACTCCGGCGGTTGATCTGGAACGGCCATGCTGAGGCCCTCCCGCGTATGCCAGAAACCTGCGAAAAAACATAAATATGTGTGCATAGTGAAAAATGGAGTGACTGGTGAGATTCTTTTACTTTCGCTTCGTCCCCTTTCTTCGAGGGGGAGTCCCCGATTTTGAAAGAATTGTTTGAATTTCATATGTCGCTTGCATCCGATAATAAATTTCGTATATCGCAAAACGTGTATTGTATATTGGTCGATGTATATTTTATCCAATCCAGTTTTACCTAATTCAACTCAAAATTTCGATCGAAATAAATGAAATAATCGAAAAAAAAAACCGAACTTAAACCCTAACGATGTGTATTTTATGATCTTATACATGGACTGAAATACACTTGGACTGTAACATGTATAAATTATCAAATTACTAATCATGAGGAATTTTGCAATCGAAAAGTGAACTGAGGTCATTTTATTGAGAATAATCATCTTTCGAATACAAGATGTGTTAAAAAAAATGATACATTCTTCTCTTAATGATAATTATATGTATGTTGCAGACTATGTATATTTGTCTCAACTCAAAATTTCGATTAAAACAAATAAAATTTTCGAAAAAACCCCAATCCGATTTAACCTCCAATCAGGTGTATTTATGACCGATCCAAATATACATACATAGACTGAAATATACTTGGACTGTAACGTACATAGATTATCAAATTACTAATCATAAGGAATTTCGCATATGAATTGTGAACTAACGACATTTTATTGAGAATAATCACTCTTCGAATACATGATGTATTAAAAAGAATGATATGTTCATTATTTAATGATAATTATATGTTTTATACCACAGATCATGTATATTATTATTCCATGTATATTTGAAAAAAAAACATAACCCAATCCAACCTGACGATTTGCATTTATGACTGATCCAAATATACATGGACTGAAATACACTTGGACTGTATAATATATATGTTTTTTTTTATATTTTCACTCTTAACTTTAAATATAATATTATGTGTGTTTACTTAATCGAGGCAGTTACAAATTGGTTTTTTGGCACTATCAAGATGCACGTCTGTTGTAGTGATGTTACTATAATAAAATGCGGTTTTAGCGTAAGAAATCAACGTTGCTGCAGACCGAAACTAATCCCGTATTTAAAAATGAAAAAGTGCGTTTTTTAGTGTGATATTTATTGCGACACAATAATGGAGCGATTGTGTCACAAACAGTTCGAGGGTTCTGTACGCAATGGCATTGTAGTATACCTGCTTTTATTACCGGTGCGTAATTTATTCAAAATTATGCGAGTCGATAATAAACAACTGCTTAGAAGCACAGATCGACGATTAGAACAAACTTTACAACTAAACCGAGACAACGTATAAAAAAATACACGTACTGACCCCTTACCCAGCGATAGCGTTCAACGCCCTAGTTTTTTGTTTATTGTATGGTTTTTTCTTAATATATTTATTTTTTACGGGTGGTAAGCTTCCTTGAAGATATTCATCTAAGCTTGTAAAGGACGGTGAGCATTTCCTGGTCTCTTGAATAGTGTAAATAGAGTGATCAATTCTCGAACATGGATGATTATCGTGCGTGTGCAATTCCAATTTGGTTATCATTTGTACAAGGATGGTTGTTTTTTTTATAAAAAATAAAACCTAAATATTATAATGAAATATTTATGATAATTATCGTAGATGTCAAGTGGTCAACTATCAAGTTTAGTCATCGTAATAACCATATACACATTTCTTACGTATTTTACATATCTGATATCAACGTCATATTAGTAATATTTACGACACATTTAATGATTTTTTGGAAGGTTTGAATTTGTATATTATTATTTACATTGGTACTTTGTTTTCATTATCTTGCACGAGTGGATACAAATGTGAATTTTCGAAACGGTAGTTAATATACAAATTATACTACAAAGTATTTTTTGTATAATATAATATTTTAAAACGAACATTTTAAAAATACGAAATGATTAATTTAACATGCGCCTTATAATTGCACATTCATGCAAATTCATACGTCAATCGATCTTTAAAATTATCAAAAGGATCTGTGTCAACTTTCAAAAAGTCAATTACTTTTGCGTCTCATATTTCTCTTATATTTTTTTCCATTATAATAAATCGACGTACGAAACGAAAATTTTCGCTCGACAATCAGCAGGAAGCACACGTGTGTTAATATACATATAATTAAAATGAACTAACTTAATAAATTTGCTGTGACAAAATAAAATTATAAAAAAAAGGTTGATTCAAAACGTGTACTAGAAAGCAGGTGTCTACTTCGCGCATCGGTTTATACGCATGAATATTAAATTGCTCAGTTCGCAGCAGACTAAAAAAATGCCTTTATTTATAATATTTTCTAAATACATATTATATATATACATATGTATATATATATACATATATATATATATATATATATTATATACAACTTAATATTTAAATATAATGTCAGCATAAATAATTTAAAATACAAAATCATCCATATATAGACGTCACAATACAAAACGATCCACCGAAACTTTTTAACGCCCAAAATTAATTAAGCGAGATCGTTTCATTAATTTCCCACCAATCCGTTAAAAGATATACAACCTCATTTCACATCCGAACTTTATATATGTACAAGAACGATAATTTGCCGCCGTCGCATTAATTAATCGCCTTCCTCGGACCGATAAATATGCATGAAAGAGGCGAAATGGCCGCGTTAAAAAATATATATAAAATAAACGTGTCCAGATGCATTTCGACGATATCGTTTTGTTAGCAGGACATTTGTCACCTGCGATCGCTCCCAATTTATCCTCGAAGGACTAATTATGGATACGGGTACGTACAAAATCGCCGATCGTTCGATAAAATGAACGTCGACGTTTACGATTCTCCAACACGATCTTCATTTCGGGTTTTATATTATTAAAATGGACTTTTGAATGATTGTTTAATATAAAACTTGGAATTTAAGAGTTAATTTGATCGATAGAGTCTGAAATATTAACTGTTTTCTATAAACATTATTAAATATCACAGGCAGAAATCGACTTTTTTATAAAGTGATTTGTGAAAATATAGGATTCGTTTAGTTAGAAAATTTTTGCGATTATAAAAAAAATTATTATAAAAGGGTATAGAATCAAAGGTGATGATTTCACGAGTAATTGATACTTTTAATATTTTTTATTCAAATTTATTCTACAAAAATAAAATATTTTAAAATGTGAACGTAAAAAATCTTAATCGTTAATTTTAATTCGCATAAAAAATATATTCAAAACATAATAAATTTTCTATTATATTTTGAAGATTATGGGATTCTAAACTGAACATTTATTATACGT
This sequence comes from Hydropsyche tenuis, assembly GCA_009617725.1. Lineage (NCBI taxonomy): Eukaryota > Metazoa > Arthropoda > Insecta > Trichoptera > Hydropsychidae > Hydropsyche > Hydropsyche tenuis. Next base: position 658,695 of record VTON01000059.1, on the reverse strand, counting down.
TTCGTTGAGTAAAATATTTGAAAAATATATGGCAGTTTTTTTTTTAATTTAAGAAATTTTATATGTCACCAAATAAAATGTGATCAATGTTTTCGTGTCTCCAATGCGATTTTCGAATATATATTCAACAAAATTTTATAATTCTTCAATTTTTTTGACTGTTTATCAACAAAAACGGATAATGGATTACAAAACATAAATCTTCCTTTGACTAATGACAAAAACGAAAAATTTTGATTCTTCATAACTCGTATTAAACTATACTCATTTACAATTCACATAGCTAAAACCTCAAAAAAAAATTTTATATGAAATTCACAAATATATTATTGAACGAATGAAATAAATCAATAAATTAATGAACTCAAGTATCATCATCAATTAGGGTGAATCCCCATGATCAATATTATATAAGCACAACCTAACTTACGCTCGTACTTACGATCAAAAAATATTTCTATGAATTTTCCCCCTCAACATCCCAAATACTCATCATTCTTGCTTCAAACGATGATTTTATCAAACCCATTCACTATAAAAATCGAAAAAAAGTCACGTTAACAATTCAAAAAAATATCAAAACACCGTATTCGCGAATCAACCGATTCCCCCTTCAAAAAAACGCAATGCATCGGCACGCAGAATAAAACAACGAATTCGACAATCTTATCCAGCGATCTCGTTTGTTTATCGCCGTGGCGAATAATGTAAATCAATCGTTCGGTAATTGTTGCATCGTACAAGAAGTGCATAAACGAATCGGCGAAGGGTCAATTATGCATTCCGGACGCAGTTCGATTCCTCGCACTTATTATGGGCGATAAAAGGTAATGCGATTTGTGGTTGTTGCGAAATTTCAACGATCGCGCAATATTTAGTAGATGTTCGAAAATTGCTCGGCGTACAAGAATCGGAAAATTGTTCGCGGAATTTTAGAAATGCTTTCGATGTTCCGAAGAAGATTGCTCCGGGCGAAGAACGGCGGTTTTCGAATAGGACGTGATGTTTTGAATTGAAAAAAATGGTTTTTTATCAGAAATATTTGTCTTTTAGGACGTATTATATAATCACAATCATAAACCAAGATCCGAAGTTTATCTAAAAGCGTCAATTTTGTTTTCGCCTTAGCGTTTTTATCGAAACACTATCTCGGCGTTTTAATGACTTACGTGTGAGCACACTATCATTTATCAACGAATAAATTAAGCGAATAAATTTTCGACTAACTCCCCGGAGCGCGATCGTTTTTTCGATTCTTTTTATATTAATTTTATTACGCGAAGCTTTCTTGCGTGTATACAATATAATAATAATTCCCAATAAATTTAACAATGTACACTTTTTTACATAGCACAATAATTTTTCGCCTCTGCGTACGATATTTATCGTCATCGACTTTTTTCCGTCCGTTTTTGGTTAAACGTCGTAATTCCGAAGTGTGCTTTCGATGGTTATCGAAAAATATGTAAATGCACCACCGAAAACGAGGAAGAACTGTAACTATCGAAATATACAGAGAGAAAGTCGTAAAGTTTTATAGTCGGTCGTGTGCAAGGTGCGTGTTAAAAATTTTATGTCTCAATTCGGGGCACCGAAAATCGTTGTTAGGCAAAATATCTCGTATGTGCAATATAAACTTATAAAACGGTTCCCGACAGATACAAAAGAGAATAGCACCTTTTTCGTAATAAAAAATTTGGGAATTTTCACACTAGTTCTCGATAACTTTTTTCAATTAGGCGGTCGTAAAGATGTCTGGTTGTAAATTTCGTGTACGATTTCCATCAGTTGGCTCCGAGCTGTTTTGCAGTCTAGGCTTGTATGTAATATTCGTGATCTTAAGTAAGAATTTGATAGTCATAAAAATATGAAAAAACGTAAATATATGTCCGCCATAAATCGTATGATCGATATTCGAAGTGTATACTTAAAACGCGTACGTTTTATTGAAGCCGTATAAAAAAAAATGATCCATTTTCTAATACAGCATAAATTTTCTCAGATTCAAATTTATGTCATCCTGCAATTAAGACATCGTGTTAATTTTTCCGAAACGATTTATCATTTTTTATTATTTATTATCGATCTATAAGTGTCCGCTTTTTTCTATTTCAAAAATTACAGCATTTTTTCAATTTATAGGGAATAAATTTCGCTTCGACCATTTCCAAAGCCGAGTAGCACATAAACGACACTAACAATTTATTCTTTGATTAGTCGGCTCCATATACGTCGAAATTTATTTTTATTGCACCGGCTCGATAACAAACGTCCGTTTAATTAACACACATATATTCCGTATAAACCGCTCATTGTCATGTGATACGTAAATTTTTCCAAAGTCATAATTATCAAACCCAAAAAGAGAACGTTAGTTATTCCTTTTATATGAGTGCTCGGCGAAGAAACTCGTAATAATTGTCAAATAAATTCTTACGATTGTTTGACTAACGCGCGTAAAATATTATGTGTATAAAAAAAACTTTCTTTATGGAAATTTATACGATCGTAAATCCGCAATCATAGAACGTTTATGACAATCAAAATTTGACACGGCTAAGTGAGAAATGCTGTTATTCCTTCGCTTATGGGAAACGTTAAGATACGGTTTTTATCGAAGGCGGAAGATTTGCATACAGATGATCTCATGGTTCGTTCGAGAAATTGCACGATATGTTCGTATTGATAAGTAAATATCCACTGAAACTTTCAATTTACATACGTATAGTCTGGATACATCGAAAAATTTAACTCAAGAAGATTAGAAAAGCGAATGGAAACAAACTACATAAGTACTGAGTGGGAGACGTTGATGAGCAAAGTTACTTTCTATATACTATTTTATAAAAAAAATTATCTCACATTTATTTACATTTCACTTCCTCATTGAATTATTAGTGATCACTAAAATAGGAAATCTTCAAAAATGACAGTCGTGACGTTTTTGTCCTCATTAAAATTAATTGGTCGTAGGGTTTGTTTCGAGGGCCTCTTTATGCCGAAAATCTCAAGATAATACGGTGGAAACGAAAGACGAAGGGATGTCTTTTATATAAAAAATAGATACGTTATTACGCATATTGAAATTACAACTTCGATGTATTCGTTATTTATGTGCAATTATTAAACGAGTCGATTGTTCGGAATATGTACCCTCAGACAAGAAAGAAACTTCTTTTGAACTCGCCCTTAAATAGTACAGCCTCGGGGGATAAAATAATAAGGCGGTTATTCTTTCATATTACACACTCTTCTATATCGCTTTTTTCTATTTTAATATTAATAATATTGTTTCAACGGTATAATAATGTCGTCTTAGTGCGCGTCCAATGCGTGACAGCTGCCGCTTTCCATGTTTCAAATATTAAAGGGAAGAAAAAAAACACGTTTTTATTATTTCGAAATAGTATGAAAATCGCTCGGAGGCTTTCGGGAACTGTTATTTTTGACAATAAAGCTTTCTTGGTACATTCTGTATAAAGTGTACGTGTAAGAGCCGTTTTGCCTGCGGTCAAAGCGATTCATTAGGCAAATGACCGCCGTGTTCGAAGCATTCGATCGACAATATTAATTTAAATTTAAGATCGATAGTAGACACTTAATAAAATATAAAAAAACACGCATGCATATTTCGAATTAATTCCATTAATATATTCTGATTTATAACCGATGGTTTCTATAAAAAAATACATAGTAGCTTCATTTTTTTAATTTGGATCAATCCGAAATAAAACATTTTCGATTCAAAATGTTGAGTATTAAACGTTCTTCCACTTCAGGTAACGGTATATCCGTATGGGAAACTATGCATGTAAATCAAGCCCATCGATGGCAGTGTGGCCCAAAAATATCGAAATTATTTATTATTTATTGGACCCCTGTACTACTGCCACTTATGTAGAAATCATCATATTTCGGGGTCACGATTGAGGAGGTCCGCAGATAACTGGAAAACAACAATAATTGGTCTTTTTTCAATATATTGGTCAAAATACGTAGATTGCCTGTCCATGTCCAATTTATGAGCGAGTTCGGAAGATATTTATGAATAGATTCTACTAGTTTTTTTTAATTTCTTTTTTTTAAGATCGGAGGCTCGATCGGTAGTGTGTATTGTATAATTATTTACAGAATTTATTACAGTCAAAATATAAGTTTCGATTAATGACCAACTTCCCATTTTCACAGATCGTTCTTCAAAAATTTCGGTGAATCAGAATTTTTACTAAAAGCGCCGAGTGAGTTCACAAAATATCTGCGTGTGTGATGAAATGTTTAAAGCAATAACAATTTATCTTTTCTAGAAACGGTCTCATTATAGAACAACTAGCGCTAGACATGCAAAGAAGAAGAGTTAAAGTTACGACCTGTGAGTGTTGCCTCGTAAATTTTATGATTTAATACTCATTTCTTATACAAAAGCCGTGCTTTATCTTTAATATACTCTTTTTTTATCAAATTCTAGTGAGAAACTAGTATAAAATAGTATACACGATGGTCGTAAAACTAAAACAATCTTATTTAGAATATAAATTGAATATATAAGATACCATTTTCGATTCTTATACGATAAAAGAATCGCAAAGTCTATGTAAAAATTTATATAAAGTCGCCCCTGCTCACAAGAGTTTCCCGTTATCAGATAAGCGCAAGCGTTCAAATCTCCCTTAAATAGGGCAAAAACACACGAAACGAGCCCTTTATCGTGAGCCTTTAATTTTAAAAATAAACAGTCGAGGAGGTGAGCTTTCACGCTTCTTAAGTGCCGAATCGATACGCGTCGCCACATTATGCAAATTTTTCGCTGTCGTTCGTACGTGATCGAACCTACTAAAATGATTGAAAAATATTACGATTTTGAACGAATTTTTTATAGTTAAACTCATTGAGATTCTGCTTCGATTTTCGAAATATAATTCGACTCTGTTATGATATGAATAAATGCGCGTTTCGAAATCAATTTGAGGGTATATGTAAAAAACGTGGTGTTTTTTTTGTTTTAGAAAATATGGCTTCGCTTCCATTTGATTTTTGGCTTCGTTTCTCGTACGTATACATATGCCCGAGTCTAGAGAGAAACGAGAGAAATAGAAATGAGTTTTCGATAAAATCTGACGTCAAAGAATTTCCTCGGAAGTCGGAAGGGTACGGCGAATCGTATTCGCAAACCTTAAGCCATTACGGCCAACTGTATACAAATACGAAACGACTCCGTGGATAAGAAGTTGAATTTTTCTTATCGAAAAAGTCGAGTATATTATTTTAAAATTCAATAAATGTCCTTCATAGTATATAAAATAAAAAAAATATATGTTTTCATAAAAATAATCATTTCGATTCTATAATATAATAATAACTTTTGAAATGGGAAATGAAGGGCGATGAATCGATTTGATCCTCAAAATTTTATTGAAATTATTATTTTTTTTATTTTTTTTTATTTTAAGATAAAATTAGACAAATATACAAATCAAGAGTGATGATCTTAGAAAAGAAGAAACTTGTGTGTGAGTCGAACCGTTGTGTGTACTACGGGAGCCCCCGAGTTATTCGCCAGAATGATTGCGTTCCTTAAATTGGGTCCTATTCAGATTTTTAGAGATTTTTTTCCTCTATATGCGGATATATATTCAGGTACACGAGGCCATCCTATTATATCACATCGGAAGAGGCTACGTTTTTCATTTTTTTCACCCGTTTTTTATGTATGTATTTCGGTACAAGGAATGCTTCCGTTCTTCAATATATTATACGTTGCGAGGGTTAATTCAAAGGCGCGTCTCTGTGCGCGAAATGTTTGTAGGAAAGTAGAAGGAATGTGAACGTTCCGGAAAATCGGGAACGGAATAATTGGATTTTTTCTTTCGGGGCTTCCACGGATGGATGCGTGTCCTCCTATTTCACTTTTATTGTTCTATTTGTTCGAAATAAATCCGAGTAAATTCTCTTCTTCGGATTCGTTTCGAATAGATACGGGGCTCGTGAAAGAAACTTTATGTTTGAATGAATGTTTGTAATTGAAATATCCTTTGTAGGGATAAACACAATTCGTTTTTTTTATATTGATAAAAATATTCAGTAATTCTTATCGATTGAAAATGAACATTTTTTTATGATCGATCATACGATGAGTACTTTCGAATCAATGGCGAGTATAGAGGGTGGTTCAAATTGAGATGAATCGAATAAATATTGAATAAAGAGTAGTGCGCACGCGCAAAAGCACATAATCCGCTTTGCCTTAACGCGTTTAGGCTTCGAGTTTTCCGGTGGCGCTTTTCCGCCCGCCCAGACGACCGAATAAAATAAAATGAAAAAAGGAACCGGGAAAATAAAAAAGAAAAGCTCTCTTGGCTGGCTGATCGAATTTTCGCCACGTTTCTATCCCATTCGCTCTAAACATATTATTTTCCGACCAACCGACGGGGCCAAGACGCGATAAATGCGTTTTCCGTTTTTGTAGCGAACGTACTCTTTTTTCCCTAAAATTTCTTTTTTAAGAATTATGAAGTTTATTATATAGAAAATAAATTACTTTTGTATGATAAATAAATTTCGCGATGTCTCGATTAATTCGTCAACATGCACGTCTTCACGATTAATTTCTTTCGATTTTTTTATACAAAGTTTCAACGACGTATACGTGACCACATTAAACTTTTACACAATTTCAACATCCATTACCGCACGTAGGCCAATTTCCTCAACATTCTTAATATCGAAACTTAAAGATAGTTTCCGCACGGAATACGGCCCGAAATTTATTCACGACGATGAGTGAAATATAACGATACCATAACGGAAGCTCATCCATTCCCCGAAGGGAGTTGGGATATATGGGATGAGACAGGAGCACACCCTGATGACTTCCGTGACATTTTTCGTACACTTTCGGCGTCACAGCTCCTTTGTGCTTGCCACCCTGGCAATCCCGCACCCGAGCCCAAGAATATACCACACCCTTAAATATATGTGATGAGGTATACATATGTGGATGTGATATACGAAATGTATAGAATCAAAACTCGCTATTTTGATATGGATTTTGTATTATTTTGTTGTGGAGCAGACTGAACTGTGTAGTAAAAGTGAAACTTTCATAGAAAAATTTCAATTTATTTTTGGTTTAGTTACATATTTTATATTGAATCGATCATTAAGTTAAGATAATAGTATATGTAAGTTGATGATCGTTTGATAAAAAAATATTTTCTTTGAGAGTTGTGTTATAATAATTTTATTATAGTGATACAAGAAAAATGTTGTTGTTTTTTTTTTGGTTTATTCAAAAAAAACCTTGTTCTGTAGTAAATGTTGTTTTAGCATAATGATAATTATGAAATTAACTTTCTCAGTAAATAATGCATCAAATAATAAAAAAATCGATACATTTTGATCAATCTACTATTCTGAAACATTTGTAAATTTTAAACTAAAATTTTTTAACAGAAAATAATACAAGAATATGTTTTTCAAAAACTATTTATTCAACATTAAAAACAATACAAATATAAACAGAATATATTTCAGCTATATTTTAGATTTTTATAATTTTTTTTCGTTAACTTTTGCGGTTTTACATCATTGCAAAACAAAGATATCATTCCTATTCCAGATATCGTCACTGTAATTATTCATCAATTATTTCCACTTTATACATTCCAAATTATATTATATTAAAAACTCAAGAATGCCCAATACTATCAAGCATCTTTTTCTACAAAATGGTGGATTTTGAATCTTCACCCTCTCATACATAAAACGAATATGTGAAAGCGTGCACGTATTACACAGGCGCCGATTTGTCTTTTCGCCGAAAGAGAGTGGCGCGTCAAAGGAAAATGAGGAAAAATATTTAGAAAACGAACGACCCGCGTGACATTTATTGGGCAATCGTGAAGGTTCAGCTTTTCATATACGCATAATAAATATTTGCCCGAGAAAATTATGGTGAACGGATGGAATGGGAGAGTGATTTTTAAGGGTGGTGGTGAAAGTGGGCGGGCGCCATACATTTTCATAAACGCGAGCTTTTCTGAAATATGCTTCATATTTGTGAACTTGGTCAACTTTTATATTCATATTTTCGTGATATTAAAACTATAGAGTTTAATAAATTCGAATTATGAACGGTCAATTATGCAAGTAACTGATTATACCTTTAAATTCTTGGGAGTATTATGTTTTAGGTTTTACTGGAAAAACCTGATTTCGCATTCGAGTTTTCCGTTGTTATTAGACGTTGGTGGATGTGCGAGAGTTTGTCAAATGCGTGAATATCGTTTATAGACAATTAGAAAAAAGAAAGTTTCTTGATTTGCTCAGCATGAGGTCGCTATCTTTAGTTCTTTGTTACTTTGCGATTTTCCGTTTAGTGAACGCGCTCCCTCGAGCATTCACTATTGCCTCCTGTGGAGTGTTTTATGTTCTTGGCATCTGTTTTATGTGCGTATTCATTTTGAACATGTAAGAGAAATCATTATTTTCCGTTTTAGAATTTGATTCAATTTAAAATTTCAGCCGATCCAAAATTACATCGTAAAAATTTTTATATTTAAATTTAGTATAATCGAGATTTTTCGTATCAACTTTGTATAATTAGAATAATTTCTGTATTAAAACATTTATCGGAAATCTCTGAATAATTTGTGAGCAATTTTTCACACATTTAATTACATATTTGCTTACAACGCAAGTTCAAAAAACTACGGCAATATATAATTAAAGTATTGATTTTGAAAACGATACGATTGTATTTTTAGAAAATGACTCATTTGAATATCAGTCGTTGACCGATTTAAAATTAAACAATCCTTCCACGTGACAATTCAATTAAATTTATATATAAAGAAGACTCTTTCATCGGACCGCGGAAAACTCGCAATCCAATCTGAAGTTGATCTTTTTTTCCACAAACGAATATGAATTTCAATTAGGGACACGACACTAAACGACCAACAACGATATTCGTTTTATACACATTGTGTGTATGTGTATATTAAAATCTTTGTATGGAAACGATCCACCCGCCTTCGTAGCGGATAATTGCTTTCCAGTTTCTTGTCCCGCGCTTCATAGGTGCGCAACTTTGTACCCGCGGGCACTTGAATACCAAAAAATTAAGTATTTACAGATTTTTTTCAAATTTTTTATTATAGATTTTATCGATTTGATATGCTTTTTATTGAAATATTTTATTTTTTATAACAAATATTGAATGAAACAAATTTTTATTTAGGGTTCAATTAAAATTGGGCAAGTTTCTTTTTTATTTTATGCGTTGTTTGTAAAAATGCTTATTTTGTGTACGACGCAAAAAAGTTCTGTAGGAACAGTATTATAATAGTGATAATAATTGAAATTTATTTATATAAATAAAAGTACAAGCAAAAAATATAGTGGAATTCCATTTTTTTTATTTTTTTCATGAAAAATTTTTCTTCTTTCGTTTCATTATCTTCGTTTTCTCACCCCTTCAATTATTTTTAATGGTTAGGTTAGGTTGAGTTCGATTTTTTTTATTTTTAAGTTTTGATTATCATCAACAAAATTAAAATTTCTTTAGGTTAAAAGAAAGGCAATGAAAACGAAGTTTAAATTTAGAATAATGAAGACGTTTAGTTTTGAAAAATATCAACAAAACGCCATCCTACTATATTGTTTGCATATGACGCAAAACTGTGAACTAAAAAATTACAAAAACGATACGTAAAATACATAATACAATTATAATATTAAGGCAGCTTAATATTTTTAAAGAATATTCTATTTAAATACAAATCCTGAATATTTAAATTTTTTCAACATATACGAAAATCGCTTCAAACACCACATTGAATACCTCTGCCATACGTATTCTACTTTTTCACAAAAAAAAGCGAAATAAAACAAAAAGATATATATACACACAAAAAGCGTACATATCCGCGAGAGTCGTCTCCAATTACCTTTTATCCGAGCGCAGTTTTTTCCCTAAAAAAAAAAGAAATATTCCTTTTTTTCGTCAATAATTATGCGTCGCAAAGGGCATCTCGTGTCTAACGATTTCTTTGAGAACAATATCTGCGCCATCTACAACCGCCGCCATGTCGTCCCCTTGCACAGTTCGTCATGGGGATGGTTCATGGGGATGGTCCTGTGGGTGGGTTCATGGAATGGGACAGGGGTGGACTCAGAGGTGGGTTCCGAAGGGTGAGTTTCGGGGGGCGGAAAGAGCACGTGGGGATACCGAGTGTGGGTGTACACATAATATAGGAAAATGACTTCCATTTTGACTTCAATGTGGACATATACATTTTTTTCTCGTCTATGAAAACGAGCGATTTTTTCTTTTTTTTTTTCGACAGGGGTGGGTGGGTGCTAGCGACACAGACGCCGCGCTGTGAATGAGAATTTTTCACCCCCGAAATTGTGCTGCGTCAAATATTTCACCGTAAACAAGTCGGTTTAATATCGCTGATGTATGATATACGCGTTTTTTCTTCTTTTTCATATATTTTCAGTGCGTACAAGAGGGGGTGTGGGTTTTTTCGGCGTCGTGAAAGGAGCTCTTTGCGTTGAAAAGTCAGCAGCGAAATGTTAAATGAGAATTCGTCATATATTCTTGACTAATAAGTACACATCTGTTATGATTTATTTGTTCTTTTAGATTCGAGAGTTCTTTGATTTTCGACACTATTCAAAATGTCACGATTATGTTGAAACGATATGAAAAATACTTTACAATAAGATACAAAATTGAAGATTTTTTTAAATTCTATACAAAAATATATATTCTTTAGAAATAAAACGGTTCTTAAATAAAATATTTCATTGTCGATAGAGCCGGTTAATGAGGACGAATGGTGACATGAGTGTGGTGAGGGAATGGAGGTGCGTCCCTCTGCTCACGTTATATATTTTAATAAACCAGCTCGTCCCTACACAATATATTATCTACATACACAATCTACGAGTTCTCCGCGAAGAAAACACAATATGCATTAAAGAAATAAACGACATTTTCAGGGGAGGGTAGCGAAAGTATTACGGGGCGTAGGAAGCGATTCGCGAACGCTACGAACGCCCAAACGAAAGCTCTCGTTTCAGAATATTTTTATATATTGAATTTATAAATATGACTCTTCTGAATCATATAAATTGAATTGAATATATATTTCAGATGATATCATTAATTAAAAAATGATAAATTTGTTCAAATGTATGAATGAAATTTGTAGGGGAGTGTTCAAAATAAATTTTGTATAGATCGGTTTTTTTCGTTGTTTTTCTCTTTGAGTGGGTGTACTTCAAGCACGTTAAAAGTGAACGCACGGTTAGGAGCATAAATGATGCAAAAATGTCTTAAAATAAGGCAATGAAAAATGATAAAATTCAGTCAACCGCGAACGTTATTTACTGTGGATATACGCATCCACCTCTACAGCCATCATCTATCTACCGTCATCATCTTCCGCAAGAAGAAGCAGAAACCACCTCACGTGAAGCCGAAGGGCTTAGGCTTAAGTTCCTCATCTATTTGAATGAATATTTCAACGAAAGCAATATTTTTTTAGAAAAAAGGTGACGGGATATTTTTCATCTTGTATGCAGAAATTGTGTTTGGTGAGTCAAATCTAGTAGATTATCTAGATTGAAAAATTATATCGTTTGATAAAAACAATACGTGTTTTTTATGAGTGTGAATGTTCTTGTTTTTTATATGGAATAACCGCGATTTTTTTGGTACACTAAAAATATTATAATTAAATTCGAATTTGGATAATAAACAAATATGATTCAAAACATTATAATCGCGTAAATTATCGTATGCAAAATAAATTTTTTTCCATACAAAAAAACTCAATTTGACGGCGCAACTTTTCCGACGGCAAGTGAAAACGTAAAGCGCCGACGGGACGAAAATAACGCAATTTCTTCCGAAAAAAAAAATTTAAAATACACTTAAAAAAATGTTACAACCCAAAATAAAAATCAGCAATCAAATCAAAAGCCATAACACAATATATCAAACCGAAAACCACGAACAAAACCAAAACAAACCCAAAGTTCGTTGAACCCCCGAATTATTCAAATGCCATATCGATCATCCGACTATGACCTACAAACCCTAATTACCCTCAGTCTGGGTGTCTTTCTTCGCAGCCCTGATTAAAATTCACACCACCCGATGAGACTTCTGTTGAGCCACCCCCTAAAGCCACCCCATCCATGAGCCACCCCTCAAATTACTCTATATACACAATTAAATTGTTAAATTACAACGAACGAGGCGTTCGCGCGAACAAAGACCGACAACTGCCGCCTATTATTAAGGCTATTCTTGGCTTTTCTCGAATCGCACTCTTTCATTATACTGCCACAAGTCTTATCCATAATTTATCAAAGCTTATATTATTATTATTTTTTTGTACTAGAATAATTTTTTTATATAAAATTGATATATATTGATAAATGAATAATATAATATTTCATGCTTTCAATTATGTTAATTTTTTTGATTAAAATTTATGTATTCTTTTGATGATGGGCATGTTTATTTTTTATTGTGATTCAAACAATGAGTTAATTAATCATTAGCATGACTATTATACGATATATTGCAATTTTGGTTTCCGTCGGATGTTTGCGATATCGTCGAATGTCGCTATAAATTGTGTAAAAAAATTATGCTTGCATTTTTTGATTAAATCTGATTAAAATGCGTAAAACTTACACGTGCCTTTAAAAAATATCGTAATATATCAACCAAATTGTATTTTAACGCATCAATCAGAATAATATACTGCTGAAACGGAAAAATAATGCAAATTTATTCAACGAAGTTATCATTATAATCATATCAATGCGTATCTATATTATTTTAAGTATGAAAGTTTGTTTTTTTGCGAAAATAATTAAAATTATGAAGGACCCTGAATTTTAGCTTTTATTGTTTCTAATGATAAGATTGGTATTGTATAACATTCAAAATTTTAATGATGAAACATTAATTTTAATTGTATATGATATTGTGTGATCTAATATACACATTTTATTGAAATTTATTGATAAAATAAATTGCGTGGCACTCTCGCGCGTTTAAAAGCAAAAAAAAATCGACTTTCAATTATTATCAATTTTATTAAATTTGAATTATTAAGTCCGGATTTCCATTTGAATCGAATAATTTAAGTGGCAAATTTCATAATGAACATAAGAATGAGTTTAAAGATACAAAAATATTTAAGCATGAACACATCCGCATGTACGTTTATTACATCCTTTTATTTCTATAACGATCAATTCTAACACTCCCATAGAATTTTTTCTTCAAAAAATAAAAATTTACAACCAAACCAAATTCCAAAAATACAAATTACACATTATCCCCATTTGAGCTATATCAACACGATGTTCCAAGAGCGTCCCGCGTTAATCAAGACGCGCATTAAGAAAAACACCATCCCTCTCGCACCCGGAAATGAACCCGATCCACCCCTCTCACTCCCCCCCCCCCCCAAAATCCCTCCCCGGCCCACGGAGGCTTTCATTTCACGACCTGCCTCAACAATTACCTAATTTGGCAGTCTCAGCTTCGCTTCATTTACACAATCTCAACGCGGGGGCGGGGCTAATTGCGCGCCCCTCATTAATCTTCGGGGTCGACGAGCCTTTGGCACAGAAAAAAAGAAGAAAACTTGACCCCGAAAGTGGAAACTGGAGCATTTCAAAATTAAAATCGATTTTTATTTAATTTTTCCGTGTTTGTTTCGTCGAGTTTGGAGTCGTTGAACCGGGCGGTGAAGGGTTGTTGCGTGCGTTCGAAATGTCTTTTGATTTTGATGATTTTTTTTCATTTGATTGATTGATTTTAAATTTCAATATATACATCATTAATATTGATCTTATAATATATATATTATATTATTTTTAATACAAATATATTAATAATTTAAATTCAAAATGATACTTTAAAAAATCGACATAAAAAAAAATATTGAACCAAAATCTATTATAAATCATATTACATTTAAATTTTCAACTCTTTTAACATCGATACCGTTAACCACATAGCATGTTAATATTTGAGAATCTTTTGAGTCTTCGTAGCAACACTTAACGATGGCAAATAAAATTAAATAGAGAGGCGCATCGGGAAGAGAGCGCTCTTATTATGCGGTCGTTGTTGGTCGGCAACGTTCCGACAGTTTGCTCATTCGTTCGCTTTAACCGCTCATAATTATTTTAGTCTCGCCTCTCGGTTAACTCGACGAGGGATATTTACTATGCAAATTTTCAGAAAACCCCGAAAACGAATTAGAAACGTCGGAAAATGGGCAGTTTTGCCGGCCGCAAACGCGCGGACGATGCACGAAAACATATGGATCTGTTTAAGCAAATTTTCTGAAATGAGAATGAAAATATTTGTATTATTAAAGTGATTATCTAAAATAAGTAAATTTTATGTAATGATACTCGAAATTATTATTTTTTTTGTTAAAACAAAGCAAAACCTTAATGTTTAAGTTAAGACTAAAGTTTTGCTTTAACAAATGTGATTCGTATAAGCATCAATATGATTCTTTTCTTGAACCAAATGGATTTTAAATAATTTTTAAGATAGTTTCTTGATAAAATATGTATGTGAGTTCTTTGATTTTGATAATATATGTTTAAAAAAATATTAATTAATTGTATTATTTGGTTCATTTGATTTCATCAGTGGAAGTCCCCGTATTTTCCAACTCAGGTATCTGCTTGCGAAAAGAACTTAAGTCTAATAAGTATTTAAGGTGTTTGCTCGTCGTCTTCGTTTATAAATTTTGCTCATCCTTCCCCTTTTAATCCATAAGCAGCAGATGGTGAAATTTGCAAGGAAAACCTTCGTTGGAACGGCATCTAAAAAGTACGTTCAATACCTCGACGTGTTTACTTTGGAAAATTCCTTGTAGACCGACTGTTCAATGCGGAATCCATCTTAATACGGCTACTTAAGGATATTAAAATCTAAGTCGAGCAGCCGACGCGGCTTGTAAAAAGGAAAATTAATATTCGATTCGCCTTTTCGAACGAGGAAAATTGTCCGATGACAAAACGAGCAAAAATACCCCACCACATTGAGACAGGTCGGGGATTTTCATTAAATAATTGAATTTCGGCGGTCCGCAGTGATTTTCATTGGCCGTTGAAGAGATGAAATGTTTTTTTTTCAGCCATGCTTTCGTTTAATGGATAATTATCGCCGTTCTTGTCGTTGCTCTTTCCTCTGGTGTTTTTTTTAAATTTAGACTCGGAGCGGGAAAGTTTTTCTTGGGAGATTTTTTTATGTTCGGGACTAAGATGAAACAGCGGCCGCAGGTCAAAATGGAAAATGCGGGCATTGCCCCTGCCAATTTTCACTCTTTTTCATTCGTAGACATTTTACGTGAATACATTTGTCATTTTTATATATTTTCACAATATTTTTATTCGTTTCAGACGGCGAGAAATTTCAAACTAATGAATATAAAGGGTACACTTTTATCGACGCGATTTAGATATGTATTGATGATAATAAAAATCAACCCCAATTTTTCAATTAAGTTTTCTAATTTAAACATAGAATCATCTTATGCATATACTAATTATAATTTTATGTATTATGGAGAAAATTTTAAGACGTTTGTGCAATATTGGAAGTGAAACTTTATCATAAATTTTTCATAATTTATCAACCTTTCGTTTTTCTTGAATCTTTCTGTTACTCTTTTACATCATCAAATATATAAAAGTTATTATTACAACGTCGATCTCTTTATAAGTTACTATACTACAAAACACTCAAATAAAAATCTGTATTTATAATGTTAAATTTATCAACAATAATAATTATTATCATGAAAATATTATATAAAGATAAAATCTTTTAATATTTTCGATAATATATATACCAAAGGTGAACCTTTATAAGCGTAAACAAGAATGTGTATGTTGCTCACGTATTTTTGTATGCTCATTATAATGTTTATTGAGGAGCCTCATCCTAATAATAATTTTTTTTCACTTCAAAAACAAACTAAACTTGAATTGATAATAAAATCTAGTCAAACGCTAAAAAATTATATATTTTTTTATTTTCACCATAGTTTAACATAAATAAAATACGCTCAACATGTCCACTGTGCCATCGGGCCATCATTAAACAAATAAAGTAGGCGTCGAGACGCTTTTAATTCGTCCCCGCAGACATGTCCCCCCTCATTACAATCGCGGTCATCGCCGACGTACTTATTACGCATTATTGTCGTTTCGCTACACGAAAATAAACATATACAAAAAAAACACTCCGGCCTTGACCCTGTTGTCTCTTTTTAATTTTTTCCGGCGCCGAAGAGAGCGGAGAGGAAAAAAAATTAAGTCCCGGGGACTTTGACCGTGGAAAGTGTCCGAAGGCGAGGAGAAAGTTTGACCCCGAAGACGTTACTTTTAGCGACGCTTTATTAGCGATACTTTGGCGACTTTGAACTTCGCGCGCTTTTAGTTCGGTCCCTTCGAGAGTTTCGAGCGGATCGATTTATCGATTGCGCTTTTTTCATGTGTAATCGATGTTGTTTTACATGTTTGTATTTATAATTGTTGTATAAAAATTGTTTTTGAGAGTGAAATTCTATTGTGAGCGTAAGCGTAAGCGTGTGTTATGAAGATAGCACGAATATGTCTTTATGAAATACTTTTGTTTTTACGCTCATTAGGAAATCAGTGGTTGAACATGTACCTGTGGTTGTTTACTAATCAAAAAAATGTAAAAATTAAGGTTTTTAAAGACGATAATCTTTCGGAAAGGATGCGATAGATAAGATGTATAAACAGCTAATCTATCGCACCTTTTCCGAAAGATTATCGTCTTTAAAAATTTTAACATTTACGTTTTTTGAGAAGCGGCCAATTACTGGTACATGGTCAAGATCTAGTGCATTACCTTAATTTTAATTTAAATCGAATAAAAAAATTTTGGTCAATGTTTCGATGAATATGTATATAAAAAATTATTGTAAGAAAATTTTGATTATTTAAAATGAAACATAAAGATTTTTTTCGTTACTTTATTAAGCTTTTATTGCTTTCAAAATATTCGAATACAATAAAAAAAATGTTTTGACACATTTATAAAAAAACAATGATCTTATTATACAAATCAACGGATAGTATAATAAAATGTTTATATATACGAAAAACATTTGGCACAATTACGACTACAATATTTCACTTTTTTACTATCAAACTAATTTACACTACAAAATAAATTTTCACACAAAAAAAACATCAGAATACATTGACCAAAAGACGACACAAATAATACGATACGCACTTGTAAAATCGATGTATCTCACACGATGTTTTGGCGAACACTAAACATTAACCCTTTAACGATCGTCCAAAGGGCTACCCCTCCGAGGCGAAAATTACGCACGCACTAATATATGTGTGCAAAATTTGAATGCATATTGAAAAAATGCCAGATTTGCATACGCGACCCCGTCAGAAACAACAATAAAAAGATCTAATATTCGCACACAATCGCGCCATTTTCGCATTATGCTGTGCGTAAACAGCGAGCGAAAATACCCGCCGCATTCGCGCACCTTTGAATAACCTAAAACTAAATTAAAATAATATTATATCTTGTACGAGGGGTGTCGAACCAAAATTAACAATGTGGGGTTTGATGGAGTTGGTTTTTGTTGTGAAAATTTTGATTGAAATAATTTTTTTTGTATTGTTTCGTGAATGTTGATTGGTCATATGTAAAAGTAATTGTAGTATGTATAATATATTGAAATATTTGTTGTTTAGTTTTATATTGATGAAAAGGTTTAATGTAATTTATTTGATTGTCAATTGATTGATTATTTATTGAAAATTCTGTCCAATTTGTATTAAATAATTGAATTCGTTGATTTCTATCGATCATTGAAGTTAATTAACACGTAATTTGTTATTGGAAAATTTTTATGAATAATAATTTGAATGTAAGGAATAGTTCCGGTATTTTACATTTTAAAAGTTAAGTTAATTTATTATTCATTTGATAAAAAAATAAAATATCCTGCAAATGACATTTTAAACTATATGTGATAATTATTAAAGTATCGATAAATAATTTTATGAGTCAAAAGAAATGATTTTTGATATCAATTTCATCTGAAATTGCAATAAAACATCATTCATTAAACATCATCCCATTATAAACTATTTACATGGTTCCACGACAGATGAACACATGACAATTGAACCCAATTACAGATACTCGTACACAAATGAGCACACTGACAAATTAACACAATCCGCAAAAAACTGAAATTAGTAAAATTTCAGTTTTTATTATTATTCATGACAAAATCAATCAAATGAAAAAAATACATTTTCATACAAAAAATTTACAGAGAGTTTTACAAGCAACACCCCTAAAATATAATATAGAAAAATATTTAAAAAAAGAGGTAACCGGTTCGAAAGCGATGCGGAAATCTTGTCAGTCACACCTCTGAGTTTTGTTTGGATTTGCATTTGCATGCGCACACAATCGTCGTCGGGGCTCTTTTTTATTTTTGCATAATGCGCACGTTAACGTATTGTGGCCCGACGAACGAACACTCCAGATGTTTGCACGATTGCGGAATGCCGTTTCCTATGCAAATCGTATACGTGTCTTCTTCGGACGATGGACGAAGATAGCGGCACTCTAACTGTATTTTTATGTGCGAATACCGCCGAGGCACTAATGCTTATTGAAGTTGATGGATACGCTGAAAAATCGGGCATTTTGTTATAAAAAATATATATTAACACAATGGGTGTTATGTTTAATAATCGTGCATTGTATTTCATATCGTGACTTTGAAAATTTGAAATTGTATAGTAATTACGCAGAATCGCAACTATCAATTACGGGGTTCTTAAAAGGATACGGCTATTAGTAAAATTAATCGCTATAGAAGAACAACCGTAAAACCTCTCGGTGCATAATGGATAAGGTCACAGATAGGTCGCATAAAGAATATCCGTTGCATTTTTTCGAAAAAAATCTTAATTAGAGGTTTTTTTTCGAATGCGAAGTACAAAAGATCGCGTTTACAATAACAGCGCGGCACTTCCGTTTCGGGTCTCTTCTTTATTTTTCTATGGATTATTCTTTTATGTCGGGTCCAGGTAAACAGTTCTTCTCATTTGCATACGGGAATCGCTTGAATTGAGGTTCGTCGTCCTCGGGGACGGTGTCCTTTTGGATTTGAATACGCATTTTTTATAAGGACTCATGCGTGACGCGTATGGAGTGCGTGGGAAAGTTGCGTGAGCTTCCCATTCGGATTTTTTTTTAATATTTTTAATTTGTGTTTCAAGGACGTTTTAGGGGAATATCGATTGAGTAATTAGAATTTTTTGAGTACAGATCGTTTTTCGTTTGTGAATATGTCGAATTTTGATTGTTTTCTGTATTATGAAGTGTTTTCAATTGTGAAGAATCTTTTATTAAAATTCTAGGAATTAATATAATATTTTTCATTATAATAAAATATTGTAAAAAATTTTTAGAATATTAATATAAAAAAGATGCGCAGTTCATAAATAGAATTGAATAATTTAATCCTATTTGAATTTTAAAGTAATAAGATTTTAAATTCTCATTGGAATAGTTATTTACATAATCCGATATGATTTTAAATTTGAGTCATTGTATCAATTCAAAGTTAAGCAACACATGTAATGATCAATCCGTGGATTTTATAAAATCCAAAACCATTCCAAAATTTCTTTCATCATAATCTAATAAGAAATAAATTTACAATAAAAAATAAATCTAATAACAAAGCCCCTCAAACCGCAACCAATCGATACCATTCGAAACATATTCACAATAGAAAACTACGCTAGGAAAAGTGAATCATTAAATCAATTTAACCGAAGTTAAGCAACGCACATAACGATCAATCGATGGATGTTATAAAATCAAAAACATTCAAATATTTCCTTCAAGATAATCTAGTAAGAAACAAATGCATACTTAAAAAAAATCACACATCAAACCCCCTCAAACCACAACCAATCGATACCATTCGAAAAATCCCCATAATAGAAAACTCCGCTAGGAAAAGTGAATCATTATATCAATTCAACCGAAGTTAAGCAACACATTTAACGATCAATCAATGGATGTTATAAAATCAAAAACATTCAAATATTTCCTTCTATATAATCTAATTAGAAACAAATGCACAATTAAAAAAAATCACACAACAAACCCCTCAAACCACAACCGATCGATACCATTTGAGAACCGCCGAAACATCCCTACAATACAAAAACCCCGCTCGACGGGGACGCCATCGCGCGGCGTCCGCGGGAACCTTTTTCCCACCTCTCGGTTTAACGATTTTTCTCCCCCCCACCATTTTTTCACCCCCATCTCCGACCCGGCCTACCTGAGCGAGCTTAACGCGAAGACGACCCTCGCAACTATCCCTATCCCGCTCTCTCTAACCCGAAAAGGCCATATTCCCGTCTCTTTCGCACTTGCAAAAAATAGGCGTCGCCCACCCCGTACGAAAAAATCCCGCGGGGTGGGGCTTATCCCCGCCTCATCCCGGTTTTTTGACAAATGATTTTTTTCGCTCGGAATCGAACGGAAGGGGGCGTTTTTTTGCATGCTTTTTTCGCGAGGGGAGTGCGTCTGGGGGGAAAATATTAATATTATATTATATGTTTTTTTTTGGGCTCATATCGCGCTTGGGTTGTACCCATTACGGGGATAAATGTGGGCAGGGGTGTAGTCGTGGGTGTGTGTGTGTTTTTGGCGTGAATTTGCGTAATGGGACGGTTTTAATTAAGTTTTTTTTTGTTGGGATAGGTTGGGGTTTTGTTTGTTTTGGAAGTTGGGTAAAGTGTTAGAATTCTTTTGGTTTGATGATGTTTCGATTGTTCGAAAATATTGTTTAGATTTTTATTAAATTTTCTTGTATCGTTTATTTTTCTTGTAAGATTTTTGGTCAATTTTGAATAACGGTCAACTGAGCGGTTACTAATTGGGCAAATCAAATTTCGGTTAAAATTGATCATTAACCCATATGAATCAAAATGGATTATAAATATAATTAAATTATGAACGCATTCGTTTCAAATAAGAAATCGTAAATTAATATATTTTTTTAATAAACCAGGGCTGTACGTTTTTTTTTTAAATTTGCCGATTCCAACTTAAATCATTTTAGTAAAATTATTTTTTTGGCCAATGCATAAAATTGATAGTAATAGAAATGCATAATAACGATTTTAAGAATCATAATAAGTACCATAAAAACCTCATATAAATTAAAAAATTGAAAAAAAAAAGCTCCCCAAACTTTTATATTTTCTTACAATGATAAATCAATTATATTTTGGAAGTATTTGATATGGAAATTATTTTTTTTTCAAAAAATATTATTAAACTAATAATTAATATAATATGTATATAAAAAAAAACCAACCAAAACGTATAATATGAATATGAATATGTCAACGAAATATAGCAGATATTTTATTTCGATAGTATCTATGAAACGGAAAAAACAACCGTTTTTAGTCATAGCATTAAAGAAAATAATAAAAAGCGAACATACAAACATATCCCGAAAGTCAAGTTAAATTAATAAAAAAAAGCTTGAAAAAGAATCGGAGTCAGTAATTTTTTTACAACTCCGACTCCTTATAAAAAGCTACGATTTCTCATACACAGTACAATCCTGGCATAAACTAAATCTAAATACAAAACGCATACATCATCTAAAACAATATTCAAATATTTCCTATATAAATAATTTATAAAAATATAAACATCACTCCCACAACAAGATACGATCCAGAATATGTAACATAAACGAGCCATTCCACTAACAAAATAATTCTAATTGCCAAAAATCTGATACCCAATACGCTCGAGCAATCACGATTCAAAACAGCCTTTTTTATCTCTCCAACCACAACGTCCAAGTGAAAATCGGTAAAATTTATGTGGCCATGATCTCGTTAGTGCCGCGATTTCGGCATTAAACGACCGTTGAAAAAAATAATCAATTTTCTTGTTTATTATCGTCGACAGGCTAAATTATTCACACCTTCGGATGCCACTTCGAACCGTCACGGACGCCGGTCCTGTAAGATGGATCACTCGTTATTTAGTGCCGACCCTTATTTCGTATTCAATGAATATTTTAGATTCACTCGGACGTACCTTAAATTATATTGGAGTTATTACCGAGAGTTAGAATTAGGATTATCGGGCGGTTAATTAATATGGAGATTAATTGAGGCGAGGTTAATGTTGCGGGAAGGAGTTTAGAAGAGTGAGGTGCTTGTCTTTTGTGGTGGTTGGTCGAGGTGTTTGTATTTTTTGGTGGTTGGTTATGGTAGTTGGTTATGGTAGTGTCTTTGGTGGTGGTTGGCTGGGGTGAAGGGAGTGGTTGTGTTGATGAATTGGGAGTGTTAGTTCCAAAAGTGGGCAGATGTGTGATAGAGGTCGGTTGTGAGTTGAAAGTAGTGTTTTTTGGTGGAGTTTGTCATGTTTGATGTTTTTTGGTTTTTTAAGGTTTGAAAGAAAAATGCGTGTTTTGAAAGAAATGTTCCAAGGTTAATTATTTAATAATGTGATTGTTTGGTTTTTGATCGTAAATATTTTTGATGCACATAGCAGTGTTAGTTTTGAAAGAGTTTCTTGAAATTTTGTTGTTTCTGTTTCAATAAAAATTTTAAGTTGCTTACTAAAAATTTTAATCGAAAATTTGAATATTTTCAAGAAAAAAGCTCCAATCTTGAATTAGTTCTAAATAGACAAGTCAAAATTTTCTAATTGTAAATAAAATAATTAAGTAGCACTTGATTACTTGATACTTAAATAATTAATAAGTATATAGAATAATTGAAATAATAATTCATATAAGTATAATATAGACGTGTTACAAAGGTCTTCTTAAAGCGCAAATGTGAGATTTGGAATTTTTTCTTAATCAAAATAATAATAAGTAATACTTACCTAATAACTCGAAATAATTTGGACTACGGTATGTTTAAAATATTTTAAATAACATGACCTATCACCTCTTTGAGGTTTAAGGAGACCTTTGTAACACTCTGTATAACGATGTTTATTTATATTTTTTAAATTTATAAAAATTTGCGAAGCCATATAAATTTTTTCAAAATTAATTAAGTATATAAATTTGGTATGTTTTTCATAATATTATATTTAGAAATTTCGATGTAAAAATTTAAATTAAGTATTCGCTATTCTTAGTGATTTAAAATATTTTTATAAATTCTCAAAACTTCAAATCAACAAAATTCTACTTTAGTTAAAATTTCAATTTCAACTATAAAATTATATTATATTAAAAACGTTAAATTCTTCACAAAAAATGAAAACTAAAAAAATCATCATCTAACAAAATACACATCCAATTTATATAAAATATACTTAATACTTAATACAAATCTCAAAATCCCAATAAGCCAATATTTCACTTTCCGTAACAAAATTAACCTCGAAAGTAACCTCGAATAATTTGTACGGTCACACTAATTCGTTTGCA
Organism: Hydropsyche tenuis; assembly: GCA_009617725.1. NCBI lineage: Eukaryota > Metazoa > Arthropoda > Insecta > Trichoptera > Hydropsychidae > Hydropsyche > Hydropsyche tenuis. The sequence continues at coordinate 635,113 of VTON01000059.1, read as the reverse complement.
CAAAGTTCTGGCGTAATAGCGCAACTTCGTTGCCCCCGTTTTATAATCCCTGCGAGCACAGCACTCGCATGTACCATAAAAGTGGTATGTATCAAAATATACAGGCATTCGTGTACGGAAAGGCACTAAAAACGTATTCAATTCGGCCCTTTGTTTTCCCTTTATTGCCGTTTTGTTGGTTGCATCTGCTACCGTTGCGTACGCGCGAAACTGCCTTTGCAACTCGACGACTTTTAAACTATTTACTTTTGCGAAAACTTTTTAATTTTGATTAATTATCATTGTATTTTATGTAAAATATTACACGACACTTTCACATATTAATTTTTATAATGATTTATTAACCTTTTGTCTATCTAAAACTTAAAACTTCGGTTCACTTTTGCTTTCATGTACATAAATTCAGAAATTAAATTCGAATGAAAAATTAATCGATCTTTTAAATCATGTCATTAATTCGAATTGTACATTAAAAAAAAATGTGTTTCCTATGTAAAATCAAAACTTTGATGTTTCATAATCCACGCACAGTAAAGTTTTGTGGTCTCATTAGCATGGACGTCTGTCATGTCGTACTGATCCCCAATTTTTCCTGTCATATTTCTGACGTATAATTCCATGGCTTTCGTAATTCCGACGAGGTTATTATTTCCGAAAAACAGTGGCAATAAATTTCAGAACGAAACGCGAATATAAACTATCTAGTATATAGAGGGAGCGGTAATGATGATTTCGACAGTCGAATATTGCAACACAAAGCAACACTCAATTCATATTTTATTAGTATTTCGTGCAAAGGGTTATTTCGTGTACATTGTATATTACAGAACAAATTAATAGGATAAAACATGGTACTGAGAATGATTTGTTGTATGAAAATCATCCTAGCCTCAATAAAATAAGCGATTATTATTATCTATTCGTATAAAAAAAAAATTAAGTTTCATTCCGTATTTTTTCGTTGAAATTGGGTTGTTCTACCCTTTTATAGCTCCAATGAGAATTTAATGATAGCTTCGATGCAAATTAATCGTAACACGCAAACCATAATACGAAACGCGGACAAAATTGTGTCTGTAAATGCTCATCAGGATCCCTATCTGTAATAAAGTGTATCAAAAAAAGGGTATAATCTTAAGACCCTTCCGAATTAACCTCGATTCAAGGAAACGGTAAATATACCTTACAATATTATTACATTTCAACATACCATTGTCAACAATCGATCGAAAAAAAACGACAATGCACACAAAGATGACACGAGCCATCTAAAAAAAAAAAGACCGAATGATCTGTAGATCATTGTTAACCTTTTTTATATACACCTGTACCGATCGAACACAATAGGATCAATACCGATCCAACAAAACAGCCTATTACACGGTGGGATGTCGATAAGTGCAATTGTCGAGCCCTCAAATATTTGCTACCTTTTTTTATATTGAATGTACCCTTCAGGAATCAGGGGTCGTCGTCTTTTTGTCGGGGTACCAAATTCACTTTAAGATGATAATGTTTTTTTGTTTGAAATTGAATCCGTGTATTTTTTTTAGGATATGGAGCAAAAAAGTGCATCGGGCGCATAATAAATTAGGCTTAATGCGACATATTCATACCGGTTATGCTATGTTATTTATGCGTGCATATTTTACGCGAAAAAAATGTCTATTATATACTATTTGTCGAAAAAAAATCAAGCTTATATGCATATTATCTATGTAATTTATTCACGTTCTTTTTATGTAATAAATTTTTAAAACACGTGTACTTTTTTATTCTAATTCTTTCGTTTGATTGATTTACAGTTAAACGCATAAAAATACAACTGATCATTGCGAAATAATATTATTTTTTGATTTAATATCGAAGCATACATTCTAGATCGCATTAGCAAAGTACACGAACAGATAAACGATCTACGATGAACATTTATGTAAAAATATGCGTGTGTTACTCATATGCCAGTCATTCGCTTCGACAAAAGCCTTCTTGCATGTACGAAACAAAAGCGTCACCACGTATGCAAAGTGGGCCGTAAAAAAATATGAAATAACAACGAAACACAATATAAAACATTGCGTAAGATAATACTTTGAAAAAACATACCATAGGGTGTCCCATATCGAAAAATGAAATGAATAAAAATGCATCTCGTTGCATTGCACATAAATTAGATTTTTTTGTTAAATACCATTTTTTATTTTCTTCCGCGTCGTTGTTTATGTATTTTTTTGTATGCTGCATAACCCTTTCTGTTTCATTATTTAAATTCACTTAATTTTTTCGAGTAAGATAATTTATCTTTGGCAAATGATACCCATGGGAACGCGGCGGACTCGTATTCAAATTACACACGGTGCAATCTGGGTCAAAAAAAGGGTCATCCGATGAATGCACCTAGAGATGCATCTGTTGTGTACTGCACTTTTTACTTCCCGGTCAAACGAGTATATTTAAAAAAAAATACACAGCTGGATTTGAATTTTTTAAATTAAAACTTCTCTTTTATTTTACCGTGCGAAAAAAAACGTTTCATTACATTTACATTGATGAATTGAATATATTCGAATAAAAAAGGGTGTGAATTCAAAGTCATATATCTTTGTTACGAAATTTGCAATACGCTCTATATTAATATGCAACGAATTCTTTATTATTGTTAAGAAATAGGGCTCATTTTATTATACATATAATAAATCCGATTCAATTAAACGTATAGCGATTTCCGATAACCGGTCCGTTAACGATTTTAATTAATTTAATTTATTTCATCAGGTCAGAGATTATGAAAAAACTCCTCGAATTTATTGAATGATCGATGACAGGAGTAAATCGCATCCAAATTAAATTATGGCACCGGCAAAAAAAAGCGAATCGATGTCTAAATCTAATTTCGGCACATCTCTCTTTTCCCACCAAACTCGTTATTTAGTGACGAGTTAATTTATTCGCCGGATAGAAACGCGTTAATTATTATTCACTTGGCTGGGGTTTCGCGAAATTCTTTCTTTCGAACCCTCGTAACGATTTTGCGTGCGAAAATAATACCAAGTACACCCGGAAGGCGAATCGCAGTGGGCACATTTGCATATTTTGTATAAAATTAAAACGGGCCGTTTCGTCTTTAAAAGAGGGCTGAGCGATCGCACGACTCTTAATAGGTTAATAGAGTCGTTTGTAATTCTCGGGGATAATGTGATGTGTGTCGCATACGATTTGAATTTTAAGATATTCGCGATTTCAATATGGTTTAGGGCCGACGAAATTAAAACCTGTTCTGGAACAATGGTCCGATTTGAATGCGTCGTTTCAATAATTCAATTAATGATTATTTTGTCATTGTCATAAGAAGCCTATAACGTGTCTTTGTAATTCAAAAAAATTTTAAGTAAGGAAAAGATTGCATTTGATGAGTTTGAATACAAGAAAATCATCTTTCACCAATAATATGCACTCAATCCTCTTTTTACACGGGGGATATGTTCCAGTGTAAAAAAAATGTATAATGACCAAATACAAATTGGAGATAGGTTCAATCAATAAATTTGGATAGAAATTCCATCTATATAAATGTAAATGTACTTTATAAAAAATGTGTAATGTGAAAAAATTAACTCTTGTCAACAATATAGCTACGCATTCATATGTTGTTACTCAAGTTTAGTGATTCATAAAAAAGCTAAAACCGTTGACCAATTAATTATAGTTGATGAAAACGTTTCTCATAAGACGTGACGGTTGAAATTCGTCAAATTCGAAACCCTCATTTATGTTTGATGAATGCATCAAAAGGCGTGGTGCTGGAGGCGAAAAGCTCGCGTGCATATTTTATGCAAATCGCGCAATATAAACTATAACCGAAGACTATGCGATTTAGTACTAACACACGTGCAAATTTCTAAAACCGCTTCCCCTTGTCCGCAACTTTTCTATTTCTATCAGTATAAGCATTCTTGTAACCTGGGGAGCCGAAGCAGTGACAACTACCTGCACTTACGTTACTTACTGAATTTGCATACGAGTTTCAATCGCTGCACAATTTGCATAAGAACAATCGAGCTGCGAAAGTTCGTTGAGCTGCCGCTGAGATCTTTATTTCTTAAATATAATATTTTTCAGTTCGAATGTTTCCCCTTTCAACGGTAATTTTGGTTTAAAAATGTGGCCGAAGTATTGGCGGGACGTCTTTACCAATAAATTAGAAGTATATGAGATAAGTCGGAATAAATTCGCTATTAATCAGGATTACGTTGGCTGAGGGGGATGACGCATCTCCTTTACGAGGATGAAGATATGGAAACCAGGGAAAAAGGTCTGAATTAATCGGTGGACTTTTTTTATAAAGATGATAGATAATAGAGACGCTGAGGTGCAAGAATTAGATGTTTTATAATGAGTGTTAATTGATTATAAATGAATGGTTTATAGAATGTATTATTATGTATTGATTATCGAAATTTGGTCAATATACGTATGCGATTATTTTGGAAAATATCGGTTTTAATTTGAGCAATTATATTTGAAAGTATCGAAATACAATGAAACATCTTTCGTTAATTTAATGGCGGTATTATATTGTTTTGACTTTGTTAAAAATATACAAAGAAGACATCTATAATATTTTAACTTACATCTAGGCTTAACTCATTTTTTTTTTCAAAGTTAGCGTTTATGCCACATTCGTATATAATAATATAATATAATGACTCATATAAGTAGTTATTTCCCCTCATGATTAAATGAAAAAAAAGTTCAGATTTCGAATGATATATTTGATAGATCTTGTCTTATATCAGATTCATATGATAATGACAACGATAGAACCAAAAATTTCAAACAAATACGAAATCATAATCGCACAAAAATATTCACCATCACGCCAACGTGAACCCGCACGTTGCAAGTTCATTGTCAAACATTTCCAAAGCACATACACAAATAACAATAAAAAAACGAACATTTATTAATATTTAAATGAGACGAAAGGGTCGGTTCGCACGAAATTACACATAATGAATGCGTTCTCTCCATTTAGTTGACATCTTTGGCCTAAGGTGCGTAAAGGGCTAACGAAACGACGACTCGGTCACAGCTGGTGTCGGTTTTTTGCCCTTTTTGGCCGACCTGCCCGAAGACCGAATATTTGGGGTCTCTCAAGGTAGTATTTATTAAAAGCTTGTTTTTTTGATTTGGTTATTATTCTTTTTAGATTGCGGGGCTCCCGTTTCCGCGCTCGAATGGTGGGGACAAGGGCCGCGGAGTAATGAAGGGCTTAGTCTTCGTCGGTCCCCCAAAGGGTTAAATCCGCGTGCCGAAATTGCATAGTTTTGCTCTGGATATATTTGTTTGGAAAAGTATTTAATTTTCTATTGTTTTTAGTTTATTGTTTTGTATTATCTTTTTTGTTTTATTCGATTTATGCGATGGGATGATTTGAGTGTTGAAATTTTTATTGGTTTGTTAGAAAATTGTATTTTTTTTTATTAGAATTATTATTTTTTTAATATAAATATATTATTTGTATATATAATACTTATCTAAGTATCCAAAAAAAATTTTTTAGTATTAATTTTTTTAAATAACTATATGATTTGAAATTATTATATAAATTTTTCATCCTGTAGTTAATTAATTAGATAAATATTTTTAAAGACAATTTTAATTAAAAGAATTAATTTATAAAGGATATTAAAAATTAAACCAATTAAAATAACTTTGAATTATTCTTCACACTAACAATAAGCATAAAAAATTTATTACCGAATTGAAAATCATATTTTAATTTCATCGCGGACACGAAAACGGTGACGCGTTTCACACAAGCGAATTATGAACGAAGATTAAATACTTTAACGCGATAAAAATAAATTTATTGCAATTATAAAAGTTGTATTTGACCTTTCGTCTTGCATGTTGTAAATCAAATTCGCGCGCGCGTTGATATCTCCGCGATACGAAAATAAGAAAAGTCACGCGCTCTTTACAATTTACAAGAAATATATTTATTACTAATATGTAAAACACAAAACTAAAAAAGGGCAAACTTTACAATGGGAAGTCGTATAAAATATAAAAAAATTATATAAAGAACAACACACCGACTTCCAAAACTCATACGAGTTCGCACGCTAATTTTTAATTGGACATTATAAACTCTCCGTTTGCGCGCAAATAAATCTAACTTAATTTATAAAAATATAATTGTTTTATTATATATTTTTTGCATCGGACTTAATAGTCTCGAAAAAAAATTGATTTAGGTTGTTAATGTGACGAAGAGGCGTTGCCGGTTGTCCGAGCGTGTCATATTATTTCAAACACGCTCCTCATAATTGGCGCTCTCCCATTGTACACCATTAAATACCATCTTGGAATAGAAAATTCGTAATTGTACGGATGGGAATATGCCCAAATTGGGTTATCTCTTTTTTTGTTCGGACATTTTTATTTTTAATTCGCGGCGAGCGGCCGCCATATCATTACGTTCGAATTCATTATTCACGGGCGGCGTGTGTGCAGCTCGTTTCGCTCTTTGTTCAACGTGTATGACGATTTGATTTTTTTGTAAGGTTTTTTCACATTATGCGTGTGTTCTTAAATTGATTTTTGATAATTAACGAGTTTTGTGAAATTATGGAAATTGTTTGTTCGTGATGAAGTTTCGCTTTTTTTTAATTTCGCTGACGATGAAGTAATGTGAGAGTTGAACTTGATTGTTGTTTCGATGGGGAAATGTATGAATTTAATTGGATTATTTATTGAATTTTCGTTTTTTAATAATCTATTTTATGATTTTGATCTTTTTTAATCGATAAATGTATTAAATTTTCCATAAAAATATTTTCAGTTACTTTTCAATCCTGATAAACTTTAACTAATCGAATAAATTATACTTATACCAATTTTGTATTCTTGAAAATTTTCTTAAATACAATTACATATATGCTTTTATATATTAAATGATTTTATTCTATTATTCTATTATCTTAAATTATTACTTATACTGTAATTTTTTCTTATTTCGATTTTTCATTAATGATTGAACCACCTTTATATTGTATCAAATCAAAATAGACTTCATCAGTTATATTTTATAATAAAAATAGAATCAAATTCAACAAATCAAAATAAATTTTTAACATTTTTACATATAGGTAGGGTAACAACACCAGTAGTACACCATGTACCTGTAGTCGACCATCAAATAGAAAAACATAAAAATTAAGGTTTTTAAGACGATAATCTTTACGAAAGTGTGCGATAGATAAGCAGCTTATTAAAACTTATCTATCGCACCCTTTTCTAAAGATTATCATTTTTAAAAACTTTAATTTTTACGTTTTTCTGAGAGATGATCAATTACAGGTTCATGGTACATCACTGTTGTCACTTTATATAAATTAAATTTTAATCAAAAAAATCAATAATATACTCATCACTATCTTATTCAATTCTTATAACATTCGTTACAGAATAATATTTTTTAAACACAATTATAAACTCAAACATCTTACCTCATTACATAAAGAAATTTTAACTTTTAAACAACTCGATATTAAAACAACCCATCACCAAAAACAATCAAATCCATTTCAAGCATCAACAATACCCACAAACTACCAACCCAAAACTAAAACTTTCCACCCAACCCAACCCACCCACCCCCCTCAACACCCCCGAACACCCAATCCATCACCTCAACAACACAATTCCTCGGAAAAATTCAAATAAACAGAAAAGAGCATAGGTAGCCATCGCACCACCGTATACATAAGGGGCGTCGGTTGGTAGCCATGGCAACGCGTCGCCCTCACGTTTGATTGGATTTCCACGGCGTCTGGCGTTCGATTGGGATTTTTCCTCGGCTCAGACTTCGCATTCGGATTTGGAATACTTTATTTCGGTTGCCTATAAGGGCGATTGTCGGCCCTGTGAAGGGAGAGTTTAAGGTTCGGAGGGTCGGAGGTTCGGAGGCGCGCTTTGAGCCTGGGAGATATGAATGGTCGTTTTGTGGGTGGATAGGAAGTTTTTGTGTTTCTAGTGTTGGTTTGTGTATGATTGTAGTTTTATGTGAGGAATGTGTTGTATGGAATCTCTATTGTTTGGATTGATCAAAAATTTTTTTTTTAAATGGCAGATTTTGTGATTTTTATATATAAAAAATGCGTCCGAAAATTTATAAATACGTAACAAAAATAATTCTGACTCATGATAGACTCAACTGTGAGAGTGATCAAACTGAAAACCGGTAGGGATTTTCTTTACAAAAAAATTTGGAGTTAAAACTGTTCTCAATTCTCACTGACAAAATTACAAATTTTAGTTTTACAAATTTTAACGGTTTCAAATAACCAAAAATAATAAAAATAGACTGTAAATACGTTTAATAATAAAAAGGTTGAATAAAAATACTTAAGAGTTGTGGGCATAATTATGCACACTCAATTTTTTTTATAAATAATTTAATAAAATTTCTAATAAATTAATTTTTTTTCTAATTTCAATTTTTCTCTATCCGAACCATTTCAATCCTTGTTTATTCCGAATAATCAAGCTTCTACTGTATTATAAACAATATAAACGAATTTATTAAAGTAACATATTTGAATCAGACGATGAATTCTTCTTCGACTGTTTTTATCATTTTTCGATGTTGAAAAATTTAAATTTTACAATACATACAGTGTTTTCAGTATCGACTTTAAAACGAAATTACAATATTATCATTTCAATGCAAATCTCTCAATTGAATACGCCGAATTTTTATTAACATTGTACGAGTCGCGATCGCAATCTTGCCATACATAAAACATTCAACGGAAGCTTTCTCGCCATTGTAACATTCGCAAAAGCGATGGAAATAAAACGATTACAACGACGATGGTCCAGAGTCGGTACAGGCCATCTGCCAGGTCGACCTTCGTATGTCAGTTTCCGTCTCGTTTGTCTTCTTCAAATGTTTATATAAATAAATGCGAATACAAATGCACCTGTCATCATTGCACAATTTGCCCTGACGAGCCGTATCCGCTTGGCGCACTCTGCAACATGCAAAATCCTCAAATAACATATGTATTTGATTAATCTTAATTTTCGTTAATAAATATTCATTTTAACAATGTAAAAAAATCACATATATAGCTAAAGTATGTAGCTTTATTGAGTATAAATTTTGTGTACATAAAATAAATAATTTTTAAGAAAAAAAATCAAAAATTTTGATACAAACATTTTTCGGACTTCTACTACCTCTATATGGATAATTATTAAAAAAAATACCTAAATACTCATATTAACAATATAAAAAAAATCACATGCATAGTTAAAGTATGTAGCTTTATTAATTATAAATTTTGTTCAAATTTAATGAATAATTCTTAAGAAAAAAAAATACAAAAAAAAAATTTTTGGCATAAACATTTCTCTAACTTCTATCGCCGAGTTATGCTTAATTATAATATTATGAAAACCTAATATTTACTAATACTAACTGATATATTCTATTTGAATGATTATATAATTTTAAAATTATACGCTATTCGTACAATCAACGGTTCGAATCTGCCGATTTCGAAGGGATCGTTTATTATTTTTTCGCCTTTGAAGATCGAGACGCGCGCATTATTCAAAAATTTTCTGGGCGATTTTTCCACGCGGATGACATTGCAAAGAGAAAAATTTGCGCTAAACGGGCAAATAAGAAAATTAAACTGCATCGCAAACGAACGTCGAGGGGTGGTTCAAATACGTTCGAGGTAGTTCGGCGGTGCGACAGACAGTCAAAATGAAAAATGAGGGTTGCAGAATCAAAAATCTCAATCTGTGTTCCAAGAAAATTATTAGTATTCATCGAAAAGTAAAATAGATTGATCTTTGTATTATTTGTTTAATGAGTGAAATATAAATGGGTCAGAATTGGTGATTAGTTTAGAATATTAACCAAATTGTTCAATCATATAATTTCCGTTGATGTTCGATGGGTGTTTTGTGTATTTTGTACTGCGAATTTTGGATCGGAATTTCTTGAATATAAAATAGGAAAGAAGTAGGAAACAGAGGGATGAGTAAAGGTCGCTTATTGCTTGACTTTTTCATAACAACCCTCGTTTTGTTCGAGAGATTCGCCGTTGCGGAAACGAAAACGTTCAAAGGTGGTAGTAGCTAATAACACACGGCAGGCTTTCAAACGAAGATTGGTCTCCCATTGGCGAGGTTTTTCGAAAACAATGGCTGAATCGAAATTAGAATCTGTTGTTTTTTTGTCGAATCGGAATTCGCGGAATATATAATGTTTGCATAATTTTTTAACAACAACAAAATGTAATATTCTGAATATTTTTCCTTTATAATAAATCTTGAACAAATATTATATTAGTGAAGCATCACGCACTAATTATAACGATTCACTTTTTTTAACAATGATACAATTTTACTTTCCTTGATGTTTTAACATTTAATTTTTTTCGATGACAAGCATTTTTAGATGCATATTATTTCTAACGCAAAAAAAATACACACTCGAGTGCTTCTACACCGGAAAGGGTTAAGTAATTTTCTTTTCACATAGTGATATGATAATAGCATTATTTTATTACCTGAATAAACTACACGAAACTTAATGTTCATCGTAAATAACTTTATATTTGAGTATATAAAAAAAATATCCAAATCAGTATGAATTATTTTACATCCGAATGAATCCAAATTGTTAACCCTTCACCGCACGATATTCAAATCAAATATCAGTCATGCAATAAGAAAAAAACGTTATTTTATAAAATTATGATTATATAGGCGAGTAAAAATAAATTTTGATCAAACATTTCACGATATGCCACAAGGAAGCATTCAACGTAATAAGCAACGACGCCGTTTTTTCCACATTTCCTTCGATAAAACGAAAATAATAACGTACAGAAATGAAAAAAAAAAACCATTTTCATACCTCCGCGTATATTTATTTCATTTAATTTAAAACATCTCCCGTGTACACACAGACCATAACCCAATATATTACAACGCTATATGACGGCGCGTTATTGTGGACCGAGAAAGAGAGAAATGTACGAGACCAAAGCCGGAGAAAAATAATTATATTGGAGGGAGTCCCGGAGCAAAGCCTGGATGGAGTGGGATAGGATGGGATGGACGTATTTAAATGAAATAACAAGTAAGTTATTTCATTTCGAAACTTGCCTACCTGCGCCACTCATCCGGCCCTGGAGCGCTCGCGTTCATAATACGAAATAATGAGATTTTGATACTCGCGAAAAACGACTGTAATGAGTAACGGACACTCCCGAATCCCTAGTATTATTTCTAGGATACGAATTTATTAGCTTATATATACAGGAAGATATCCTGAATATTAAAAAATATGTATTGAAATTCAAATTATGGAAAAAATGTATGAAACACGTCGAAATTTTTAATATATAATAAGTACATAATTTGATTTTATGTTAGGTATTATATAATATATGAATCAATCGTTTAGTTTTATTGAATACATCGAAGTTAAGTGATACAGAGGTCAATAAATGGATTCGATCATGTTTTATTAATCTATGATTTCTTAGTTTCAATGTTTAAAAATAACCTTCGTAAGTGATTAAGTTTTTTCAAACGAATCGGTTTCTATTAATCAATAACGTCCCAACGACATAGGCAAATAAGACAATTCCTAATGATCGCAAATTCTAAAGGGCGGCAAAATAATTTCTAAAATATTTTTCTTGATAAAAACAAATTCGGCAAAAAAATTAACAAGATTATTTGTGATACGGAGTTAAATGACGTAAAAATGTGATTTAAAATATCTATCTGTAATATTAGAATTATTATTAAAAAAATCGTTTCAACTTGCCAGAGAAGGCGATATTTTGAACTTTGTCGAACTGCGGCACATTATCTCGTAGCGTCACTGCTATTAATCGTTAAAGTTAAGCGACAAATAATATGGTTAGAATATTGATGTAATTATGAACAGTTGGTCGATAATATTACATTAGAATATTTTAAATTTACTTGTTGCATAAAAAAAAATTTCAAACTTCTGATGATACCGGAAAAACATCATTCTTTATTTAAAATTATATGGACTACACATGACGATGATGATCACACTATATACTTTATATAAAAATAATGATGATATCACAAAAAAATACCCAAAACATCAAAAACCACCATACAATATCAAAACCCCCTAACCACACAATTAATTAAAAAATCTCAAAGACTCCCACAATCCACAACTCAATAAAATACACAAGATGACATATTTTTTCGAATGCAACGAACACCGAAGCAGCCTTCGGCTATTAAATAACGAGCGTTTTGTCCCCCAACGTCTGCGAACGAGACAATCATCGCAAAGGAGTACAAAAAAAATGTAGCAATACATCTTTCGACGTAATTAGTGCAGAAAAGAAATACGCAGACCGCTCTGCGGACACGGGCTGGAAATGGGGTGTATTCTTGTGTAGTCCCGTTGTGTTCTATGGGAAAATCGCTAACCAGGGGTGGGTTTCTGGCGACGTTTATACGCCCATTAAGTCGGCCCACAATCTATTCAATTCCATGGCTGAAAATGAGCTTAATTACACGGACGGGGAAGCGCGTCGACGAGCTGCCACTTTGGTTTGTTTTTAATGGATTTTTTTAATAGAAGATGGTTTGTGTGAGTGTCTATTAATTTGGTTTGAATAAAAATTGTGTTAATGTAATATGGGTGCGATTTAAATGTGTATTAGAAAAATATACGATGTGCATTATTTTTGGTACATTAAAGAATCTCGTATTGAGCATTATTTTATTCATAGTGTGCAGTTGAAAAAAAATTTTTTTGAAGTATAAAGTGAGCATTAAGAAAATATGAAATGTGCAATAGAATGAATAGTTTGTGCATTAAAGTGACAGTGGGTGGCAACGTCGCCTTTGTCTATAGACAATACAATACAACTGTCAACGTTTACATTTGTTTACGTATGAACGGAATGACAGAACGTTATACATTTTAACAATTTGGTCCATTTTTGAAATAATGTTGATTTTTTTTAAATAGATTCTATTATGTAAGTTGTGAATAATGGTCGTGTGGTTGGTATTTTTTGTCCTGGTCATATTTGCGACGTTGCCGTTGTTTACTTCGAATGCACGCATTTTAATGCTCGTGTTAAATGTACATATAATTTTTTTTGAATACACATTTGTTTTATTTAATGCACAATTATTTTTTATGAATGCACGTTTAAATTGTTCACATATAATATTTGTGATTTTGAATGTAAGATTTTTTTATTGTGTTTTGACAAGAAGCGAAAAAATGCTCTTTGTCAAAGGCAAAAGCACACATCATTAATCTGTTCCGCTTGGATTCTCCTATATTTTCGCGCTAGATGTTGAAATAACAATGTAGAGAAAGAAGAGATACATAATTTATTTCTTTTTGTATTTCTCCTTGCGCTGCTCTCGTTTATCTCCACGCTTGTTAAGTAAAAAGCTTTCGCCGTGTACACTACACAAATATAATAATAACGCTTTCGAAAAATAATATCGAATATACATCGGTTTTTTTTTGTTTGAATCGCCCTGCCCCAATCGAGGGGTATGAAAATGTGTATATCCCGCAGTGCAGTGTGGAGAGTATGATATCATAAATAATGAGATTATGCTGGAAAAATGTAGATTCATATAATTTGTCATACAATATCTAAAACGACTATCAAGAACGCTTAAATTAAATTCGTTTCACAGTTTTACTGTTTCGAATATAATACCCGTTATTTATTGAAGATAAGATTCTACTTTTCATCTTAAATGCAATTCTATATGGTTTAAATACATTTTAACAATCTAATGATTATAAAATTTATCTTTGAATTTCAGTAATCTATGGGAATTTAAAAAAATGAAATGAATGTCCATTTATTGATATAATAGAAACGTATACAAAGCGATCCCTGATTAACTAATCAGTATCCAAAAATAACCGAACAAAAGCGACAGTCGTCACAAATGGCCGATCCACCATCGACTCAGGCAAACCCACCCACAAAAACCCAACGATCATGGGGTTGAGAATCCACCCAAACTTTCCAATAATACAACACCCCACGTAGGGCACACACGCGTCCCTCCGCAGTTCAAAATGGCGACCGCATACATTTTCCGTAGACAACATCGAAGAGGGAAAAAGTCTCATTCATGGCTCAATGGGCACGCTGCGGCCCCACCCCCTTTTTTTCGCCGAACCCACCCCTGCTTCGGAGTGAAAAAATATTCCCTTCGACTCACACACGCGGGGGTGAGTCGGTGGAAAAAAGTCGGATTTTTTTCGCCTTCGAAAGGAATCGAAGCGGGGTGAGCTTTTTCGATGTACGTATATTGTGGGAGGAAATGGACGGGGTGGGTTTTCGGTACCCTCGTTCGGAAAGGGGAGGGTCTGAAGCGTAATTCTTCGATTGGCATTAAATCATGAATTAAACGCGACCGCCCACACCCCCGAGTTTCGACTCATACTGCTGATTTTCGGACGAAAACCGCACAGAATGATTTATCAAACTGAAATATTGCGATGAAATATAAAATTTCGTACTCTTTTATTTTTCTTATCGTGAGATATTATCGGGGAACGAATTAGAAACTATTTTTATTGTTTCTTATGATACATGAAAGTACTTGCAAATTAATAAACTTAAATTCGTAATATGACCCGTTATACTCGTATTTGATAGTGACGCACTTCCATTTCCAAGTTTTTTTTTTCAATATTTAAAATTACCAGTAACTTGTAATGAACTTATATATTCTTTTAAACATATCAAATTTAAAATAAAAATATAACTGAAATGTGTTTTCGGAACTGAAAATTGGTTATGCCACTTTAATTTATAACAAAACTCGAAAAAAATTAAGAACCGTTATATAAATCCATGTTAACTTGAATCTAGACTTGTATACATTTTTTAATTGGCCTTTACGCCAAGTTTATATATTTATCAACATTTCAGATGAATATCTATTTTAATCATAATGCAATCGAACACGTCCAATTTTTTTGAAACTAATGCATCACTTTTCACCCCCTCAGATTCCGATGGTAATGTGTGGTTTTTACGTAAATTATACAAGGTATCGTTGATGTTTGAATTAATAATAATTTTCTGTTTCGAAGCGAAAAAGTGTTCATTAATCACGCGAGATTATCATCGCAGATTGATGATGTGTGCTTTTTTATATGGTCGTTTGTACGCTATATGAGCCTCCATGCAATAACTACGTGAAAACGTTACGTTTTAATCGACCTTTTTGTTTGATTAAAACGTTTTAATTAAAGCGTCAATTGACGATTTTTTTAGAGATTATGATTCAACGGTTCGTTCGGAATTAAATTGAATTTTATGTATGTTTTGTTTTCGTGTTATTTGTATGAATCTTGCTAGTGGAAACGCACACGCGCTTCTAAAATATTTATAAAGTTTTAATTGAAAACGTCCGAGTGAACGGGGAAACGAAATAAATTCGAAATGGGAGAAAAAATGAATAAAAACCTAGCACACACACAAACCATCAATCGTTCACCATTCGCAATCTGTCGTTTGCTTTTTAACCGAAAATCCGATTTCTAATTCTGTTTTTACTTTTTTTCGCAGGCTGCAGACGCAAGTATAAATCTGGACAGCAGCACCGAAACTAGTTATGTTTATCTGAAATAAATCTAGTTAAAATCATAAAAATCAGTAATTTTTTTGAAATATCAGTAACTAAAATTTTTCTAATCACTGATTCTATTAAAGTTAAGTGACATGTTGAATGATAAGTAGAATAATATCATCGCATATTATTGATATATTATTCAAGATCCTATAAACGAAACATGTTCAAACTATCTATGATTTTTTTTTCAGAGTAAATGTATTATGTAGGGTGATGTTATGAATTTAGGGTGATTATATTTTCCGGGACTCAAAATGAGAGGTTTGCAAAATAAAATATTGTACCTCCAAAAATTCTATGCCTTTTTTGATTTATCTTTTTATTTAAGTATACGGAGTTTCTTAGGCGCAAGTAGATGAAAAAAAATACAAAAAAAACAATTTTTCTTCTGTTCATTAGTAGACAGGATAAAATTAAACAATTTTATGAAATTGATGGAACAAACGCAAAGCACAAACAAACAGGACTGCCCCGATTAAAACCGGACGTATTGTCACCCTATATTATGATGATGATATTAATGACAAAACGTGATGTAATCAATTGATGTATATAATTAGATATGGCATAATTTGACGAAGGATAAATTAAATATTAATTTCTTTGAAAATTATCATTTCTTTCTCACATGAAAAAATGAATAAACTTCTAATAATTTGAAAAAAAAATTTTTTCTACAATAAACATCAAATTTATTTATTTCTTTACTCATACAATACAATACATATACAAATACATAATTATATGATTACAAATATACCACCATAGCATAATAGATCACCCTACATCGCTATGGTGGTCAATAATCTGCATGTAATGACTAAATGACACCAATGTCTAAAAATTAACAATTTTTTTTCAAACAGATATCACAGTTTTGATTCTGCTCACCTCAAAATACAAGTTCGCTCTCCACTTTAATCCATTTCGCGATGAAAAAATCGCTCCTTTCGCGGGGGGCGATTTTTCCGAAGGCCCCCTTCGAGGAGCCGCTAACAAGAGGGGCCCCTTTTCGGGGGGCGCCGCCCCGGGGCCTACGCCCCCTGAAACGAATCTCGAGTGTGTGGGGTGAGAGAGAGACGTTCGCGTATGGCCGACGAATCAGCTATTTTTTTCTGCACTTTTTTTTCGCTTTTAGGCGCATATGGGGGTACGCATATTGTGAAGTTCTTTGCATTTTTTTTTCGCTGTGGGGTAAGTAAGGATGCGGAATATCTCACTTATATTATTAAAGTTTGATGTTATTTTCGTGAAGGTAAATCCGATTTTGTTGGATTTAATTTGTAAAAAAAATGGTATCTACATATATATTTCTATAAAGTTTGTAAGATAGAACTAAAAAAATATTGATTTTAAAACTTTTTTTAATTAGAATTGATGTTTTTTGTTGCATTATGTAATATTCTTACTAGATTCTTAGTAGATTATAAAATTTAAATTCTAAAGTGAACGTAAACGTAAGCGTATCCAATTAATCATAGACGATATTGTAAATGTGAATGAAACCGAGACATAAATAATTTTTGCATTCTCACTATTTCTTGGCTGGTGAAATACGCTTGCGCTTACGCTCACGTTTACCCTCATCATGAAGTATCACAATTTTATTAATTGAGCGAAATAGATACATATGTAATACATAATATGTGCAATCTCACTCTCTTTTATGGTTCAAGAGATACGTTCAAGTTTGTGCTAACGCTCATCACGGAGTATCACACTTATATTAATTGAGCGAAACAAATACATACGTTATACATATGTTTCTGCGTTCCAATCTCTCTTGAAAAAAGGGTTACGCTCACGTTTACGCTCACGCTCACGTTTACGCTCACGCTCACGTTTACGCTCACGTTCACGTTTACGCTTATATTCATAACGGAATATCACACTTATATTAATTGAGCGGAACAGATACGAGTACATACATTATACATATAATATGTTTTACGTTCTCACTATCTTAGCTCAAGAGATATACTGGCATTTGCGCTCACGCTCACACTTCCGCTCATCACCGATTTTCATACATATTTCAATCGAATACACAACACAACCAAATCAAAAACTAAACAAAAAACATAAATCAATCCCATATTTCGAAAAAAATATCTTATATTTAAAAAATCAAAATTTCCCTCCCACAAAAAAGCGAAAGGAAAATTTGCGTCGAAAACGTCCCACGCCCGCGCGATATGAATAAATTTCTTTCGGCCAAAAACGGAAGAGAATTATATTCGGGCGAGCGTGTGTGTGTGTGTCGCAGAATCCGAAATTGCGTTAAGCTGCCGAATACCGCGGCCATGGGAAGGGCACACCTGCCTCCCAGTGCCGCCAACACAACCGCACAAAGAAACCGGCCGAGGTGGGGAGGGGAGGGGGAGGGGGAGGGACGCCTCTGCAAATCGCTCGGCTTATATTGGCGGAATGTGTTATTTTTATTTTTAGTTATTTTTATTTTTTTTATTTAGGTCTTTTGATGAAAATCGTTTTTGTCGTGTTTGGATTCGAATCGATGATCAATAATGGTTGATTTTTTATTTTACTTTTATTTTATTCATTGTTATGTTATATTAGGTAATTAGGTTATATAATATTATCAGAAGTTTGGATATTTTTAGTGATATGGGTAGTAAAAAAAATTCATTGTAACAGTATCAACCGAATATATTTGCCCACCCATATTTTTTCCAAAATCATGTGTTTATTAACAAAATTTTTCACTCAAAATAACTTTTAAATAATAGATAATATAATTTTTAATATATCATATACATGATCAAAGTGACAGAAAATATTTTAACGAATTTTTTTAATAAAAATAGTACTATAGAAAATTTTTTTTTTTGTTTTCATGTAATATTTTTCGTTTCAGTTAACCGGATTCTTTTATTCTTTTATTATTTTCTACTAATGGAACAATATTTAATCCGAAAATGCATTAGATGTTTATATTGCTTTTAGTTTTCACAGGGAAATCAGCACTTGATTTTTGTACTTTTTGCATCATGTCTTGTCATATCGGTAGTCAAGATGTATGAGAACTGATTCTTATGAAATAGTAAAAAACATATCAATATATTGATCTCATAATTTTTCATTTAACTTTGGTGCTTTTTGAGAACCAGAATTTTTGATAAAACTATAATATATCTCATTTGACTATATACTTATATAAACTTTCACAAAAAAAACATGACCTTAAAAACAAAAAAATACACATTCTCCGATAATTTTCACAAAGCAAATATTTTATACAAAATTATTACTTTCACAAATCCAACTAAATCAAGCACAAACGGACAACTGTACAATCTAAATATCCATCAACGACACCAATCGACATATAAATTATATTATCAAACCGATACGACCGCGCGTTGATAAGCCAAAAACCGTCCAAAAATAACAATAAAAAAGAAAACCACCTACGGAAAAGCACCTCGCCCATCTTATTACCTTTCGGCACGAAACACACACAAACCACCCCCCAAAACCACCCCCCAAAAACACCCTCCCCCGCATAATATGCGCGACCCTCTACGGCGCCGAGGAATCATAATGACGTGGGGCGGGGTGGGCACTTAGTAAGGGGGTGGGTGGGTGATATTAGTTTGTATGCAGTGTATGCTGGCCTTTATAAGCACACACACCCCTCCCCTCGCAGGCCCGCTCCCTTTTCCTAGCGCACTTAGGGCGGTTTTTCCCCTGGATCCGACCCCCGTCCCCTGCGCTGCCTGCGTTTGATACCGTAATCCATCTTTTTTGATGGATGATGGAAGAAAGTATTCCAGCGTCTAAGTAATATTTAAGTGAATTTTCATCGTATCGGTGCTTTCGCCGCAAATTCGTTTTTTTTTTTTGTAGAACTCATATTGTGTAATGTTGGAATTATGAATGGGATGAACTATTTTTTTTTGTGAATTATTCGATTTGTTCGGATTATTTTTTTGATAATCATAATCCGGATAAGTATTTGATATTTGCAAACAAACATGGTTTAAAATTATATTTGAAAAAAACGAGTATTTGAGCCTTTCACATAAAACTATACGAAAAACCGGGTACTAAAATACCCTTTTCATTAATATACAAGATTTTATTATATGTATCATTCTACCTCAATTTATATGTAAAATATAAAAAAGACTCAATTCAAAACATCCGTTTACAATATCCAATATACCCAAATATGGAAAAGTTGATGAATATCAAATTTCACGACAGAAAAATTAAAATAATAATTAACTGCACTTCATTTGAACAAGCGATGTAAATAATAAAGCGAATATCAAATATCAACTTTATATTTAAAGCAATTGTTTCATTTTTTTTTCGTATCAAAAGGTCTATAATTGTCGCATTTATTTTAATGGCGAGTCGATTTACAAGAAAACACCGTTAACTTGAAAACCGCAAATGCATATTTTTCAGTTTAAATAAGACCGCAGCTTTAAATAATTTAGTGGTTAGAATAATTTTAAACGACTTTTAAAACTTTTTTTTGAACGCAATACATTTTTAATGTTATAAAACGATACAGGAGTCCGATCCTTACATTTTTCACTTCGTAAAGGTAATTTTAAACCTCAACGCGTCAACTAACCTATAATAACAATTTATCATAATATTTGCAATCCGATCGAAATCAGCCGGTAGTTCTCCCATGCAGAAATCTTATGCTAATTTTATTAACAATAAATTCTTCAGCAAATATTGCAGTACATAATAATTACGGCTACTAAAATTTAATTTGATATTTTCCATGGCGAGCGCGACGCCGTTAACATATTAATTATTTATTATAAGGACGGCTTGCAAAAATTGTTTATTCTTCTTCATTGTATTTTATTAATATAGTTTACCAGTTGTATTAACGCTAAATTAACGATCGTAATTAAGATGCGTAATAAGATTCTTTAGAGCGAAATTCTTCTTATAAAATAAGTCATAAATAACGTAAAAAATTTCGTTTTTTTATCACGAGCTTCGATGCTTTGTTCGGCATGTTTTTTTAAGGTTTTCGAGGAATTTATAATATTTTTATTAAAATGTTAATTACACACAAACGGGTCGACTAATTAACTACGTGTAAATGACCGTGTAATTATTTTTGCATTGAAACCTCAATAAAAGTATAATTTTCGCATTTTTCGCATTTTCGTTTATTGCACAATCTAATGCTGCGTTAATTAGAATCGCAGAGTGAAATAATTGTTTTAATTGAATCAATTAAAAAGTCTTAAACTTCGCGTAATTTTTTATCTGTTCTTTATGCTAAAAAACCCACATTTTAATAAAATGAATTTAAATTTTAAGATTGGTCATGTTTCTACACTTTTTTGTACCGTCGAAAATTTGCATTTTTGTGCAACGAAGTTTAAAGGGTTAATTCTCGTGCTTGAAAAAAAAATCCATTGGCGAATTTGTATTCTTGTTTTCAGCACGAATCAAATTACGCAAATCAAAGTGTCACACTTCAACGACTATAATTGTTGCACCCCAAAAACAAGGGCACATCCGCGAAAATATCAAAAAATAAAATATCTCATTTTCAAAATATGATTAACGCGATCGGCTTAATAACCCTCGAACATCAAAGGGAGAGTAAAAAACGTTTCGTTTAAGAAACGATCGCGGTCAACTTGCACGAAATTAACAATTGCCAACGAATGGATGTTGCCGACGATCGTTTAAAGAAGACCCTTCTTGAAAGTTTAGGGTTGTAACGACCCCGGGGCGAGTGTAATCACCTGCAATAAACCTGCATCGGGCAATTGGGACCCCATGCAATATTTCCTAGAGCGAATCCTCCCCGAAATGTCGAAAAACAACGGGGTGTTGTTGAGAAAACAAACTTTTTTTCATCAACTCGTGCTTCGATAGATAATCGCATTAAATGGATTAGAAATTTTATTGATCATTTAAAAATAATAATTAAAAGGATATCAATAGGAACTGCAGTAAAATTAATTATATTTTTTAATAGATCCTAAATATGTTTTTGATCATTTTTTATTGTCCCCGTAATTCAAGAGTTAGAATCTTTTTTTTTTAACTTTATCTATGATGATCGAAAATCAAGTTTCCATTTATAATCTCCCTACAAATTAGAATCATTTGGTAGGTTAGATTAAAATCTGAATGACCAATTAAAAAAAAAGTTTGCCAGAACTGTTATATTGTGTAGTGCTAATTGGCTAAAAATTGAATGGAAAGTTAACGCTCCAGTACTGCGAATTCACTCATTCTTTTTATTACAAGATTTACTTTTTATTTTTTATTATTTTCATATTGACATTTTCACATCAATATTTACCTATTTTTAATTTATGATAAGTCCAATTTCAAGCCGAAAAAACCATTTCAGTCATTATTTTTCAGAATAATCTCTGAAAAAGTTATCTTCTACATCAAAGTCACCTGATATGGAACAAAAAAAAACCTCAAACCACAAATAATTTTTTTTCGATATTACACAGAATCATTACAATTTTTTCACATACTCCAAAAACAAATGATCCACAACTCACCACATCATATAATATATTAAAAAAAAACTATTAAGAACAACGGCCCTGTCGCGCTTTCAGCACTTCTAAAGCTCGCCGAGTGCATGATAGCTTTTGTTGGAGAGTCGCGGTATGCAATTATGCGACTTGCTGCACTCACCACTGCACACTACCATTTCATATTTCATATATTTTACGGTATTTATATTTATGCACTTGTACTATTTGTAGGAGCGACGGCTGAAAGGACGTAATTGATGCTTCAAAAATCCTCGCCGTCGCGCACTTTTGTCGCCGAAAGAAATTAAAAAAAACGCGAATATTTAATTTTCGACGGCACAAAGGTAACGAGGTACGAAATAGCAATGCGAAATGTGTACGATTTTTATTTTAATGCACGTCGTTCATTGCAGAAGTCGTAAATTATATACATCTTTCATTTGCTCAATACATAGATGGCGTTGATACTTGCATATATGCGAAATTTCTTCGGATTCACAAAATAAATTTTATATTATATATTTTGTGTGCTCGCAAGTACGGAGTTTTACACCAATGGCTTACGGTGTTTAATGGCATAACTTGGCCGCGGGGATTGAAGTGTTTTGCGTTTTATTCGTATGTCGAAAATTAACGAGATGTCGTTACTACGCTGTCAATAATCGTGGCCCTTGAGGTGTATTTTTTTTATTCGCAAGTCGTTAATATTCAATTTGGACTTGTTTAATTTTTTATTATAAATGTGTGTGGTCCTGCTTGTACGTTTTTATCAATAGATTTTAATAGAAATATTATGCAAAATGCATTTGTATGCGACCTCATTATATAAGATTTCATTATTAACATTCTTTACTCGATATGTCAATATTTTTTTTGCAAAGACAAATAATAATGGCGTACCTCACAATATTAATAACATAACCGAAATATAATTGATTAACCGTTGAATATTTAAATTTATTGAAGGAATTGGTTCCCACAGAATACAAAAGTTAAGCAACATTTAATGTAATCAATAGATGAATCTAATCATTTATTATTCTAAAATCATATAGTAAAACATCTTTTGAATATTAGAAAATTAATAGAATTATAAATTGTATAAAAAAAATATACATTTTCCTTTGAGTGAATTTTACATATGCTCCATATGATAAAAAATTACCATGAATTACATTTTTTTTTATATGAACAACCCTCGAGCTATGCAATTTCCTATTATTTTTTTACGATCGGAGCTTTCAACTGAATTGCATAACTGATAATTAATAATATGCACGTCATGATCGTCGTAATCGAGCATACGCATATTCATTGCAAAATATGCGAAAATAAAAAGAACGGTAGCGAAAAAAGCGTATCAACGGATGCAAACCATTACCGGCCTACGATTTGCAAATACGAAATGCATTATTAAAGCGTGTCGTTATGAACGCTTCGCTATTTGTTCCACGCGAAAAAACGCCAACTTTAAAGTGAGGGGTGTCGAATCAAACGGCGTAAGTTATCAGAATATTTTAGTACGAAATTAAGTTATTATATTAAAGTATTTTTTGAGAAATGGCATATGCCTACATAATAGAAACATTTCAATTGATAATTCCAATAAAAAACATTATATAATAATAAGCTTGTTGTTTTTTTAACTGACATGATATACACATAATCCTTTTTTTACACAGGGGTTACGTTTCAGCAATTTCCGTGCAAAAAACCATGTAAAATAAATTATTTACTTGTGGCCATATAAAAATTTGTAGATAGGTTCCATCAATATATTTGGATAAAACTTCTATCCAAATGTACTTTATAAAAAATGTGTAATGTAAAAAAATTTCGCCATGTAAAATCATCTAAAAGGATTGAAAATTTTTATTTAATAACTATAATTACATACATATAATTATAACAGGATACTGATCTGCATCGAATCTTACCATTGTGGCACAATCATAAAAAAAATTATACTAAATTTTATTTATTTTGAAGTGAAAATACTGTGTAAAAAGATTATCAGTTTTTATTGTAACCATGTAAAAAGAGGATTGTGAGTAATTTTGAAGCAAATTTAATTTAATATAACAATGAATTATTTATATTTTTGAGTGATAAGAAAAAAATAGACTTTTTTCATATTTTTCTTGATTTGTTTGTAAACTTGTAGAATCTCTATCCAACAAATAAACCGAAGAATAATTATAATATAAATATATCGTTTTTGATTGAAGATAAAAGTTGTTAGTTTTGATTCTGCGTTCCTTGAATAAAATAAATACGGCAAAGACCTGAAAAAATGGAAATAAAGTAAAAAAGAAGTAACGTGCCGCAATAACGATAGACGTTCGCGATAACGGCCACGCACACGCAAAATAGTGCTAAAATGCTTATTTTTTTGTTCATAATTCTTTTTTTAATATTCACGAGAAAACCACGGCCATGCACTTATTACGTGTACGTACACTCGCCCAATTATCGCGTCAGAATTACCATTGAGCGGTTGAGCATAACTTCTAAAACTATTCATCCCATCATATCAGAAATAGATCATAATTATAAAAATAATTTAAAAAACACCTAAATCTTTCAAATAAAATAATTTTTAATGAATATTGAATAGTTTTTTCATACAAAAAAAAAAGGTTTTCAATATGGAAAATTTTCAGCGTGACGCAATTCATCGACGAGGATGTCACCGTCGTTCCGACAACACGAACACAAAAATGTAACATAAATATAATTAAATATAATAATGCAAATGACACGGAACCGCAAAACGTGAAATTACGGTATGGCATTAATAACAGGGCCGAATTAAAAGGATTAGGGGTTCCGTAATCGTCACGAAGGGCCCACCTTTGTTATTAAGGCAATTTTCATTAATACGTCTTATTAGGGGTATTAATAAATGGCTGAAGTTTCGTCGGAAGATACAACAGATACAAAATTCATTATAGTTTTTTTTGAGGTATAAAAAATGTATTACTTTGTAGCTACAGCGGTGGCCAACTAGTTTTGAATATAATATTATATTCGTGTTTGTGAACGGTATATTATTTAACAAAAAAACATGGTTTCAATGAGAAAGTTTAAATTAAAAAGTGATTCCTCACAAGCTTTCAGATCTGAGATTGAATTGAAGTATTATATTATAAAAGTAATATAATATTGCAGTTCAGAAGTATCTTATAATGGTTTCTCATCAAATTTGATGTCTGATCAATATTGCGATATTTTTTTCGATGTTCATGTCGTTAATTTTCAATAAACGAAACGCAAAAGATATTTTCACTCATTCAGTTTTGGGTAATTTTCAAGATAATTTTTAAAAACTTGGCTATAATTATTTGAGATCATCTGTTAAATTAAATAAACATGCGATCTTGAAATGCACATTGCGTATGATAATTTCAAAAAATTTTCGCTTCAACCACCTCGAAGAACATTAAAAAAATATATATGACCACTCGATATCATTTCGTTCAATCAAACGCGATAAGAATCAAACCCGAACAATCCCATTCGATTCAAAAATCAATTATAAATCAACACTATCTCGAAAGATAAGCAAAACTCGCACTCAACGCACTAGCAGCAAAAAAGACGTATTGCGCAAAGATTTGTACATTTTTTTCCGGATCTATCAGATAAAGTGGCCATCTTGACTTCCTCGACCATTCCACAATCTAACTGTATCAATTAATTAGTTAATTAATTAATTAAGCGGGCGTTTTTCAACGTTTTCGAGTGAACCGATAGCAAACGAGATCGATCAACATCCGTTCGTAGCTACCGGGCCGTTGCCTAATTATTGCCGATATTATCTTAACTGCTCTCTGAGGAAATAGACGTTGGACTAACGCATTTTTTACCCTTGTAAAATTAACTAGGCTAGACGATAGTGCGTATTTAGGATGTATAGTCCGTTCGTAGTTGGATGGCGTTTGAATTTAAAACAATGAATCGATAAACTGAAATATGAGAATAGATATTTTAGTTAGAGTTCAACTGACTGTTCTATTCAAATTAGTTTATAGTTAAATGGCAAATGGCTGATTATTCATTCATAATAAAAATAATGAAATTTATTAATTGTAATCATAATTAATGGTTTTGATTAAAAATTATATAAAAAAATATTGTAAAAAAAGTCTGTCTGATACCATTGAAATAAATAAAAATAACTTATTATATCATTCAACTTTTCCATTAACAACTAGTATATAAAACTTCTACCGATCAATATTAATATATGAAGTTATTCCAAAGTTATACTGATTACGAAATGATGTATCTTTTGGGTTCAAATATTTCGGTGTATCCCATTTACATGTGTGTTATGACAATTCGTATAATGTATCATTATCTCGTGAGTGTATTTTTTTCAACTGAAAAGGAAGTGTTAATTAATTTTAATTATTAATCTTAAACATATCAATTCATACTCTCGTATATGGTTGCAGTCAGTTTTTTCCATAAGCACGCCCATACAATTTTCGAATCGTGTTATTAAAACGCACTCGATCATAATGTCAGAAACGTACGCCTTAATTCGTATCGATATCGTTTTTAAACTGTAAATGTTTTTTTATTCGGACACTTTTTCATCGAACACATGTAGCATTAATGTCACATTCAATATCGCGCATTTTCAATTGACAATTCCAAGGACCCGTATTCAAAATAACTCAAACAACTCCACTAAATAGCCGAAACTAATTTGCTCCGAAATTGGGAAACGATTTTCGTGGTCTTTCCAACTTTTAACACATCAATCACCGGCTGTGGGCCATCCAAAGGGATTCAAATTAAAAGATCCTTAACAGTGAAAGCGGTGCCCTATTAATTCGCCGCCAAATTGTTTATTCATGAGAGGGCTCGTTTCTTTGGCGTGTTAGCGTTTTGTTTATAACGTGATGATTGCGCGAACGGGCAGATGTTATCGTTTGCTAACCGACAATTATCGACGAAAAAAACCTAAACCGAATTCGACCACCTATCGACGTTTGGGAACCTTTGCTCGAAGTTTTACACCTCGGGTTCGAGAGATTTATTCGGCGTCGGTCGAGATAACGAGTAAATACGAATGAGGATCGATTCGACCTAATTAGTATGGGTATTATTAAATTTTATCGGTTTGTTTGATATTGTTAATTGCAAAATTGTATTGCGTGACACTTTTGTGAAACAAAAGTGAAACTTTCATATCATTTTTTAATTTTTTTTAATGGAAATTTTATCATTTTTTCTCAAAGATGTTTTTATAATATTGTTTTTTTATCAATAAAAATTATTATTATTGTATGAAATATATTTAAAAATAATCAAAAAAATATGATTTATATATAGTTGACAAGACTTCATCCTGCATTGGATGTCTATGTTGATAATGATGATGATATTTTATTATAACTAAAAAAAATTATTTCACTGCGAAATTTAAAAAAAAATCATTTTAAAAATATGGAATGAGATCGATTGAAAATTCGATATTCATCTAAATTACTACTCAATAATTACAGTTTTAAAAATAAAAATTAATTTAACATAATAAACAGAATATAATTTCATTTTTTAATAGTTTGAATAATATAATATCGTAAGTAAACACCGAAATAAACAACACATGATCAAAAGCAAACTTTGTACTACACATGATCACATTGTTCGAGTTAATAGGTGTAATTAGAACTTTAGTGATACCACCGTATCACTCACTTACTACATTTTAAAAAAAGAAAATTAAAACACATAAAAAAGTGTGCATACAAGAAACTTCGCAGCGGGACATTTCCTCGAAATCGCCGCAGACGGGTTTTAATCGCCCGATTATTATTATTTGACCGAGAAAAAAATTGTTGTTAATTATTTATGTGTTCGGAGGCTTTTTCGCAGCACTTTTATCGTCCGGTGTGCGTATTTTTTGTATATTTTTTTGTATATTTTTTGCGAGAAAGTCGCGAAAATTCAGCGCAAATGGCGAATTCGCTCCGCCACGGTGGAGAGAACGAGTTTGCCCCGTTATCGCGCCAATGCGAATTTAATATGAAAATTAGCGGATAATTTAAACATTGAAAAATGTCGCTAATTTCACGTCGTTGCGTTTACGATATTGCAATTGAATATGAATGCCTGAAAATTGAATCGATTTGCATAGACGCCGTGGCCAATTTCGCATTGCATAGATTTGTAATGTTTTATGTTAAATAGGTATATATTGCATATTTTATTGCTTTGATTTTTCGTTATATAATGTGCAAAGTGTTAATAGTTTTCTTGTCTAGTTGACGTTTGTTAAACTTTTTTGTGTATAAATATTTATAAAGTCGCATATACTAGTATATTTTGTTCGACAGGTTGTTTTGATGTAATCAAAATTTTATTTTGGGTTGTTTTATTGATTTTTTTTTCTATTATCAAGCTGCAGTTTTTTTTATAAAGTGCAATTTTATTGAGTCTCATAGCAAAAAATAGTTTTATATTCAATGAAATATTCCTTTATAATATTCGATATGTCGACTTTTAAATAGATCCAATTACAATAATGATACAAGCAGACTACATTACCTTTACAAGCATGATAAAAATGAAACGATGTCAATTTTCATACATTATCATACAACATTCTTCCAGCAATTACAATACAAAATAAACTCATTCCTCTAATTAACCAAACAACTTCCTCGCTCAAACTCCGTTTAAAAAATCGCCAAAAAAGCCATCATTTAATTAAAGCCCGTTGCGAAAAGAGTCATTTGTCAATTATTTACATTGTATCCCATCAGATGAAAACACCTGACGATCATTCCAGACCATAATAAATTAACCGAAGACACAAATTGTACTTCGAGTCCTTCAATCGCAATAATTACACGGACATTACCCGCGGACGTAATAACACACAGAATTACACAAAAGGTGCACCAGCGAAAAAATTAATATAGTAATTTAATCAACATGAATTGCACGTGAAATGTACGAGAAATCATCGGCGATTGGAGGTGAATTTTTTGTGTTTTTTCGAACAGGTGAAAACTATAAATAATGAGCACTTTGTAATAGTACACGTGTATGGAGGTTCGCGTGCGCTCTTAATATCGTAATAATAGGATTGCGTTTTTAATTAAATAAATTACCTTGATTAGTATGATTAATCGTCGACCTAATGGTGAAACGAGGTGACACTTATTTATATATAATGATGTGTTGTAGACTTTTGTTTGAAAGTTTTATCTGTAATGATGTTTTTGTTAGATGTGAATCGTGTTTGTTTTTCGATATTGTG
Organism: Hydropsyche tenuis; assembly: GCA_009617725.1. Taxonomy (NCBI): domain Eukaryota; kingdom Metazoa; phylum Arthropoda; class Insecta; order Trichoptera; family Hydropsychidae; genus Hydropsyche; species Hydropsyche tenuis. The sequence goes on along the minus strand of VTON01000059.1, from coordinate 605,599 downwards.
ACGATTATTCAATGGATGGTTTTTTTCATAGTAATGTGATAAAAGTAATTTTTTTATATAAAATAATAGAAAATGTAATTTAATGTTAATGCTTTTAAATTCATTTTGAGATTCTGAAAAAATTTAATATACTTATATTTTTTAATAAGCAGTGATTCTTTGAAAAAAATATCAATCGGATTTTGTACATAGAGGATTATATACAAAAATATTGGGTAACGACACAAGTAGTAAACGATATACCTGTACTAGACCATCTCTAAGAAAACTTAAAAATTAAGGTTTTGAAAAATTATAATCTTTTAGAAAGTGTGCGATAGGTAAACTGCTTATTAAAACTTATCTATCGCACCCTTTTTGAACGATTATTATCTTTAAAAACCTTAATTTTTACATTTTTCAACACAGGTATATGGTTTCTACTAGTGTCGTTACCGTATATGTAATTATTTGTACAAAGTGTTTACGATTCTATTTTTAAACTAAAAACCTTTCTTTACTAAATAATTTCTGATTAAAAATATACGATCATATCTAACTTCTGTCCATATTACTTATAACTTAACTTCAATGATTACATTTAACTTTAATACATTAAACAAGATCAAGTCACTAACTAAGTTGTATATACTTACACATTAAGGTATACTTAATTATATTATAAAATCCAAATAATATAAAAAAATCTAGATTTCATGAACATAGATAATCCTTACTGTATGAAAGAACTTAAAATATTTTTTCAACGAAATCAAAACCCCATTTCGAATAAAGCAATACCTTTTTTTTGATATACAACATACTTACATATGTTTTGACATGTAACTCTAGCAATCGAAGACACAACTAGCCCTTGCAGGGTGTTTAGTCCGAAGAGGAAGAAAAAGGCGGCAAAATTTATAGCTTTTAATTATTTAAACGACAGGACGGCTCTGGGAGACCCCCATAAAAGAGAGTTATCTGTCTTGTAATCACTTACCCCGCTTCTTTTGCCGGACATTAAAATGTTATTCCGAAGCCATAAATACATTGAGTGGAACTATTACGTTGATATATTAAAAGTTTTGCCGGGTGCGGTCGCCGAATTTACGGCTATTCACACAAAATATTACACGCGCTTTCCGTGTATTGTTTATTTATTCTTGTGTTGTATTTATTTATATTCTATTCGTACAATCGTAATTTTACAAATGAATAAAAAACGGCGCGATTGTATAAGAATTCGGTAACTCGACCGGTCGCATACTCGAGCGCCCACTCTTTTTTTTTTAAATATATTTTTTATAATAATTCAATATATTTCATTTTAGTTTATGTGTTTTTATAATTTGTCATTGTTTGCATAATATGTGGATTTTTTTTTAAATTTATATTGTACGATTTTGAATAACTTTCGTATACATATTCGATAATGGAAAAAGAACTCTGATTGTGAATAAAAAGCGAATCCCTTTTCCCTATAAATTCCTCAAACAGAAATTAATCAATCCGAATCTGGCTGGATGAAATCTTATCTTCAAATTTGATAAATGGAGATCGCTTTGTCTTCGAATTAAGGCTCGATTTAACTCCCGTTTAAAACCGATCCGTTTTCCGCAGAGATTTCAAACTTTTTCTATATAAAAAAATAAAATTTCGAAAACAAACACATGACCGCACGCAAGACGAGGGTATACGAAACAAAATGTACAAATAATAATGTATAATTTCGGGGTAGTTACACGGAATTGTATCCACAATCTGTTACGTTATGAATAGCGGCCACTCCATTATGTCAGTGCTTTGTGTATCGAAAAACGTATAAAAAATCGTTTTGATGATAAAAAAGGTAATAACGGACATCGTGGGGCGCATTACAGATGACCAAGACATGTCTTACATGTTTGTAATAATCGAAATAATTATTATTTGAAAGGGGAAATGTTTAGAGCTTCTGCGCGATGCGGTGAAGCCGACATATGCATAACAAGAACAAACAAAAGTATTTTCGTAAAATGCCTTTTTAAAAATTATTTTCGAATCGAACTCGTATATAAATTTTCGAAAACATCCTTCACACTTCAATGCGATCTACAAAAAATGTATTATACATTCAGTTTTTTCGCATACGACCTTTAAACGCTTTGATTTTCCGCAAACGATCAGATAAGTTTTGATAATTTTAATAAAAATCGACTCAATTACGACGAATTTATATATATTTTTTGATAATATGCAATTATTCGTATTTGCATAATAGTATCGAGATCTTCATGTGCATCGTATCATTATATCGGAATAATTGCGGTGTTTCATTGTCTGTCACATTTGAATGAATTGGAGCGTACGCACGCAACAGGAAATAAAATTAACAATTACTTATTTTATTTTATATATTTTTTATGAATTGTGTTGTGTGTGGGTGCGTTAAAATAAATTAATTTGCGAAAACAATTGCGCCGTTCGTTAGAAAAATTGAATTAATTCGAGTGAGTCGTTCCGTGTGAATGTTTGATTTTTTTATGGATTAGTTTATGATTTGGTATGATGAAATTAGTTTTTGTTTTGATGATTCATTTTAAATATTGGTGTTATTTTTTTGAATTGTGTTAATTTATTTTGTATTGTGGTTGTATTTATTGCTTGTAACCTGTAGGCAATTTTCAATAAGTATTAAATACTATAGAAAAAAATTGAGTTTAGTATTTATTATTTTGTAATATTTTTAAGAAATCAACAACTTTTTTTTCTATTGCCATTTTTTCTATGCAAAAAATATCAAATATAGACCAGAACTATAAAAATCATTATTGGATATGCGTTAACAAAACCATAAATATTAAAAATATTTATCTTTTATTAATTTCTAACATCATTATCATTATACAAAGTTGACTATGATTACAGAACAAAACTTTCTAAAATTATTGAAATATCAAAATATTTTTTCTTGTATGAAAGAAATTGAACAATGAAATCTTCATCCTTATCTTAGTGATCAAAATTATCACATCAACATATTGATATTTCCATATACTTATAGCTCAACTTTATGCCATAGTAAACCTATTTATAAAAATGTTATCAAGATTTTGTCGGATTTTTCGATCAACGAGATTGTTTCATGAAGTGAACAATCTCTAAAATTTCATATGATACATATGATGTATATGTTGTAGTTAGTATGTTTTACATATATACATAAATAATCCCAAACCAACGTATAATGACTTATCAATTTTAAATCCATATATTGACTAAACCACGCATCACTCATCTGTAACAAATAATCAATTAACTCCACAAATCATTAGAAATCTCATCATAAAAATTATTTATAACATATTTTTAAATTAAAAACATAGCTTACGTTGTTTTAATAGCAATCTCACCCTAAAAAATCAATATAAAATGACCAAACCATCATCAAATCAAATCAAATTACTAAAAAACCAACAATACAAAATCCCACCCATCCACCAACTACCCAACTCCCAACCAACAACCATCCCATCCAGAGGCGTAGCTAGGCGAGGGGCAATAAAGAGACCCCTGGGCGCCAAATTGAGAGGGTCGAAAAAATCCCATTTGAAATACATATAATTTTTGGTTTAGATCATTCCATAATATATTAATGAAAAAAAAAAAAAAAAACTTCGGTTGTGGCACTCAGGCGAATTCATTCAATAAATTCATTCATTCATTCATTTAATTTTTTCATTTACTTACAATGATACATGATCGATGTTTTGTTTTAAATCAACACTTTTTCATTCAAACTTTTAAGATTTTTTTACATTTTAAAATTGGGACGGGGGGCGCCAATTATATAATTTGGCCCATAATACCCTAGCTACGCCACTGTTCACACCCAAGTAATCAAACACAGAAAAAAACCTCCACTCACCTCCAACAATAACGAAAACGGTGCATATTCGACGGTTAACACCGGCAATGGCGCAGTTGTATAGGGCCAGGGGTAGCCAAGCGTGGCGCGCGGCCACTGGTCCACACTGGCCACTGGGGTGCTACGAAACGCTACGATGAACATTCGCGTTCGTCGCATGCGACGAAGGCTGTTCGTCGTGTGTGGAGAAGGTCGGTTTTCGCGTGTGGGTGGAGTGTTGGGGCGGGGCGATTGGGTTAGGTTAGGATTGCGGATGTTGTGTGCAATTGTGTGCTTTGTGTTGTGGTTCGTTTGAAGGTTGGGAGAATGATGTTTTGGTTGGAGTCATCGTATGTGGTGTGTGTGTGATGGTTGGATCGTTGTTAAGTTTGGGTGATTTATAGTGATAGGATTGTTAATGATAATCGTATCACTATAGTCATATCACTTTATAGTTAAAACTAGTCATATCATATAGTATGTATAGTATAGTATAGTCATATCACTGTATAGTGATATGATTATCAGTGATAATCATATCTCTATAATCGTGTTACTGTATAGTGATATGATTATCAATGATAATTATATCATATCAATGATAAGCATATGTCTTACGTCGTATATTATAAGGTAATGCACCAGTTATGAACCATATAACTGTAAGTTGATCATTTCTCGAAAAAAAAAAAAAAAAAATTATAAAGTTTTGAAAGGTGTTCATCTTCCGGAAAAGACACGATAGACAAGCTGTAATATCTCCTGATACAATAACAAAAATCTGTTACTAAAATTCGATTGGTACAGTGAATGATTGATTTCATCAATATTTTTTTTAGTATCAGAATTAAGATTTTCTTAACGTTTTCGCTTAAAAATGATTTTAGTTCACGTTGAGGATCTCCTAAGTTTTTAACTTTTTATGACTGAATTTTTCACTATATGAATCATTAGAATTTTATATTAAATAAGTTGAATGTTTTTGCTAAAATCCAAATATTTCGAAAAGTAATTTTTGCCACATTATCTAGGAATTCTAGGAAGTCAACCTACATGTTAACGTACATATAAATTCTCATAATTTATTAAAAGCTTATGTATTTATCGCCATTTTTGCAAAAAAAAAGAAAACGATCCACCACTGGTGTCGTTTTTTTATACGGTAATATTATCATTGATAATGATATTTTTATATCATTGAAAGTTTAGGACTTTTTCTTTTATTATCGAAGAAAGGTGTTTCGTAAGTAGTTGAATGATCGTATCAACATCATCGTATCCAATGATGTTGTTAAAAAAATTATTTTATGTTAAAAAAGTATAATTGAATATTGATTATCATCGTTACATGTAACCAATATGATGAAGAATGTAAAGTATTTAAAAAAAAATCATTTTGATTGAAAGATGATTATGTGATAAAAGAAAAGTGATCCGTAAGTAGATTATTATTGATTTTTTTCATCATCACCATATAGTATTATATTACATTATTATACAATATAAACTCAAAAAAAGACTGAATTACAAACCCATTGAAAATTCTAGTATCATCGAAATAATTAATTTTACATCGATACTGACCCGAAAACTTCATAACCAAAAAAAAACCAACACATCCAACAATAAATACTAAACTGTCACTTCAACCCAAACAATATTTTTTACAAATGTCAACATTTTTCCAACTAGAAAAAAAATCCAACTAGATTAACTAAAAAAACTAAACTTTAA